>JASEVX010000005.1:89233327-89393327 GCA_031761405.1 Serripes groenlandicus | reverse complement strand
TGCCCCCCGAATCGGAGATTCCGTGGGGGCATAAAAAAAATACGGAGGACAATTAAAGGAATAATAAACTGATCGTTCCAAACCTATATCTCTCCTATGACTCAACCAAACCCTATGATGTGTACTCAAAGGAATCGTCTCACTGGAACTATTCTTTTGATTATCAACAGTTTAGGGCTAAAGTGTCACATACGGGTTTTGGAATTTGAAATACCAACCTCATCGAGAGCTCTGTATACAGCGGAGATTCCTAAAGGTCCATTTTGCATGACTCTAGGTACAAACACATAACCAAGTGCGAATGAATGAAAAACTGTTGTTTCATGTTGTTAACTTTTTCACGCTTGATATGAATGAATGAAACACTGTGTTTCGTTTTGTTACCTTTTTACGCATGATGTGAATGACTTCACTAGAGGACTCTTATTTCATCGTGTTCTCTGAGGTCACACACTGAAATAGTGTCAGTACTAGCCACTCTCGAAGGATGAATGACACCTGACACACTTTGACTTTTGTATGTTGTTTTACTCCGCTTTCAACATGTCTTAGTTATATCTATGCGTTTCCTGAGTAGTTTACCAGTAATAGTGGTTATCCTGACACCGGCGAGTCAGTCGAATCATTAACCCCACAACCCTGAACCCCCATTTTTAAAGTCCTTAGTTAAGCCCGGTCGTGGTTCGAACGCTCGACATCCTTCACACCAGATGGACACTCTACCACTACCTCACCGGAGGCGGCCGGTTCTTTTTTACCTATTGAAAATAGAGAACATATGGCTGTTTTCTGTCTTTAATCCATCTGATTTTAATCCAAAGAGCATTGGTCTTTTCTGTTTCTTGTGTTGAACAAATCAGTCCCGGTCCTGAAAAAAAGAGTGTTTATCGCCGCTTTCAACAGTATTTCAGTTATATCACCTCGTTTCCTGCGTCATTTACTAGTACTACCCTTATAATTTATCCTGATACCAGCGCATCTATCAAAATGCTATTCCTGAATCCCCGATCATGAAGCTTGTGACGGGTTCACATGGACTTATCTACGTAACATAAAGAACGGAC
This sequence comes from Serripes groenlandicus, assembly GCA_031761405.1. NCBI lineage: Eukaryota > Metazoa > Mollusca > Bivalvia > Cardiida > Cardiidae > Serripes > Serripes groenlandicus. The sequence continues at coordinate 89,392,263 of JASEVX010000005.1, read as the reverse complement.
TGTGAGGATAAATAGGAAGGGACGTAATTCTGTCGGAGAATGTCGATAGTACAAGTGGACAACATGTATGTAAACCAGGAATAGCAAATTGAATTGGTCTTGTTACATTTGCAACAAACTAATATTGAACATGTGAGATGTCTGCTAGGCATTGAGCAGTCGTAGCACTACGGTCATGGTAGAGTGCCCTTGGACAAGGCACATTTCCTATGCTAGTATTAGTTTGTTTATCCAGATATCATGAATAAGTGAACTGTCGTCGTGTTATCACTAAAATCTTGTTGAAAATGGCGTAAAACCTAAATAAAACAGATACAACTAGGTATTGAGACTAAAAAGAACTTAACGAAAAGGCATATTTGCAATGTTTGGTTGTAAGTTTGCTGAAAACAAGAAGATTGTCCAGTACCTATTTTTACTTCTAAAAGGGGCACCATTATGCTATGAAGTGTTTGATTGATTGATTGATTTTGGTTTGACGTAGTTTTCAATGTCTATTCAGTCATAACATGGTGGCAAATTAACCTACCATTGTGTTTCCACGTATTCTCACACATTTAACCTACATAAAAGTATTTCCAAGCAACAGGCTGTTTTTCCACATAGACTGTTAGCCCATTGGTGCTAAACGAATGACGCTTGTCGCATTTACTTTTGTAAATCGTCGGAAACCGAACTGGGATTCGAACTCACAACCCCTAGAGTTTTCGTCTCCACTGACTGAGCTTTCGCTACTCGGCTGACATGAAGTGAGAGTATCTTTTTGATAAATGTTTTATCTGAATAGTAAATATATAGCCCTGCAACAACTCTTTCACTGCCGAATGTCACAAAGTCGACTGTTCCATGTTGAAAATTGTTAAATAAATCGCCTGTTAATAACTAGAAGTTTAGTTAGTGTTCAATTTAAAAAAAATTGTAGTTTGTCATTTATTTAATTGAAAATAAATGTTTAGTTTGCATCAATCGATTACAGTGATGTCTATTAATCTGTATCGATCTCTAGGACTGTCAAAACACCTCAAATTATCACGGAAAAGTTAACAAGAGTTAGCTCCCTTTCATAACTTGCGTTTTTTACGAATATTTGGAGTGCTGTTAATGCTGTTGCCAAATGTTTATATATATATAATAGTTTAACAAAGGAATGGTGGATTCCACAGTCACATATCTTTGATAACTTGTACTGTATTGTTAAATTACCTGCGTTATTCAGACGAAAATGTACGAAACACTACTCGCCTCTGAAAAATATCATCATTGTCAAAGGAGACTAAAATATTCTTTTGAAAATGCATGCATGTCCTCAACTATTCTCAATGATAGATACTTCGTCTTTACATATTAAACAAAGTTTTGTATAGTCGTGTTCAATGTTGTCTGTTGTATATTTATCGTAAGTGGGAAAGGGAAAGTAATGCGGCCCATTTTTGTAACAGTAAGCTGTAGTTAATGACATTTCTCTATAATTTCAAAGGAATCTCTCCGATGGTAATGTCAGATAACCATTGTATATGTTTAATGTTACATGACAAAGCGATATTAACCGTTTCTTTGGTAACGGTGAAACGCACACCACTTTTCTTTGATATATTTGAGTAGTGCCTATTTTACTACAAGAATATCTGGAAGTAAGATTTACAAAATAACTTCATCTTCTCATGTAAATTTAAACCCTTATACCGCTTTATTATAAGTAGTAGTTGTAGTAGTAGTAGTGGTGGTAGTAGTAGTAGTAGTAGTAGTAGTAGTAGTAGTAGTAGTAGTAGTAGTAGAAGTAGTAGTAGTAGTAGTAGTAGTAGTAGTAGAAGTACTAGTAGTAGTAGTAGTAGTAGTAGAAGTACTAGTAGTAGTAGTAGTAGTAGTAGTAGCAGTAGTAGTAGTAGTAGTAGTAGTAGTAGTAGTAGTAGTAGTAGTAGTAGTAGTAGTAGAAGTACTAGTAGTAGTAGTAGAAGAAGTTGTACTAGTAGTAGTAGTAATTGTAGTAGTAGTAGTAGTAGTAGTAGTAGTAGTAGTAGTAGTAGTAGTAGTAGTAGTAGAAGTAGTAGTAGTAGTAGTAGTAATAATTGTAGTAGTAGTAGTAGTAGTAGTAGTAGTAGTAGTAGTAGTAGTAGTAGTAGTAGTAGTAGTAGTAGTAGTAGTAATAATTGTAGTAGTAGTAGTAGTAGTAGTAGTATAGTAGTAGTAGTAGTAGTAGTAGTAGTAGTAGTAGTAGTAGTAGTAGTAGTAGTAGTAGTACTAGTAGTAGTAATAATTGTAGTAGTAGTAGTAGTAGTAGTAGTAGAAGTAGTAGTAGTAGAAGTAGTAGTAGTAGTAGTAGTAGTAGTAGTAGTAGTAGTAGTAGTAGTAGTAGTAGTAGTAGTAGTAGTAGTAGTAGTAGTAGTAGTAGTAGTAGTAGTAGTAGTAGTAGTAGTAGTAGTAGTAGTAGTAGTAGTAGTAGTAGTAGTAGTAGTAGTAGTAGTAGTAGTAGTAGTAGTAGTAGTGGTAGTAATAGTAGTAGCTGAAATACTAGTTTTGATATCTTAATTACATGTTTCTTAAATACACTTGTGTCTAGCATACTGTACACATGTTCACCATTAATGGTAATTTCCTGAAAAAATCAATGCATACTATAACCCCATTAGTTAGGTAATTTAACCCTTCTTTCCCCCGTACAACAAATCTGCAGCAAACGACTTCAATAACATCTGGGCAAATATATATAGAAAAACCTCTTTTACTGAAATTGTTATTGCTGAAAAGACTTGAAATCACATTGTTAAAAGGAGAAATTGCTCATTACGAAAAAAATGTTCGTTTTGTCACCATTTTTTTCAAACTGCATCTGCTACAAGTGCGTCATGACGCGTTTACATGTGGGAAAGGGATAATGACCTGTATACGTTATCCTGTAATTACTGGAAATGAGAAACTTTGTATGAAACAATGTCGCCGTGTCAATTTGATATATAAGACTCATATTAATTGACCGATTTCATCCATTCTTGTTTTACCAATGTTAACTTTTCAGTTAACTTGATATAAATTGAGAGTTGACAGCTTCGAAAGCAGCTGCGGAAAAAGTTTTAAAATTATCTGGTAAAATTGAAATGTAAGTTTATTATAGACCAGAGAGCAAGTGTGAAAGTGAAACTTTGATCATATTTTACAACTTCTCTCCTTGAGACAGAACACCAAACTACGTTTGCTACAGAGGAGTTTTTATATGTATGTATGAAAAGTGTGTGGAAATGGTATAAACCAAGACACGGTTGTATGCGTATCCCTTTCCCTCATATAGACGCTTTCTGACGCCTCTGCATCAAACGGTTTTTTTGAAAACATGGTGACAAAAGAAGAAATTGCTCAAAACGAGCAATTTCTCCTTTTGCCACAATGTTTTCCACTTTTAGTCATAGGTTATCCATTCAATTATAGAGATTATCCATGTTTTGACAAAATATGTTCAAAGTCGTCTGCTGCAGAATTGTCGTATGAGGGAAAGGGTTATACAACCTTGTTCGGATTTACATGAGTTCCATTAATTGTACAAATAATATTTGAACGAAATTTCATGAAGTTATATCTTATGGAGCAGGTTTTCTTCATCAACTTAATTAATCATTGATCTAGACCAATCAAATGTATTTCATTTACAGACTCTGATTCTGATCTTCACAGATAAATATCAGTCCAAATGACAACAATAACAACAAGAACAAAAACAGATGAAGTATCAGGACCAAGTCATTTGTGTGCAGCCGGTTCATGGAATACTGTGACACAAACCTTTAACTGCAAAATATGTGTTTCTTGTGCTTTAAAGGCGTATAAGCATTCTGTTTGTTTATTTGTATGTTGCTTAATTGTGGTTTTACGCCATTTTCAACATTATTTTAGTTATATAAGCGTGAAAAAGCACTTATTCGTGATGCCTTGGTAAACAACCCCGTATTAGGCAAGGAAATGTGCCTTCCCCATGACCACTCGAATATGACCGCTGCGAGCCGAAATCGAACCCGGAACGTTCGATTCTAAATACCTCACGAGCGTATGTTCTGTAGAACCGTTAGTTAATTTCATTTATTTTCATTTTGCTTCTCGTACAATGGCTAAGATTGTTCTTTGCACATAATACAAGTGTGTAACTTACTATAGGCAATTTAGCCTGAAAGCAAAATAAGTGCTTTGTATTGTATTCGATTGGAATGCTTTTTATTTGATTAAATTGGATTATATTGTATTGGATTGGGTTGGAATGTATTGGATTGGATTGGCATGTTTTTGGTTTTTATTGGATTGGAATCGATTGTGTATTGCATTGTATTATATCAGGTAAAAGGTTATTCTTTATCGAGAAGTTTTGTTTTTTAACCTTCCTTAAAAAACCTTAAGTCAATTACTTTAAAACCTACTGCAAATACTCTAACTCACAGCGGACATTATGATGTTTACTTAAAACTTAAACTTTAATATGAGCCAAATTACGGGAAACCAACATTGTGGACTGGGCGTAAAGTATCGACCCGGATCACCCTAAGCACGCCGCGCAGGCTAACCTAGACAGACACTTTTCGCCTCCTGTGGATTTTCTGTTTCAAGAATCATTACTCTATACCTTCATCCCCCCTGTGACGGAATGTGTCGGTCCGAATTAGCCTGCGCGGACTGCGCAGGCTGATATGGATCGATACATTACGCAGAGTCCGTAATGTTGGTTTACTCGTGGAACGGCTCATATTTATATTTTAATAGTCTATACTACTGTACATAGCAGCGTATGTGTTTCGATTCAAATCGGATCAAAATAGCGATTTGAGAAACGAAGAGTGTTAAGCGATTTCTGGTAGGTCTGGTTCAATGTGCGAACACTGAAGATTCTGAGGATAAGCCTTCCCTGCCCGCCAGCATTAAAGATGAAAGCGAGTTAACACACAACAAGGCGCCCACTCCCACTGATAAGAACCCAGCGACCCTTTGTGTGGTATCGAAACGGATATGGATTAAGACCCCTCTTTCGCCTGAAGCGGTTCAAATTAAAAAAGACCGACGCAATGGAATTAAAATTTAATCTGTTTAAACAATTAAATTAAACCTTCCTTACTTTAAAATACGCATGAAACGGGTAATATGGTTTCCATAAATAGGATAAGTCGCGCGTCACACAAGAAAACTGACCGCGAAAGGTTTTTAAAATAATCGGGAAATGTCGATCAAATGACCACATACAGCAACGCTTTAGCAGACGACTTTGAAAACATTTAATCCTAAACATGGAACCTCTCTAAAAAATAGATAAACATTATTGAATTAAAATCAGAACATCATGGAAATAGGAGAAATTGCTCATTACGGTAAATGTATCCTTTCCACTTTCTGCACGATGTGTTCAAAGGTCATGTGCTGCAGATGTGTTGTATGTGGGAAAAGGGTTTAGGCCGAACCGAGAAAACATTGTTTAATTAACCCTTTCCCTCATATAGACGCTTTCTGACGCCTCTGCAGCAGACGGCTTTTTGAAAACATAGTGACAAAAGAAGAAATTGCTCAAAATGAGCAATTTCTCCTTTTGCCACAATGTTTTCTTCTTTTAGTCATAGGTTATCCATTCAATTATGGAGATTTTCTATTTTTTGAGAAATTACGTCTGCTTCAGAATATTCGTACGAGGGAAAGGGTTAACCATTTCAGTGCCGAATTTCCTTAAGAAGACTCCCCCATGGTCAATCGACCGACTTCATTTTTCATGTCATAAGACTTTTGGAATATTTTGATAACTCAAAATGCAAACAATGCTGATTTCAGGTGAAACTGCTCTCTACGAACTAACTCACCTGAATTTGTATTGTTCTCAGAAAACCTAAATATTGACATAAGCGCTGGAAGAGTCCTAAAAATACATAAAGCCTTTTGCATTCACACGCGACATCACTATAGAGTGTTATCTCAGTAGCATATCGCTTAACGCCATTCTCATTGTTACGACACGATGGCCTATTTTAGTAAATATTGATTGATTTATTGTTCGATTTATTGTTCGATTGGGTTAAACGCCGTTTTCAACAGTTTCCAGTCATATAACGGCAGCCAATTCACCTACCAACGGTATAACTGGCTTTCTCAAACCAGTACTCGACACAACTTTCATTCAAAGCAACTGGTTGTTTTTCTACATACACTGTTAACGCATTGACGGGAGACGAAAGACGCATGGCTTATTTACTGTTCTCAAGCGTCGAAAAGAATGTGGTTCGGTTCGAACTCACAACCCCTTGATTGACAGCCCAAGTATATATCAACTGAGCTACCAGGGCTCGGCTTTAGTAATTAGTGTACAAAACACTGCTATCATTTTAACAAGTTAATTATCTAAAATATCTATCGACTATTCGGTAATTAATAGTCATCCAAACTATGCCATTTGTATTGTATGATTTGTAAAATGTATCAATGTAAATGGGCCGGTAGCCTTTATACTTGAATAAAGAATTGAATTGAATTGAATTGAAATAGCGTTAATTAATGGATAAAAAGATGTGATTTTCAATAAAAAAAAAATTAAAGAGAAATGTGCTGTAAGAGTTAAAATAATAAGGCGATTTCCGTGTACTTAAAGACATATCTAATTTACAGAAATCACTGACCAAAAGTACTAGTTTTATAATCTACTTTCCTATCTTGAAATCATATGTTAATATTCTGGGAGCATTAATTTATTCCTAAATGAAATTAATCTATTTTGATAAACAAAAGTTCAGAATTTCAACCCTTGCAGTTGAAAAGGCATGACGTTTAAGAAGTGAAAAAACTTTGGTAATTCGTTTAACTATTTTCTCGATCGAAAGTTATATTTCCTACTTTGATAGATATCCCTTTTCTCTAGCATAAAGAGATATATCTATTTATTAAAACACGATATGACTCTATGTTAAATGGATATCTATCAATCTTACAGAGATATTTCTCAAAATGAGACGATGTCACTAAGTTGAAGATAACTCGCTCGTTTTAAGAGATATCTCTACATTAAAGAGATATAAAGAATGCCTTCTCCTTAAGAATGTTAACACTATATCTCCCTAAATTAGAAGGATACCTGTGTGTAGGCGTGTATTAACTGTCCCTTTGTATTTGAAATGTGTCCTGGATTCTGCCATAGACGATCGCCGATTCAAAGCCACATCGGCCAGACCGAAACTGTTATTACACTCACAGGTTAATCCTGATCGAGATATGTCAAAAATTCATAATTCATGATTACAGTAAGAGAGATGTCTTTCTAAGTAATAGAGATATTTCTCTAATTTTGAGAGATATTTTTCAATTTTTTTTTTTTAAAAATGTACTGTTTTGTTTACTTGTTTTCAGATCACCATAATCATTCTTTTACATAAAAAAAAAAGAAAGGATGAACATCGGTCTGCACACATCTAAGATCTGCCCCTTGTATGTACAGGACCAATCAAAATGTGTTGACATGATTGTGACTTCAATTGACGCCATTTGACGTCAACGTCACGCGCATCCATTCGATCCATATATAGTGTCTTTTGAAATAAAGACATCAAAGATCATGAATGCCAAATTCGACGGATTCTCGATAACAACATTCACTTAAGGTGTAGGTGACGTCAACGTCAATTCCGAGAGTCGCAACTTGATATAATGAAGTATACGAATTGTTCATAATGAAGTATACGAATTGTTCATAATGAAGTATACGAATTGTTCATAATGAAGTTGTATTTGACAAAGTTTCAAAAACACGAACTATATACATGTATACACATACAACTAAGACATTGACCCTAAGCTATATACAATCACCACCACTACGCAAGTGTCCAGTGGGAAATTAAATGATTCGAACGCTATTTACTACAACAACTATAAAACGTTTGAAAAATAAATATATCCAACTATGAAAATCAGCGACTGTCAACAATCGATAACAAAAATTACATGGAATTATAGAGGAACGTTTTAGGTTTTTCTCTATAACAATTTTAATTTGCAAAAATTTCAAAAGGCACTTATCAAATATGTTCAAGAAAAATATCTCCGGAATATAAATAAAAAAAAAAAATTGTTTTATCTTAATAATATTGTGATCCTTTTTAACTTTGAATACAGTCACCCAAATTTCCCTCTTAATTACATATAAACCGTTATTAAGAAAATTGGTCTTTTTCCGTTATTTTTTACATGTTCTTCAGTGAATATCTTTTATGAAATATACCACATTTCCTTATTTTGTTATACTCTATGCTATTGTATCATTTTGACCTCATGTTATTATATTTATATATATCTGAAAAATTAAGTTTATGCTATTAACTTAATTATAGTATATTACCATTAAAGTTATCACCTCTTTCATCTTCAATAGTAATATTGAGTTGTTTGCAAACAATGCAGATTCGAGTGAGTCAGTGCAGGACGAGCTCTATCGCCTGAAATCAGAATTATTTGCCTTTTTGAAATCAAAATATTCCAAAACTCTTATTCCATGGAATATGGAATCTCTCGATTTTAAATATAGAATAGTCTACTTTAGGAAGTTCGGCGCTGAAAAAGTTAAAGTACAGAAGTTATGGATCAGGTACGCAGAATATACATGTAGTCAAGCCAGGCGATTTGGGGGTATTACTGTATCTCCAAAGTGTGGATACTCCGATGAGCCTGTGCATCCACACATTCGTACACGAGTTCTCACTGTACGAATCCACACAGTCGTACACGAGTCTTCACTGTACGAATCCACACAGTCGTACACGAGTCTTCACTGTACGAATCCACACAGTCGTACACGAGTCTTCACTGTACGAATCCACACAGTCGTACACGAGTCTTCACTGTACGAATCCACACAGTCGTACACGAGTCTTCACTGTACGAATACACACAGTCGTACACGAGTCTTCACTGTACGAATACACACAGTCGTACACGAGTCTTCACTGTACGAACCCACACAGTCGTACACGAGTCTTCACTGTACGAATACACACAGTCGTACACGAGTCTTCACTGTACGAATCCACACAGTCGTACACGAGTCTTCACTGTACGAATACACACAGTCGTACACGAGTCTTCACTGTACAAACCCACACAGTCGTACACGAGTCTTCACTGTACGAATACACACAGTCGTACACGAGTCTTCACTGTACGAATCCACACAGTCGTACACGAGTCTTCACTGTACGAATACACACAGTCGTACACGAGTCTTCACTGTACGAATGCACACAGTCGTACACGAGTCTTCACTGTACGAATCCACACAGTCGTACACGAGTCTTCACTGTACGAATACACACAGTCGTACACGAGTCTTCACTGTACGAATACACACAGTCGTACACGAGTCTTCACTGTACGAACCCACACAGTCGTACACGAGTCTTCACTGTACGAATACACACAGTCGTACACGAGTCTTCACTGTACGAATCCACACAGTCGTACACGAGTCTTCACTGTACGAATACACACAGTCGTACACGAGTCTTCACTGTACAAACCCACACAGTCGTACACGAGTCTTCACTGTACGAATACACACAGTCGTACACGAGTCTTCACTGTACGAATCCACACAGTCGTACACGAGTCTTCACTGTACGAATACACACAGTCGTACACGAGTCTTCACTGTACGAATGCACACAGTCGTACACGAGTCTTCACTGTACGAATACAGTCGGGCATTTCTGAACCATGAAGGTTCAAGTCAGATCTGTACATCTGCTCCGTATCATAAAAAGCTGCAAAAGTGAACAGAAATTTCTAACACGCTTATTTAAGTAATATGTGCACGGTTTAGACCTTGATCAATCTGTGTGGATGCACGGGTTGATCTGAATCTTCACTGTTCTCAAAATCCACCGTGCACCTGTTCCCATTCATTGACTCATATAATTTAGCCAAAGCTATGACGTGGGACGTGAAAAAACTAGAACTGAAGTGCAACTGGTGTGACACTAATATGGCATAATGTCAGACCGCGTCGGTGGTGAAGTGGTAGACAGCTACAGACTCGGGTGTGGAAGGCAGCGGGTTAGATCACCGGCCGGTCCATACCAAGGACTTGAAAAAAATGATCGTTAAGGTTATAACTCTTTGAGGCGCTCATATTTATGTGGGGTTACCATTACGTCTGATTCGATCGTGTCGGGATAAATGGTATGCTACTCGGGAAAAGCCCTGATATTAAATGTTAAAAGCGGCGTAAAAAACATGCGAATGTGATACTTACTGATTGATTGATTGATTGGGGTTTAACGCCGTTTTTAACAATTTCTCAGTTATATCACGGCGGCCAGTTCACCTACTCATGCATTTCCTGGTATTCTCACACCAGTACTCCACACAACAATCTTCCCAAGCAACTGGCTGCTTTTCCACAGCAGACTTAGCCCATTGGTGGAAGACGAATGACGCATGTCGCCTTGACTTTTGCCAATCGTCGGAAAGAAAGTTGGCCAAGCCGTAATGTGATACTGAACAGCGTCCTTGATTTACTTGGCGCGGTTTTATTTTTACGATCGTAGCCACAGTTCATCGATACTAGGCAGTAATATAACAAACGAGTTTCTAGGGACTGGACTAGTTGTCAGTTACTTTATGTTCATAATGTTGGTAACCTTTTGTGAGCATGAAATTTGGTTTTTTTAGCGTTAGATATGGATTTAATGTCAATGTCATTTTCTTGATATTTAGTTATAAAAGTGAGTTTATATAATATTACCTTTAGAGATTGAATTTCATTCAGGGAAATATATTTAGAAATTGAAAAACATTAATGAAGGAGGGGTTTCACTGTGTGTATTATTCTGTTTTTAAAATTTGTTATACAATCATCCAGTTGTTTTGTCCTTGGTCACTTTATCAAAAGAAATAATTCGATCCTGAGCGATTATTCTACTTCAAGAAATCAGATTTTTAAAAGATGCATTAATATTTATCTTTTCAGATTGCATTTTGATAATTTCTGATTTATTATCGTATGCAAAATATTGTGATGCGTAGCTATTCGCATGATTAATTATTGTCTATTTAAAAGAAATATGCGTTACACAATCAAGTCATTGTTTCGAAAATATCTGAAGAAACATTCTCGAATCTTTTAAACATTGCAACAATGGATATTTTTCGTTTTCAGTAACTACTCATTTTCCAATTTCTTGGAGCACAACTGTAGCAATTTTCGGGGATCGGTACAAGTTCGGCAGCGCAACAGTATCACATCGCTAAGAACGGTAGTACATCGTCAGAACATCTTCGAGAAAATAAGCAACGGCAGGGGACGGTATAACATTTTGAACATGCTCAAACATTTCTGCCGTTGCGCTGCCGGAGCGAGCAACGGAACTACAACGGCAGTACTCCGGTATGGCTTCGTTAATGTCGGTAGAGCGTAATAGATCGGCGGCTCTCCGGTGGCATCAATGTGTACTGTAATTGTACACATGTGATACCGTAGTCCTGCCGATGTACTAACGATGCGATGTGATACAGCACTACATTGGTATTGCAACAGCCAATTGTGATTTTTCAAGTGCTTTCTCGACGGAGCTCCGCCGATTTTCTCGCCGTTGTTAATTGTGTTCTCCGGTTTAGTCCCGCGAGGTACATCGGCAGTGTGTGACAGAGTCTTAACATCGTCAGCGGCAAAGGCGTAAAACGTCCCCTGTATTAGGAAAAGAGCTCTAATCATTTACTGTATGCATTATGATTGTTAGAGGTCATTTCCAATAATAAGCAAGAACGTAGTACGCCTTTTTCCTCCTATCTAGACTGTATACATTTATCGTATTAAGACCTTCTGTATTTCGTTTCATATAATTATTATATCGCTTTGTCGTGGATAAATCATTTCGGAGTTATCGTTTATTTAATAAAATTTGTTTTTAAAAAATACGTTTCGTTTTTCAGGTGGAGTTTGATGGGGACTTCGATTTTGTGTTTCAAACATTAATATCTGAAAGGAGGTCACACAAGGGTTTCCTTATATACGTTATATGCGTTTAACTGATCCAGCTCTTCCTACCACAATATGATTTTTTAACAGTTTCTAAAAAAAATGTAATTTGCAGGAAACGAAAATGTTATAGCAGCGGTTATATATAATAGCAGTGGAAAGTTACACTATATACAAGACAACAAAGTGACAATGTTATAGCAACGGTTATATATAATGGCAGTGGAAAGTTACACTATATACAAGACAACAAAGTGACAATGTTATAGCAACGGTTATATATAATGGCAGTGGAAAGTTACACTATATACAAGACAACAAAGTGACAATGTTATAGCAACGGTTATATATTATGGCAGTGGAAAGTTACACTATATACAAGACAACAATCTGGCTATGGCAGTTAATCCCGCCCTTTTTGATACTGTTCGGAACAATTGGTAACTTTCTAGTTGTTATTGTTTTAACACGTAAAGGGTTTAAGAAAACGACAATAACTGTGTTCCTGGTGACGTTGGCTGTTTCGGATATACTCGTTCTAAACACCGGATTATTACGGCAGTGGATAACCTATGCGTTCGGTGTGGACATACGGACAGACCTGACGGAAGGAGGTTGTCGGTGCCATTGGTTTATTGTATATGTTACGACGCAGTATTCCTCATGGATGCTTATTTGTGTCACCACCGAACGTACGATAAACACTGTTTTCCCACACAAAAGGAGTTTTCTTTGCACATTTAAGACAGCATACATCGCAGTTGGGACTATCTTGGCCGTTCTAGTCATACTAAACGGCCATTATTTATTTGGATACGGTACTAAAATGTATCAACATGGAAATATTACCTCAGAGCGAAAGTGTGTACCTTTGACTTCGAGTTACGATCGGTTTATCACTTACCATTGGACATGGATAGATTTGTGTGTGTTCTACCTTATACCAGTGCTTATACTTCTCTCGGGAAACAGCATCATAATCTACAAGGTCATTAAAAGTCACAGACGTAGCCGAACAGTCGCACCGGTGGCTGAACCCAATATGGCGGCCTTTCATGTATCATCACAGGGACCGAATCTTAATAATCAACAACAAGAACATATTAATACGAATGGAAATCAGAGTGCGAAGGTTTCGAGTTTAACGGTGACATTAATGCTGGTCAGCACTGTGTTCATAATCTGTATAACACCGATCGTTGTGTACCCCATCGGGGACCCCTTTTGGAAGCACGGGGCGTCGGAAAAGAAGCTCGCAGAGTTGTTTTTCTGGGAATCCGTGGCTAACATTTTTATGTACGTAAACAATTCTATCAACTGCATCCTGTATTTTTTCAGTGGTTCAAAATTCCGTGGGGAACTGAAGCGATTTCTTTGCCGATCTAAATATTCTGGTTCAACAAGCATTGACGGTCCTTCTAATACAATGGCGGCAGCGTCAGCTGCTAGATCAGCTGCTTGATAACGGGACATTCTATTGCTAACGCTTTCCCTGGAACATTTGCCATTTGACGCCGCTGCAGGAGACCGGCGATGCTATAGGACTAGGAATGTCTCCTTTATCTACAGCGCTTTAACCCTTTCCCTCATATAGACGCTTTCCGACGCCTCTGCAGCAGACGGCTTTTTGAAAACATAGTGACAAAAGAAGAAATTGCTCATAACGAGCAATTTCTCCCTTTGCCACAATGTTTTCAACTTTTAGCCATAGGTTATCTATTCAATTAAAGAGATTTTCTATTCTTTACAAAATGTGTTCAAAGTCGTCTGCTGCAGAATTGTCGTATGAAGGAAAATATTAAATTCTGTATCAAAACACGTTGTGACAATGTGACAATTGGAGCATTTTCTCCTTTGGTCACAATGATTTCAACTCCATACACTAATCTATAGATATTTCCTTAAATTTTTGCTTGAACGTTTTTAAAAACGGCATCAGATTTAATGTTTTTCGAAAAGGGAAAAATGCAGACGATTTCATAGAGAAAACGCAGACGATTTCGTTGGAAAAAATCATATCAAGATAACACAAATGTATAAGTATGCAAAATTGTATTTCATATTGCTAAATCTTCTGAAACTTAAACCCGAGTTAAATATTGCATTTTAATTATATGGTGGTATATTACTGCCATAAGATAACTCACTTTTAAATATTTTACTTTATTTGTTTTAGTAGTTTATGGGATACTAACGTTTTATGAGTTTACCCACCCTTTAATACTATCTATAAAACCATTAAAAATAAACAAATGACCGAATAAACGATGAAAAAATGTGGGTAATGGTCCTTGTTTTTGTTTGTTTGTTTGGTGGTTTACACCACTTACAGCTAGTGTTCAGTTTTATCTCGGTATTTTCTTTGTAAGTAACGGTTACTGCTGGTACATTTATCCTACCATATTAACGAATTAGTCCTAATGCTAACCCCGCAGACCTGAGCGCCGCTACCGGAAAGCCGTTACTACAATTTGCAAAGTCTTTGGTATGACCTGGTCGGCGACCTTCCGTGGCTGAGGCGGGCGCTCTATCACTGCATCATCGAGGCGGTCGGTGATGTTCATGCCACACACCTGATATAGTATGTCTCTATCAAATAGGACAACCGTTAACTACTGCATGTTAGAGGCGCTACTTTTTAGTCGGGCTCAATTTAAAAGAACTTAAGCCAACTATTGCGATCGTACCTATTTGAAAGGATATTGACCGTACAACCGTCACAAAAGTGTACGCGCTATAAAATAGTTCTAAACAATGTTTAATACTTAAAATATGCGACTCCCTTGAGTGTACGTAGTTACCGTTGCTGCTGGAAACACATATTCACAAACGGTATGGTTTTGATTTTTGTCAGGAGCTCTGAATTACTTAGAACAAGTTATGTGTCGTGCAGAGCATTATATATAATTCTGTCGATGGTCTCGTTCGAACAGGCTCAAGCTACAGGTTGTACAATATGTAGTTATGACATCCCTGAACCAGGAATGTAAAGTATACAGAATTCTAGATTCCTGCCCGAACGAAGCCATCACTATTTCAGAGTTTTTGTGAACTTCAGGAGGTATGATGTGCTTTTGAACACAACGTGCTTTAGCATATATCAGGGACGTAGATCCCTGCATATATGGATCCTTCTGTTGCATTTTAATAGAACGATAATCCGTTAGTGTACTGACATAACTATAAATACAATAACAGATCACCAGGGCTAAAAGCGTCAGTTACAGATTTGTCGTCTGTGATAAATGATGAGATTGAAAATTGCAAATAAACAATTATTTGGTAACGAATACATACGAGCCGCGTCCCGCGAGAAAACTAACATTGTGGACTCATTCCGTCTCAGGGGTATAGAGTAATGATTATCCACAGGACGCGAAAATTGTCTGTACGGGTTAGCCTGCGCGGCATGCTTAGGCTGATCAGCGTCGATACTTTACGCAGAGTCCACACTGTTGGTTTTCTCGCGGGACGGTTCATATTCATGTAAGAATCATGGATCAATGCTAATTAAATCCTTTTCCCACAAACAACAAATCTACAGCTGATGACTTTAAACACATAGATCTAGGCAAAAACACGGACATTCTTTATAAATGAGGGTACAACCACTAAAACAGTGTTTAAAACATTGTGGCAAAGGGAGAAATTGCTCGTTTTGAGCAATTTCTCCTTTTGTCACTATGTTTTCAA
The DNA here is from genome assembly GCA_031761405.1 of Serripes groenlandicus. NCBI lineage: Eukaryota > Metazoa > Mollusca > Bivalvia > Cardiida > Cardiidae > Serripes > Serripes groenlandicus. The sequence goes on along the minus strand of JASEVX010000005.1, from coordinate 89,376,599 downwards.
AAAGTCAGAAAGCATCCTTATTATATGGGAAAGAGTTAATTACAAATGATGGCGTAATTGTAGTCATGTTTGACATTGACGTTGCTAGAGAACAAAGCATTTACCATTCGCAACATATTAAAGATATCCAGCAGACACCTTCCGAAAAAACATTGAGGTTAATATATGGAAAAGCTTGATAAAATGAAAGTATAATTGTTCAAAAGCGTTGAAAACATTATCACAAAAAGAGACACATTTTTTAACCATGAATGATTTTTCCTTTCTGATCAAGAATGGATAGGAGTATGCTGTAGATGCTTCAAAATGTGTTTGTTTGTGGGGGGAAAGGGTTAGGAACGATTGTACCTTTAAATGTGATCCAATACAACCCTTTCCCACTTGCAGACTCGTTTTGATTTATTTGTAGCAGACGACTTTTTAACACTTTCCCTCATATAAACGCTTTCTGACGCCTCTGCAGCAGACGGCTTTTTGAAAACATAGTGACAAAAGAAGAAATTGCTCAAAACGAGCAATTTCTTCTTTTGCCACAATGTTTTTAACTTTTAGTCATAGGTTATCCATTCAATTATAGAGATTTTCTATGTTTTGACAAAATACGTTCAAAGTCGTCTGCGGCAGAATTGTCGTATGGCTGAAAGGGTTAACTGATGATTTCGAGCAGTTTCCCCTTTCCCACAAAAGTAACCACTTATATTCAATAATGCTACATTTATGGAGAATTTCCATATACTTTTCGGGTGGATGTTACTCTGATCGACGACTCGTACATGATCAAGTTTCTGCTTGTCGACAGTTTAACCATTTCCCACACAAAACACGAACGCAGCAAAACATTTACGAAAATGTAATGGAAAACCTATCTCTCTATAGTTGAAAGTAAAGTTATTAAATACTGGTTAGGAAGAAAACATCGAGGCAATGGGATAAATTACCCATGAGAAACTCAAATTCTCCTTTTGCAACAATGTTTTCAAAATTCGTCTGCTACAGGTGCAGCCCGAAAATGTCAAATCAAGTAAAAAACTGCATTCTAAATGTTTTAAAATTGTCGTCTGTGCAGAGACGTACGTAAAGTGTAACGGCGTCCTTATATCTACCCAACAGCATTCGTCTGCGGCTGCCTCCTTCCTACCCACATAGGCTGTTGGCCTTTCCGTGGTAGATCTAATATCGACAGTCCCATAAAACGTTGCAGAAACCCTAACCCCGTGAGTGTCAAATTTAAGATATCGTCTGCACCATGCTATATATGAACAAATAATATTAGAAAAATAACATTAAAAGATATGCTTTAAAAGATAGCGAAAATATGTGACAAACAACGAATTGTTTTTTGTTAGACGCCGTATCGTATTCTATGTAGTCGTCAGAAAAACAAATGTAGACACATCTAGACATTTTAAAAAGCATGCTTTCATGCATAGTTGAATTGATTGGTTGAGTGGGGTCATATCACGGCGGCAAGTTCACCTACTCATATGTTTCCTGGTTTTTATCACACCAGTACTCCACACAAAAAACTTTCCATGCAACTGGCTACTTTTCCACATAGACTATTAGCCCATTGGTGAAAGACGACTTATGTCAAACGTCGGTAAGAATGTTGGCGGAGCTCGGATTCGAACTCACAAACCCTGGTTTGACAGCCTGCATCGCTACCGACTGATCTACCGGTGCTCGGCGAATAGTTGAAAACATTGTAGGGAAAGGAGAAATGTACTGCTTTTGGCAACTTTTTCTGTCTCCACAATGCTTTCTTAAGTTTTGTGAAACATACTGCGTCAAAAGGCATCTGCATCAAGCAAGTAGATTATTACGCAGTCTATTGTCCAAAGGGTTGCTAAACGACGTAATATTTAGTTTCACGATGAAGAGTCCGCCATATATATCTTGACATTATAGTTAACTCCTTTCTTGTTTATAATAAACACCAATTTTGGTCGTTCGACTTCGATCCAATAAGCTACAAAATAATTCGTTTCTATGATGAAAATGTATAATGATAATCCATTTAGTAGAAATGATGATTTGTCGGTTTTCTCAGAATTATTCATTCGTTTTATACAGGTGTAATTAGGAAATAGATTCTGCTTTGTGATGATAGACAGGTTAACATATCGTGGTTTGGAGTTCATAATGCGTTAAAGAGTCAAATTACGAACGTCCATATAATTTTATTGTGCAGTCTTTTATTTCAGCTAGCGAGCAAATTCTATGACAAAACAAACACCGGTGACTGTTCAGCACTATGAACCCCAGGTTCGACAAACACTACTTCCGATATCTGTCTAGAAATCGTGATTGACGTCATTGATAAATGTTTTCAAGAAAATCAAAGCACTGAAAGTACTGATCGGATGATTGTGTTGAAATTCGTAACTTAATGTCAGACAGGCAGTTGTATATGTATATGGACAAGATATGTTTGTTAACTACGAATGCTTTCACTCAACAATGAAGTAAGTCACTTAGTTAATCCAGTTTCATTTAAATCTGCCCATGGGTTTTTTAATTGACTAGGCCAACAACATCAATACCTTATTCCTTTATACCTACTGAACACCTTGCAATGTATGGGGTGTGTTTGATAGTCATACCAGGGATGTAGCCATCATGGTAGTTCAAGTGTGTAAAATATGCATGATGTTATCGAATAGAAGGTCATTGAATGAAGAAACAGACACTGTCAATGTTGTAACACAAACGATATTGAAGATGTTTACGATCTCCTCTTGTTATGTCCTGCATACATTGACGCCAGAGAGAAACATATTAAACCTTATTTTTTATAAATTCCCTTCTATGCAAAAATATATTGCATTGCTCAAATCAGATCACCAAACAATTGTTAAAAAAACAGCCATTTCTGATAAAATCGCCTTTGAAAGTAGATTACAAAATACTAAAATGTTAACTTTGTTCAAGGTTCAGCTTCTTTATAAGAAAATAACCTCCGATACACATTTTCATTAGCTGATATTTTTTTTGTTTAACCATTTTTAAATCTTTCTGCGTTCATCAGTTTTCTGCTTCAAATGATTTAAACGCTGTTTTTGCTTGTTAGTAGAGGTAGATTGTTTACCCTACCTTTACAATTACCGTATTAATTGACTATAGCACGCCTGGAACCAGACTATGGACGTAAGTGATATTGCGCCACTTTGTAGGAATATTCCCAGGTTTGGCTGGATTACTGTTATATTAGGTCAACTACGATTATTTTAAAGTTAAGCTTAACATTCTTTATGCCCTATTCATTTACCAGTGATCGACACGCGGAGGCTAGTTCGATCATCATAACGGCTATTAATCCAACGGCCATGAGTTCGAACCCGGCTCGGCCATTTATTCTTGCCGATACTGGACATCGCGACTAACGATTTTGAGTCGTATTGCATCGCCGTAACGGTATCGCAAACAGTCCTATTGTAATATCATCTCTGTAATGGTATCGCAAACAGTGCTTTTGTAATGTCATGTCCGTAATGGTATCGCAAACAGTTCTATTGTAATTTAATGTCTGTAACAGTATCGCAAACAGTGCTATTGTAATGTCATCTCCGTAATGGTATCGCAAACAATATTATTGTAATGTCAACTGAGTAACGGTATCTCAAACAGTGATATTGTAATGTTAACTGAGTAACGGTATCGCAAACAGTGCTATTGTAATGTCACCTCCGTAACAGTATCGCAAAAAGTGCAATTGTAATGTCATCTCCGTAACGGTATCGAAAAACGGTGCTATTGTTATGTCACCTCCGTAACGGTATCCCAAACAGTGTTATTGTAATGTCAACGCCGTAACGGTATAGCAAACAGTGTTATTGTAACGTCATCTCCGTAATGATATCGCAACCAGTACTATTGTAATGTTGTATTGTAATATACTGGCATCTCCGTAATGGTATCGCAAACAGTGCTTTTGTAATGACATGTCCGTAATGGCATCGCAAACAGTGTTTTTGTAATGTCATCTCCGTAATGGCATCGCAAACAGTGATATTGTAATGTCATCTCCGTAACGGTATCGCAAACAGTACTAGTGTAATGTCATCTCCGTAATGGTATCACAAACATTACTTTTGTTATGTCATCTCCGTAACGGTTTCGCAAACAGTACTATTGTAATGTAATCTCCATCAATGTATTTCAAACAGTGCTATTGTAATGTCATATCCGTAACGTTATCGCAAACAGTGCTATTGTAACGTTATCTCCGTTATAGTATCGCAAACAGTGCTATTGTAATGTTGTATTGTAATGGTATAGCAAATAGTACTTTTGTAATGTCATGTCCGTAACGGTATCGCAAACAGTGATATTGTAATGTCATCTCCGTAATAGTATCGCAAACAGTGATATTGTAATGTCATCTCCGTAACGGCATCGCAAACAGTACTATTGTAATGTCATCCCCGTAACGGTATCGCTAACAGTGCTATTGTTATTTCATCTCCGTAACGGTATCGCAAACAGTACTATTGTAATGTCATCTCCGTAACGGTATCGCTAACAGTGTTAGTGTAATGTCATCTCCGTAACGGTATCGCAAACAGTACTATTGTAATGTCATCCTAGTAACGGTATCGCAAACAATACTATTGTAATGTCATCTTCGTAACGGTATCGCAAACAGTGCTATTGTAATGTCATCTCTGTAACGGTATCTCAAACAGTGCTATTATAATGTCATCTCCGTAACGGTATCGCAACCAGTACTATTGTAATGTCATCTCTGTAACGGTATCGCAAACAGTGCTATTGATATATCATCTTCGTAACGTTATCGCAAACAGTGTTATTGTAATGTAATCTCTGTAATGGTATCGCAAACAGTGCTATTGTAATGTCATCCTAGTAACGGTATCGCAAACAGTACTAGTGTTATTTCATCTCCGTAACGGTATCGCAAACAGTGCTATTGTAATTTAATCCGAGTAACGGTATCGCAAACAGTGATATTGAGATGTCATTCGAGTAACGGTATCGCTAACAGTGATATTGTGATGTCATTCGAGTAACGGTATCGCAGACAGTGCCATTGTAATGTCATTCTAGTTACGGTATCGCAAGCAGTGTTATTGTTATCTCATCTCCGTAACGGTATCGCAAACAGTGCTATTGTAATTTCATCCGAGTAACGGTATCGCAAACAGTGATATTGAGATGTCATTCGAGTAACGGTATCGCAAACAGTGATATTGTGCTGTCATTCGAGTAACGGTATCGCTAACAGTGATATTGTGCTGTCATTCGAGTATAGGTATCGCAAACAGAGATATTGTAATGTCATCTGAGTAACGGTATTTCAAACAGTGCTATTGTAACGTCATCTCCGTAACGGTGTCGCAAACGGTGCTATTGTAATGTCAATACCTTAACGGTATTGCAAACAGTCCTATTGTAATGTCAACTCCGTACCGGTATTGCAAACAGTGCTATTGTGATGTCATCAATTCAATAGTTCAATAGTTTTATTCAGTAATACAAGGCCTCCGGCCCAAAATACACTATGATTTTTCCAAAGAACATGAAAATAGTTGATTCACTTTACTTGATGGATCAATGTGTTATACAACATCCATTTATTAAATACATATGAGAATAAATAAACAGTTAAGTGCTTAAATACTTTTACTTTTGTCGAATGCCAGGTTCCAGTACTTTGCAAGTGCAATGATTCCCTGGTAACGAGTTTCCGACATAATGATCACAAATAAATTATCACATGTATTGTAATTTAACCATTCTTGTAAGAAATGAGTTTTTACTCAATTCTTCATATAACGGACACCAAAGCAGAAAGTGTGTTTAGTCTTCAATAGCAAAGATATTATTTCTCAGACAATATTGGCAATGTCGTAGGTTTCTGTCAATTTGTAAATGCCGACCCTTTTCAATCATTAAGTTATGCCCGGAACATCTGAAATTTGACAATAATCTTTTATACTGATATGGTAACGATATTGATAGATACTTTTCAGGATTTAAGGCACTTTTGTACAGTTTATAAGATAGCGCTTTTGGAGATGATTCAATGTTTCCATTTAGTGTTTGGTAGCTGTAATCAATGATTCTTTGTTTAAACAGTGATAAGAATGTGTTGAAATCACCAACGTCTTCACTTAACCATACATAACCGAAACCATACTGGAACAATAAACGCTGTATGTGGGTAGGGTAAGTCATCGAGTCGTCTTAAGAGCTTGTAGCATTGTTTCGGGTACGTATTTTCTTCCATTTTTAAGATTTTTAACCAGTATCTAACAGAGCAGACCATTTACGTCATAGCTATGGGTGTCCTACCACACTCGCTAAGAGCGAAGAAATTGGCTACATTACTGTTTAAGCAAGCGATTCGTTTACAAAATCGGATATGCGGTCTTTCAACTATATCACATGATTGGTAGCCCCATATTTCCGAGGAATATGTGAGTATCGGCAGCAAGAATAGCATCAAAAAGTTTAAACGCATCATTGTGATCAAAATGACCATATTGTTTTTGATAATTTAATATAGTATTTACAGCTTTGTTTGCTTGAAGAGCAAGAGTTTCCTTCGTCTTTGTCCAAGATAACTTTGCTGTAAAACATGTTCCTAGATATTTATAAAATTGGACAACTTCTATTTATTCACCTTTGTATAGCCATCTTTCACTATTTCATAGTATACCACCTGTACGAAACACCATTATTTTTTATTTCGACATATTTAGCTGCTTTCCAGTTGTATCGCAGAAATCACTTATGTGGTCAATTTGGTGTTAGAGATTCAACACAGTGTCAGCGAAAGAAGAAATATCGTCTGCAAATAAAAGTCCACATAATTCACCATTTTCCTGGGATATTTGAATACCCTGTTCGCATTGTGATAAGGTCATTTATGTATAGACAGAAGATGACCGCCGAACTCACACAACCCTGTTTCGTACCCTTTTCACATTTAAAAAAGTCTGTAACACCGTTTTCAACTTTGACACATGATTTTAACTGTTCGTACATGGATTTAAAAACACGGATTTATTTACTGTCGGGACTTATACCTTTGTTTGTTTGTTTGTTTGTTTGGAGTTTAACGCCGCTTACAACAGCTTTGGTCATATCACGGCGGTCAGTGCACCTACCCATGTTTTCCTGGCTTTCCCACACCAGTACTTACACAACATTCTTTCGAAGCCACTGACTACTTTCTCACATAGATCAGAGGTGAGAGGCAATGGAAAACATCGCCCGAAAGAATGTCGCCGCAACCGGGTATCGAGTCAGATACGCTACCAATTGAGCTACCCGGCCGGGTACTTATACCTTTACGTATTAAACTTCCCAGAGTTTTATATGTGAACAATTGTCGAAAGCCTTAAGGAAATCAACAAATAAAACATATATTCTACCCCGTTTCTTGCTTATATATTTCTGTATGACAGATTGTAGGTTTAAATAAATTGTCAACAGTGGAGTAACCGCGGCGAAATCCAGCCTTTGCCTCATCGATGACTTCATTTTCTTCGGCCCATTCAGATATTCTGTTTGTAAGCACTTTGATGAATAGTTTGCTTATACTGTTAATTAGACTTATTGCGCGATAATTATTAGGGTCATCTTTTGGCCCTTTCTTATGAGCGGGGATTATCACTGTCTTACTCCATTCTGGGATAAATGAACCTGTTTGTAATATATTATTGAACAATATATTCAGGAATGGTGTTATTTTGTGGGATGTGCATTTGAACATTTCTATACAGGTGCCCGAAGCGCACGAGCTACGCAAATAATTTATACAATTAATAATTTCCTCGTTTGTAATAGTCACATCTAAGCTACTTCCGTCTTTCTGTTCGGACATGAAATCAAATAGATCATTGTGTAAAGTGTCATTCGTAGCTTGGTCATCATTAAATAATGTTTTAAAAAATGGTGTTAGTTTGTGGGATGTGCATTGTGAACATTTCTATACAGGTGCCCGAAGCGCACGAGCTACGCAAATAATTTATACAATTAATAATTTTCTCGTTTGTAATAGTCACATCTAAGCTACTTCCGTCTTTCTGTTCGGACATGAAATCAAATAGATCATTGTGTAAAGTGTCATTCGTAGCTTGGTCATCATTAAATAATGTTTAAAAAATGGTGTTAGTTTGTGGGATGTGCATTTGAACATTTCTATACAGGTGCCCGAAGCGCACGAGCTACGCAAATAGTTTATACAATTAATAATTTCCTCGTTTGTAATAGTCACATATAAGCTACTTCCGTCTTTCTGTTCGGACATGAAATCAAATATGTCATTGTGTAAAGTGTCGTTCGTAGCTTGGTCATCTTTAAATATTGTTTTAAAATAGTCAAACCATGTCACACCTGGTATATCCGAGTAACGGTATCGCAAACAGTGCTAGTCTGATGTCATCCGAGGGATGTCAATTGATCAGCTCCCTAAGCTAAAACTTAAAGGTATTTGCGATCCCTGTATATCCATATCAGCCAGTGTATCCAAGAGTTCTGATCTGGATCTGTACTGTTCGCCAATTAGTCATAGAAGGTTCCAAGAAACTTCTGCAAAGCAGTTTCTATTAAGATCCGTGGTATAAATACAAAGGCAGACCCCTTTCTACACGTGTAATGATTACGTTAAGGTAGGTTTTCGCACAGAACCGCTCAAGTCAGATATCTTGTCAGACATCTAAGTTCATTCTACATACACACGGACAGTGAGTATTCTGGTGAAAACGTGTGTAGATAAAACGGATCCCAAATTATTGTATCAAATTAATGTATATGCATACGCATGTTTAGACGAAGGGAGATAACTACATTTTCATAATTCACTTATTCTTCCGTTATTGCGGCCCTCTGCACATGGTAGATGCATTTGTTTCTTAGTTTGAACTGTGTTTAACGTCGCTTTCAATAATGTTTTAGTTATATAACGCCGTTTCCTTGGTAATTTACCAGTACAACTGGTCCATTTATTATGAGACCAGCGGGTCATGATAAACCGACAATTCTGAGCGCAATGGGGGGAAAGCCAGTACACCTGTTCCTTACTATCAGAATCTATACAGGTTGACTGAATCTTCTAAAAAGCTTGTGTTAGTAATATGTGAGCTGTATTGATCTTGATCAGACTGTGAGGATGCACACATAGATCTTGATCTATACTGTTTACAAAAGCCCAACTTGTACCTATGTTATGCACTTGCTCATATCATTTATAATGATTATTAGCGTTGCCCTGATGAGTAGAATAAACGAAACCGGTTGCCACGTTTAAAACCAATGTTGTGTCTTTTTCTTTTTTACAATATATACAAACAAGGACATAGACAAGCATACTGCGACGATGGTTCTCTCTTGTCTCTACCGCACGACTAATGAAACAAGCTATCGAGTTGTCGCGAGAACAGCGTCAAATTCACTTGAATATTTCTTCTCCTCGTGTAAAAGTACGGGAAACGGAAGTTGTAATGGCTATGTGAAGTGCTCTCTGGTTGGTCGATATTTGGTCGTGTCCGGATTTTTAGCCAATCAGCGATCAGGTAATAGGAAACCATTTCTTTTTGTGTCGATATATTTAGTTTTGACGTGTCTGTGTTTTCCGCGGAAATGGTACCCCTTACGGCAACTCAAATACAATAACACTGTTTGCGATACCGTTACGGAGATGAAATAACACTAGTATAAAGATGCATCTTTTAAAATCAAAACGGTCGTCGGTGACAAGTCAAATTACAAATGCATAATGTTTATATCAAATTGAAAACCTGTAGCAACTGAAAACATGCACATACATCTATACAGTCCTAATTAATCCATACTTTTCTGTCTAAAATTGTTTTAATTCGCAGTTATATATTTAACAATACACATCTCTTAGATAAAGATATGCCTAGTTTGAAAATGTATAAAGATGCATCTTTTAAAATCAAAACGGTCGTCGGTGACAAGTCTGATTTCAAATACAGAATGATTATATCAAATTGAAAACCTGTAGCAACTGAAAACATACACATACATCTGTACAGTCCTAATTAATCCATACTTTTCTGTCTAAAATTGTTTTAATTCGTAGTTTTTAATTTACAAGCACATTTTTTTTTTTTTTTTTTTTTATAAACAAAGGAAATACATAAATAAATTATTTTGTTGATCTTAATCCCTTTAATATATGAGCGGTCCCGCGAGAAAACTACCATTGTGGGCTCTGCGTTTAAGTATCGACCCGGATCAGCCAGGCATGCCGCGCCGGTTTACCCGTTTAGACACTTTTCGCCTCCTGTGGATTTTCTGTTTCAGGGATCATTACTCTATACCTCTATCACTCTGAGACGGAATATGTCGGCCCGGATCAGTCTGCGCGGACTGCGCAGGCTGATCTGGGTCGATACATTACGCAGAGGCAATACTGTTGGTTTTCTCGCGGGACGGCTTAATTACAACCTTTTTCGACATATCACACAGTTACAGCATACAACTTGGGAATTGACCAACTAAGCAATGCTTTTGAAACTTTCATATTTATTAGCATGCCTATAATTCCGTTGTCATCATATTTTCAAAAGTCGTCTGCGTCTGGCAAAGGGCTAAGATGTAGATCAATATCCCAAATATATCTGTTTTCTTTTTCCCCTTGATTGATTGTTTGGTACTTTACGAGGCGTTCAATAATTGTTCAGTTATATCACGGCGTCTCATGTTTAAGTCACCAGTATTACTGGTCCTTTTATCCTGACACCAGCCAGTCAGTCGTTATGCTAACCCTGAGCGGCACGGAGGGCACACATTGATATCATTTTAAAGTCTCTGGTAGGCCTATGACCCAGCTGGGGATCGAACCCTCGACTTCTCGCACCGAGGCGGACGTTTTACCACCACCCAACCGAGGGGAAAGCCTATTCCCTCCCTTGATCTTTTAAACGCGGCTTGTTTTCATATGAGCGCGTCAATGTGTAGATTCTGATCAGACGGGATAGGTGTACAGGCATATCCCTACCTACACTGTTCAGAAATGCCAACTTGTACCTTTTCCCATGGGTGCTCATAAATCAATATTTGAGTGAAGCTCTTCGAAAACCAATCGTTTGCCATTTGCGACCGGTGTGTATTCAGATCAGCCAACGCATTGGTGCAGTCTAATCTGGTCTACATTGTTCGCCAATTAGTTATAGAACGTTTCAAACAATATCCATCAATTATTAATCATTTGGATGCCTACCGAGATTGGTATTATTCCAAACGCTCACGTATTACATGTTGCAAAATTTATCACAAGTGATTATGTAGATTGAAAGACGGGCCTCATCGAGAAAAGAAATACAAGAGTTATTTCCCTTGTAACAACTCTTCAATTAGAAGAAATTGCGCCAGTGATCACGATTTTCGAAGATGTAAATAAGTCGCATTAAAACTGCGAATTTTAACCGATTTTGTCGGGAGTTGTTTTAGTTTTAAATTGTATCCGTTTTTACTGTTGGATTAAAGATGGATCTTGGACCCATACCATATCGCTGTCAAGGTGCCAATGCTCTGTTTGGAGGTGAGTTGGTTGTTGTTATGTGATTATAACTTATTTTTGTCCTAACTCTTAGCTTGAAAGCAGTTAATAAATTTTAACGTATAAACTTGGATGGATATAATTTTGTTTAAAATATTTAATTTATATATGTGACTGAGTCTCTTAGATAAAACCTTGCAAGAGAATTGAACCCTTTCCCACTTACAAGTTTACAACATATCTACAGCACAGGGAATTATTTATATAGTAAGCACAGGGAATTATTTATATAGTGAGCAATGTTGACAATGAGCCAATTCCCTGTGATCAAAACTGAAATATTATCTGTGGAAAAATAAGGAAAATCTATTAACCCATTCCCCCATACGACAATTCTGCAGCAAACGACTTTGAACGTATTTTGTCAAAACATAGAAAATCTCCATAATTGAATGGATAACCTAGCTATGACTAAAAGTGAAAAACATTGTGGCAAAAGGAGAAATTGCACGTTTTGTGCAATTTCTTCTTTTGTCACTATGTTTTCAAAAGCTGTCTGCTGCAGAGGCGTCAGAAAGCGTCTATATGAGGGAAAGGGTTGTTTAAAACTTATTTTTGTCCTAACTCTTAGCTGGAAAGCAGTTAATATTTGTTAACGTAACTTGGATGGATATAATTTTGTTTAAAATATTTAATTTATATATGTGTTGGAGTCTCTTAGAGAAAAAGAGAATTGAACCCTTTCCCACTTATAACATATCTACAGCACAGGGAATTGGCTCATTGTCAAAATTGCTCACTATATAAATAATTATTTATATAGTGAGCAATGTTCAGGAAACGACTGAAATATTATCTATGGGAAAAAAAGGAAAATCTATTAAATAAAATTATTCTAATTGAATATAGTTGAAAACATTGTGGAAAAGGAGAAACAGCTCATTTTGAGCAATTTCTCCTTTTATCACTATGTTTTCAAAGTTCCTCTGATGCTAATGAGCTAATATGAGTTATTTTATCAAACATGATTACATCATTTATTTCCTTCACCATCCCCTATGTTGTATCAGGATGTGTACGCACTCAGTGACTTGTTTACTTTGTACTTCAAATTGTAGGGGTAACAAACAGACATCTTATCATTCAAGTCCAAGTTTCCTTGTTCCCATAAAATTTAAATAACCCTTTCCCAAAAATAATCTGCAACAGACAACATAACCCTTTCCCTCATACGACAATTCTGCAGCAGACGACTTTAAACATATTTTGTCAAAAAATAGAAAATTTATCTCTATATAATTGAATGGATAACCTATGACTTAAGGTGGAAAACATTGTTGCAAAAGGAGAAATTGCTCGTTTTGAGCAATTTATTCTTTTGTCACTATGTTTTTAAAAAAACGTCTGCTGCAGAGGCGTCTATATGAGGGAAAGGGTTAAAATAGAAAGCGTCCATATGAGGTAAAGGGTTGAAAATTATCAAGTCCAAATTAAAGAAAATCTCTATAAATGATAGTTAATGGTTATTGAGAAGTGTTGAAACAATTGTGGTATATGGAGAAATTTCTCATTATGAGCAATGTTTCCTTTTGCCACAATGATTTCAAAAGTCATCTGTCAGAATGCATCTGTTACTCTGTATGTGGGAAAGGGTTAAGTTTTATAAAACATTAAATCTTTGTTACAATATGGATTTAACTCGTTCTTTGATATATATATATAGATTAACATAGTGGGGAAAAAGAGATCTTATGATTAATGAAGAAATCATTGAAATGCTCTCTGTGTTTATTGATCTGTGTTCAAACAAAATATCTATTTTCAGTTAATTAATTATAATAATTTTATTTTATACTATGTCAGCAAGATCGACTTTTTATGCATAGTTTACAGCAGATAATTTTTTTAAAATAGATTTAAATATCAATGTGGGGAAAACTTCGAACTGGATATTTTCACAAATTTCTATTATCTTTTTACAAGCTTCAAATACTGTTTTAAATATAAAGTTGTATGAATATTACTCATGCATCCGATATGCAAAAAAGATGCAGTAATTTAGCCATGTGATGCATGAGATCCGGGTAGTTTTTAACAATTGTTGGTTTATTTGTGATGCATAATGATGGGCGTGGCTTGAAATATGATCTCAGATTTATGAATTTATAATATATTTTCATAACATTGCTGTCTGAATTTCTACGTCACCAAATGAGTATCTTGTATCTCATCACCATATCCCTGCTGTTTTACTTGGACCTTACACCATTTATTCAACAGATCAAAAAGATTCAGTACATGCCGTTTTATTGGGGTTTACAAAGCTTTCAACTGATTAAAGTAGTTCAATTGATGCTGTTTTATTGGAGCTTTATGTCGTTTTCAACAACTTAAAAAGTTTCAGATTTTGCTGCAGGGCAAATAGTAATAGAAAGATATTGCTTACATGTATGATTAAAAGTTGCACTCATACCCCTCCTAAAAAAAAACCTTTAGTTGTATAATGGTGACAGAAAACTAACCAGTATAAGACTTGGAATCATGTCTTGCCACCATGACTACTATAAGCATCAGGTTATCTGGGTCTCCTCGGTCTACGGTCGCAGATTTCGGAATATCAGTATTTCCATGATGTGACTGGAATAATTATAATATAAGGCCTGATATACTTTATCATTTTCATTACTCTTGAGTCTTCTACAAAGATGTTGCGTTCTCATCTCTATCCCTTCAACTTTGAAAGTGCTTACTTTTACAAGGAATTTGGCATTGACCTTTTTGCAAGATGACACTAGCCCTTTTCAACTACCAGACACTTTTGTCACAAATGCAGCAGAAACTGAGATTTCCCTCTCTTTTTTGAATCCGAATTTTTAAAGTCTTCTGCTGCTGAAAACTGAGTCCTTTGCATATTTGAGTAACAAATTGTACACATAACATGAAGAATTGGCAGTATGATTGTGATCAAAAGTTAAAATCATAGTTCATTAGGAGCAATTTCTCCTCTGTCTACAATCCTTTCAAAAGTCTTCTACGGCATGGAACAAATGCCGTCTTTTCAGGGAGAGATTAATTATGGAGAAGCATCGTGCCTAGACATTAGAGCAAAAAAAGATATAATTGATGTTTTTGTTTCTGTTTAGTGATGACAGATAACTTTTGAAAAATTGCAGAAAAAGGAAACAATTTCACAGATTTCTCCTTTCTGCAACGGTTTCCTTTTCTGACTTCAAAGTAAAGTGATGCGTTTCAAATTCATTTGTTCCATATTGTTTAACCCCTTCCCTCATAGATACACTTTCTGACGCCTCTGCAGCAGACGGCTTTTTGAAAACATGGCAACAAAAGAAGAAATGGCTCAAAGCGAACAATTTCTCTTTTTATCACCATTGTTTTCAACTCTATTCAATTATTGTTCTTTCATTTTTAAAAAGGGATTTTCTGTGCTTTTGCCTAGACGTTTTCAAAGTCGCCTGCTGCAGATTTGTTGTATGTGGGGAAGGGTTGAATTTCTTTAATGCAGAAGAATATGATATCAGGTTATCAGACAGTTAAAACCCTTTCCCTCTGGCTCATATAGACGCTTTCTGACGCCTCTGCAGCAGACGGCTTTTTGAAAACATAGTGACAAAAGAAGAAATTGCACAAAACGTGCAATTTCTCCTTTTGCCACAATGTTTTCCACTTTTTGTCATAGGTTATCATGATTCAATTATATGGAGATTTTCTATTTTTTGACAAAATACGTTCAAAGTCGTCTGCTGCAGAATTGCCGTATGAGGGAAAGGGTTAAGATGGATACCTTTTGAGCCCTGAGCAGCAAATTGCTCTTATCATTTCCCACTTGCAGACACTTTCTGCAAACATTGTTTTGAACTTAATTAAATATTACACAATACTTTCATATAATTTATAGATATTTTCCCTTAGTATTTTGAAAGCCGTCTGCTGCAGATTATTTCTACGTGGAAAAAGGGTTCAATGAGAAATCTATCCTTTTTCTTCACTTAATTAAGTTTCAAAACTCTGAAGCAAAACGGCTCTTCTAAATTTATTTCAAGGTGTTACATTTTTGCCTATATATATAAACCTGTATACAAAAAAGATGATTGAAAAGATTTTTTTTTTTAGCAGGTAAACAGTTAACCCTTTCCCATATATATATATACAACAAATCTGCAGAAGACGAACATCTAGGCAAAAAAATGGAATGTTTCTGTATTTTAAATGAAAGTATTAATTATTATTGAGTAATGAATCATGTAGGAAACATTCAACTGTGGCAATAGGAGAATAGCTAGCTAGCTAGTGCAACACTGTTTTAAAAGTCGTCTTCTGCTGAGGCTGCAGGGGCGTCTTTATGTGGGAAAGGGTTAACCATTGATATACACATATAATATTTATAGTCATCCAATTAAAAAAGGTAATTAAAAAAAAAAGCTAAAGCAAAGAGTGTAATATTTAGGGAAGGATAAACGTAATTGGGAGGATAAATTTGGCTGAATTTAAAACGTTGGAAATGAGAAATTGCTTGGTCTTAGTTATTTCTCCTCTTTCCATAACATTTTCAAATGCCTTTTTACTGCAAGGTTTCTAATATTGTCAGGAAAAGGACTACAGGTGAGTGTGTATCAGTGATTTTTCCCAAATAAGGTCTGACAAGACATCCTGTCACCTGATGTTTAACCCTTTCATACAAAAAGTCTGCAGTTGTCCACTTTGAAAATGAAGGTATGCATTGAATACAGTTGAAAACATTGTGGCAAAAAAGAGAAAGTACTCATTATGAGCATTTTTCTCCTCGTTGCCACAAAGTTTTCAAAGGTCGTCTGCTAAAGAGGCGTAATAATATGTCTGCAAGTGGGAAAGGGTTAGCTGTCAACTGTAATTACATATCTTACATTCCTTAAACTTTAAAGCGAAAGTTATGCATTTCCCTGGAAATGAAACACACACCTTTTTACCCTTTACCTCATATAGACGCTTTCTGACGCCTCTGCATCAGACGCCTTTTTGAAAACATAGTAACAAAAAAAGAAATTGCACAAAACGTGTCTCTCCTTTTGTCACAATGTTTTCCACTTTTAGTCATAGGTTATCCATTCAATTATAGAGAATTTCTATGTTTTGACAAAATACATTCAAAGTCGTCTGCTGCAGAATTGTCGTATGAGGGAAAGGGTTAAGTGTATCTACAGCAGATCACTCTTGAAATCAAAATGTGTCTGCATGTTGGAACGAAAGGGTTATGGAATTGGTAACAATCTTGGTTGAAATATTTAACATAATGATTTATATATCAAAGAAGATTGCAACATAGTTTTAGGCAGTTTACCCTTGTTAATTATATATATGCTTAAGAATTATATGTACTTAAATTATAACCCTTTGGCTATGACTTTAGCTCATAAAGACAACATGACACCCCTGCAGCAGACAAATTTTCAAAATATTGTGGACAAAATACAAAATGATTAATTTCTGATTTACCATAATATTTTCAACTCTTATAATATTTATTAACCCTTTCCAAAATACAGCACATCTAAAGCAGACGATCTTAAATGCATGTAGGCAAAAATAATCAACATCTCAACAAATGAGGGTATAATTATTTATAATTAAATAAAATTGTAAACAACTACAATGTATGAGCAATTTCTTCTTTTGCCACAATGTTTTCTAATGTCTTCTGCCGCAGATGCATCAAACAGCGTGGTAAAAAGTTAATCCTTTCTCTCACACGACAATTCTGCAGCAGACGACTTTGGACATACTTTGTCAAAAATAGAAAATCTCTATAATTGAATGGATAACCTATGACTATAAAAGTGGAAAAATATTGTGGCAAAAGGAGAAATTGCTTGTTTTGAGCAATTTCTTCTTTTGTCACTATGTATTCAAAAAGCTGTCTGCTGCATAGGTGTCGGAAAGCTCCTTAAAGTTTAAGTGAAAGGTTTAGAATGTACTTCCAAATGTTGTTGATTTTGTTCCTCAGATGTTCTCAAAGCAGATGACTATATTAGCTTGACCAGGTAATTATTCAATCCTACATTCAACAATTCTGTAGCAGATGACTTTCTAAAGATCTACTCAAAAACGAGCAAAATGTCTATAAATTAATGTATACTCTCTGAAAAAAGTTGAAAACAGTGTGGAATAGGAGATATTGCTTACACCGCTTTCAAATGTCGTCTGCTGAAGGGGCGTCATACAACAAACTTGAGCAGACGACTTTGAAATCAGCTCGGCAAAAGTATGGAAACACTCTAAAAATAAAAGTTTAATTATTGAATAAGAGTTGAATAAATTGTCGAAAATGGAGGAATTTATTGTACAGAGCAAATTTTTTATTTACCTGAATGTTTTCAAAATTCGTCTGCTGCAGAGGCGTCAGAAAGCATCTCTGACTTCTGTATGTGGGAAAAGGTTAAATCTTATAGGATCAAGAAGAAGAACTTTATATCTCATTCAGGATGGTAGGAAAACATTGGAGCTGGGTCGTAACAAAGGGGACCATGTTACATTTCCCTTGTAGGGATTACAATAAGGAACATTAAAAATGAAATCAAAGGGGGCTATCTTTCTAGGTTTTTGCGAGAATGAATGTCTATGGTGCTTCTGACATTATAAACCATCAAGCCTTGATCGCGTAGTTGGTATTGATGCAGGTTATAAATCCAGAGGTCTTAAGTTTGAACCTTGGCTCAACCGTAGTCATTGTGCCCTAAGCATCATTCGTCTTTCACCAATAGGTTAAAAATTCTATATGGGAGGTTGCCTAAGACGAATGGTGTGGGAAAACCTGAGGAAACACACATAAGGGGAACTGGCTTCCGTGATTTAACTGAAATACCATTGAAAACAGCATTAACCATCAATCAATCTAAACAGATAGTTAAGTGTCAGGTACGTACGCCTTGGTATATATGCACTGTCTCGTCTCATTTGTCACTGTTTGCAAATACAATAAGACCCCTTTTCGACTGCTCCTGTTCATTGATTTCCAGATGTTTTTGTCTTCAATTTAGTGATTAGGTTATAAGCTGACAATTTTTTCTGGAGTCACCCTGAATCCCCAATAAATTCAGAACAATAATATTGAAAATGTTAGAGCACGTAAAATAAAGTCTTAAATCATTATTCCCTACAAACCCTATGTTGTGGCATTTGAAAAGAATCATCACAGTGAAATAATTCTTTACAAGTTCCCGTAACATAGGGTTA
Organism: Serripes groenlandicus; assembly: GCA_031761405.1. Classification (NCBI taxonomy): domain Eukaryota; kingdom Metazoa; phylum Mollusca; class Bivalvia; order Cardiida; family Cardiidae; genus Serripes; species Serripes groenlandicus. Next base: position 89,357,875 of record JASEVX010000005.1, on the reverse strand, counting down.
CATTGTAACACATGTTTAATCGTAACATCATAACATAGGGTTTAATCGTAACATCATAACATAGGGTTTAATCGTAACATAGGGTTTAATCGTAACATCATAACATAGGGTTACATTGTAACACATGTTTAATCGTAACATCATAACATAGGGTTTAATCGTAACATCGTAACATAGGGTTTAATCGTAACATTGTAACATAGGGTTTAGTCGTAACATAGTGTTTAATCGTAACATCATAACATATGGTTTAATTGTAACATCGTAACATAGGGTTTAGTCGTAACATAGGGTTTAATCGTAACATATAGGCTTTAATCGTAACATCATAACATAGGGTTTAATTGTAACATTGTAACATAGGGTTTAAGCGTAACATAGTGTTTAATCGTAACATAGTGTTTAATCGTAACATAGGGTTTAATCGTAACATCATAACATAGGGTTTAATTGTAACATCGTAACATTATTGTTGTTTAGTATATTATTTTATAGATGTGCATGTGTAAGCTCATCAGAGTGACACAATACATTGTGTGAGTCAGGGTTTAGTCGTAACATAGTGTTTAATCGTAACATATAGGCTTTAATCGTAACATCATAACATAGGGTTTAATTGTAACATCGTAACATAGGGTTTAAGCGTAACATAGTGTTTAATCGTAACATAGTGTTTAATCGTAACATAGGGTTAAATTGTAACATAGTGTTTAATCGTAACATAGGGTTTAATCGTAACATATTGTTTAATCGTAACATAGTGTATAATCGTAACATAGGGTTTAATCGTAACATAGGGTTTAATCGTAACATAGGGTTTAATCGTAACATAGTGTTTAATCGTAACATAGTGTTTAATCCTAACATAGTGTTTAAGCGTAACATAGGGTTTAATCGTAACATAGTGTTTAATCATAACATAGTGTTTAATCGTAGCATTGTAACATAGGGTTTAATCGTAACATAGGGTTTAATCGTAACATAGGGTTTAATCGTAACATAGTGTTTAATCGTAACATAGGGTTTAATCGTAACATAGTGTTTAAGCGTAACATAGGGTTTAATCGTAACATAGTGTTTAATTGTAACATAGTGTTTAATCGTAACATAGGGTTTAATCGTAACATAGTGTTTAATCGTAACATAGGGTTTAATCGTAACATAGTGTTTAATCGTAACATAGGGTTTAATCGTAACATAGTGTTTAATCGTAACATAGTGTTTAATCGTAACATAGTGTTTAATCGTAACATAGGGTTTAATCGTAACATAGTGTTTAATCGTAACATAGTGTTTAATCGTAACATAGTGTTTAATCGTAACATAGGGTTTAATCGTAACATAGTGTTTAATCGTAACATAGGGTTTAATCGTAACATAGTGTTTAATCGTAACATAGGGTTTAATCGTAACATAGTGTTTAATCGTAACATTGTAACATAGGGTTTAATCAAGTCATAAGACAAGTCTCAGATATAGTGTGTCAAAGTTGTTTTTAACCCTTCCATATTCTGGCTTAGGAATTCAGAGCAACTATGATCTATGATCTATCACATTGGGAATAGTTTTTGCTTTTTAAATAGTTAGTATGGTTTCTTTTTTATATTTTAAGAGTTTCTCTGATTTGAAAACATTTTGGAAAAGCATGTAACAAATGTTAACCCTCTCCCTCATATAGACGCTTTCTGATGCCTCTGCACAGGATGCCTTTTTGAAAACATGGCAACAAAAGAAGGTCGAAATTGCTCAAATCAAGCAAATTTCTCCTTTTGTCACCATGTTTTTAGCTCTACTGGCCAAAGGCCAGAAGGGCTTATGTCGTGGCGATTTGTCCGTCGTCCGAGCGTGCGTGCGTGCGTCCGTGCGTCCGTAAACAATTTCTTGTTAACACGATACAGTCTTCACTTTCGATTGTATCTCAATTAAACTTATACAGTAGTTAGATATCCATGAGAGCTCGGTTCCTTTCGAAAACCAGCCAGATCCGCCGATGCATGACTGGATTATGGCCCTTGAAATTGTCAAAATTGCTATAAAAGAGCTTGTTAACACGATACAGTCTTCTTTTTTGATTGTATCTCAACCAAACTTATACAGTAGTTAGATATCCATGAGAGCTCGGTTCCTTTCGAAAACCAGCCAGATCCGCCGATGCATGACTGGATTATGGCCCTTGAAATTGTCAAAATTGCTATAAAAGAGCTTGTTAACACGATACAGTCTTCACTTTTGATTGTATCTCAACCAAACTTATACAGTAGTTAGATATCCATGAGAGCTCGGTTCCTTTTGAAAACCAGCCAGATCCGCCCATGCATGACTGGATTATGGCCCTTGAAATGGTCAAAATTGCTATAATAGAGCTTGTTAACACGATACAGTCTTCTTTTTAGCTCACCTATGCACGAAGTGCAAGGTGAGCTATTGTGATCACATTTTGTCCGGCGTCCGTCCGTCGTGCGTCGTGCGTCGTGCGTCGTGCGTCGTCCGTCGTCCTTCGTCAACATTTGAGCTTGTTAACACTCTACGGGCTACATTTTGCATCCAATCTTCATGAAAGTTTATCAGAACGTTCATCTCCATAAAATCTTGGACAAGTTCGAAACTGGGCGATATGAGGTCAAAAACTAGGTCACTAGGTCGAATTGAAGGAAAATCTTGTTAACACTCTGGAGGCCACATTTTCAACTTGAGCATATTGAAACTTTATCAGAATGTTTGTCTTGATGATATGTAGGTCAAGTTCGAACATGGGTCACGTTGGGTCAAAAAGTAGGTCACTAGGTCAAATTGAAGGAAAATCTTGTTAACACTCCAGAGGCCGCAATTTTTGCTTCAGCAGTTTGAAATTTTGTCAAAATGTTTGTCTTAAATATATCTAGGTCAAGTTCGAATATGGGTTATGCCGGGTCAAAAACTAGGTCACTAGGTCAAATTGAAAGAAAATCTTGTTAACACTTTTGATGCCGCATTTTTTGCTGCAGCAGCTTGAAATTTGGTCAGAATGTTTGTCTTAAATATATCTAGGTCAAGTTCAAATATGGGTCATATTGGGTCAGAAACTAGGTCACCAGGCCAAATTGAGGGAAAATCTTGTTAACTCTGTAGAAGCCGCATGTTTTGCTTCAGCGGCTTGAAATTTGTTCAGAATATTGAGCTGAATGATATCTAGGCCAAGTTCGAATATGGGTCATGTCGGGTCAAAAACTAGGTCACTAGCCCAAATTGAAAGAAAATCTTTTTTACACTTTGGATGCCGCATTTTTTGCTTCAGCAGCTTGAAATTTTGTCAGAATGTTTGTCTTAAAGATATCTAGTTCAAGTTCAAATATGGGTCATATTGGATCAGAAACTAGGTCACTAGGCCAAATTGAGGGAAAATCTTGTTAACTCTGTAAAAGCTGCATTTTTTGCTTCAGCAATTTGAAATTTGGTCAGAATGTTTGTATAAATGATATCTAGGCCAAGTTTGGATATGGGTCATGCCGGGTTAAAAACTAGGTCACTAGACCAAATTGAAGGGTAATCATGTTAACACTCTGGATATTGCATTTTTAATTTCAGCATGATAAAACTTTATCAGAATGTTTTTCTTGATGATATGTAGGCCAAGTTTGAATATGGGTCATGCTGGATCAAAAACTAGGTCACTAGATCAAATTGAAGGAAAATCTTGTGAACACTTTGGATGCCGCATTGTTTGCTTCAGCAGCTTGAAATTTGGTCAGAATGTTTGTCTGAATTATATCTAGGTCAAGTTCAAATATGGGTCATATTGGATCAGAAACTAGGTCAATAAAGGAAAATATTGTTCAAACTCCGGAGGCCGCATTTTTACTTTGAGCAAGTTGAAACTTAGTCAGAATGTTGTCTTGATGATATCTAGTCCATGTTGGAATATGGGTCATATCAGGTAAAAAATATAGATCACTAGGCCAAATGAAGGAAAGTATTGTTAACACTGTGGAGGTTGCATTCAGAATAATTGTCTTGATGTGTTTTGCATTGCAGTACATTGTATAATTAAGGTGAGCGATCCAGGGCCATCATGGCCCTCTTGTTTTATTGTATCTCAACCAAACTGATACAGTAGTTAGATATCCATGAGAGCTCGGTTCCTTTCGAAAACCAGCCAGATCTGCCCATGCATGACTGGATTATGGCCCTTGAAATGGTCAAAATTGCTATAAAAGAGCTTGTTTACACGATACAGTCTTCACTTTTGATTGTATCTCAACCAAACTGATACAGTAGTTAGATATCCATGAGAGCTCAGTTCCTTTCGTAAACCAGCCAGATCCGCCCATGCAAGACTGGATTATGGCCCTTGAAATTGTCTAAATTGCTATAATTGAGCATGTGAACACAATAGAGGCTCCATTTACTATCTGATCTTCCCAAACTTAGATAGTAGTTAAATATTGATGAGAGCTTGGTTCCTTTTGAAAATCAGCCAGATCCGCCCATGCAAGACTGGATTATGGTCCATGAAATTGTAAAAATTGCTATAATACAGCTTGTGAACACAAAAGAGCCTCCATTTACTATCCGATCTTCACCATACATACATGCTCTGGATTGAAAATGACCAAAGAACCATACCAGTAGAGCATAGGCCCTCATGGGCCTCTTGTTAATTCTATACAATTATGGTACTTTTATTTAAAGGGAGTTTCCACTTTCTTTCGGATATGTTTTCAAAGTTGTCTGCAGAAGAATTGTTGTATGTGGGAAAGGGTTAAAGTATATTTTGAGAAAAGGAGAAGCCATTTTTTTCACGAGGTTTTCAAAGGTTTCAAACGACATCTGTATTGGACAAAGTATTTAACTATTTCCCTTTTTAGATCAAAACTATGTAATTGTGGAAGACAGGAAAAAATTTATGTTTGGTATTTTTGTTAGCTTAAACAGAATATTAAAAAAGGATATGAAAAATAGAAACTGGAGGGAAAGACGTTTATTTTCTCAAAACCCAATTATCGTTGAATAAAAGTTAGTTTAAATAGCTTTGCAATGGAGGTAACTGAAGCTCTGGAATTAGTCAACCTTAAAGGTAAAATGAAGCCTGATTAATAATTCAGTTTGGCGATCCAGATATAAGGATTGCATTTAAATGCTAAATTTCTTACCTGACATCTTCATAACCAATGAAGTGGGTACTCAATTAGAATTCAATTGTTTTTGATGATTGGTAAATAAATACCTTATAAGGGAATTCATGTGAATTATTTATATGATTGAAGATTCGCTTACAAAATCTTTTCTATATCAGGAGGAATGCCACCATTGTAGGAGATTGGATTGTCACTGGAAACTGTCATTCTAACTTAATTTGGTGATTTAACCCTTTCCCACATACAATGAATCTGTAGCAGATAACTTTGAAAACATCAGGGGAAAAACGGAGAAAGTCAAACAGATTCTGTTGAATAATTTATAATTGTTCAATTGAGTTGAAAATATTGTGGCTTAAACGAGAAATTGTTCATGATAAGGAATTGTAGCTCATTTTGTCTTTATGTTTTCAAAAGTTGTCTGCTAGCCTGCACATGATTGCGTCCAAACATGTCTAGCTGTATGTAGTAAAAGGAAAAGAATGTACCCAATGCCATGAGATCTAAATTTATCTATAATTCATAACATTTTGCCTTAATAAAGTAAGGTCACAGTGTGGATGATGCTCTTATTTAAACCAAAGTTTCAGCCAATTTAGGGCAAATCTGCAGCAAAAATATGTAAAATCTCCATAAATGAAAGTTTCTTTATTGAATGGAATTCAGTTGAAAATATTTTGGCAAGAGTAATTGCTCATAATGAGCAATTTCTCCTTTTGTTATTTTTAGCTCACCTGAGCTTTGCTCAAGGTGAGTTATTGTGATCGCCTTTTGTCCGTCGTCCGTTGTGCGTCGTCCATCAACTTCTTCTCCTCAGTAACCAGTGGGTCAATTGGGATGAAACTTCACAGAAAGCATCCTCTCAATGACCTCACCAGAATTCCTTCAATTTTTTGGGATCTATGCAGAATTCTGGTTTCCATGGCAACGAAACGAAAAAAACCATTCCCATCCCAAACTGATTGGCAGATTTTCCAATAATTTTGTAGAGATGTTCCTAGGGTGACCCTCTATCAGATTCCTTCAAGCCAAGTTGATTGGTCTGAAACTATGGCCGCCAGGGGGCGGGGATTATATAGCTTAAGTGAAGAAAAAAAAAACAGGTGTGCGATCCAGGGCCATCATGGCCCTCTTGCTTTCTAAAGTCGTTTGCTGCAGAGGTGTCATAATCATCTACATGTAGAAAGTGATATATTGAAGTAAACTGTTTTTACCTGACCTGATATTTATAGAAGTGTCTGGTTTTAAAACATTCAAGGTCAAAAGTGTAACAGGGTAGAAAACATTGTGAGAAAACAAAAACAAAATCTCATCACAATGTTTTCGAAAGTATTCTGCTAGCTGCTGCACACACCTGAAAAGTCTTCTTTATCAAGAAAAGGGATAAGTTTAGTAGACTTCTAGTATATTATAGCCAGAAGTCAGAGATGATGTCAGATTATTTACATTAGACTGCTTTGTCCAGTCCAATGATAACAATCAATTTGATCGCTTTGGGATCAGGGCACAGGAAATTGGGCCTCCCATTTTGACGTTTTTACCATTTCCTACATATAGACGCTTTCTGACACCTCTGCATAATGAGCAATTTCTCCTTTTGTCACAATGTTTTCAACTCTATTCATTTAATGCTTTCTTTTATTGGAATGTTTTCATATTTTTGCCTAGATCATTTCAAAGTCGTCTGCTACAGATTTGTTGTATGTGGATAAGGGTTAAACATTGAAATCTCCAATTGTCTAAATGCTTGTGTTGTTAATTGGACTTAAATGCCTTTCAACAATTTTCAATTTGTTCACGGCAGCCAGTTCATCAAACCATGTGTTTCCTTCGTTTCTCGACATACCAGTACTCCATACAACTTTCTGCCCAGACAAATGGCTATACGTACCTTCCTACATGGACTAGACTATTTTCAGTCCATTTAGTGGAAGACACCATAATGCTACCTGCACACATGGACTAGACTATTTTCAGTCCATTTGGTGGAAGACACCATGATGCTACCTGCACACATGGACTAGACTATTTTCAGTCCATTTGGTGGAAGACACCATGATGCTACCTGCACACATGGACTAGACTATTTTCAGTCCATTTGGTGGAAGACACCATAATGCTACCTGCACACATGGACTAGACTATTTTCAGTCCATTTGGTGGAAGACACCATGATGCTACCTGCACACATGGACTAGACTATTTTCAGTCCATTTGGTGGAAGACACCATAATGCTACCTGCACACATGGACTAGACTATTTTCAGTCCATTTGGTGGAAGACACCATGATGCTACCTGCACACATGGACTAGACTATTTTCAGTCCATTTGGTGGAAGACACCATGATGCTACCTGCACACATGGACTAGACTATTTTCCGTCCATTTGGTTGAAGACACCATGACGCTATACCTGCACACATGGACTAGACTATTTCCGTCCATTTGGTTGAAGACACCATGATGCTATCTGCACACATGGACTAGACTATTTTCAGTCCATTTGGTGGAAGACACCATGACGCTACTAGTCTCAATGACTTGTAAATAATCCTCAGATAGATCATGAATGGCTGAGCTGGTGTTGGAACTCACAACCTTTGGATTGATTATCTCTTCTCATTTATTGTCTCATTTATTGCGGCTAAGCAAATTGCTTCTGTTAAGTCTTATCAAGGTGTTGCCTGTAGTGTACCTCTCATTCAGTCATTAACCCATTTCCCACTCATAACAAATATGCAGCTGAACTAATTTAGCATCTGGTTAAAAATATTGACAACCTTGAACAAGCAATAATTTCTCCTTTTGCGACAATGTTTTTAACTATTACATTATTTTACTTTCATTTACAGTAATTTTGATCATATTTTTGCCATGATTTGTTCAAAGTCATCCGCTGCAGATTTGTTGTATGTGGGAAAGGGTTAATGCAGAACTGTTGCTTTAGGTCATACTTAACATTGGTTAATGTAACAAAGTAATAGATAAGAATGATGTTTGGCTTATGCCAATGGCTAATTTTTGTCACTTAAAAACAGTTATTTGATTTTGATTTTGATGACTAGTCCTACAGTTAGCTGGTAAATTACCCTTCCCCACTATATATCTGGTTGCACTTTGATGTTACATGTGATGCGATTGTTGGTGTTATCTGCTTTGAAATCATGAGGATCGAAATTTTCAATTATAAATTTATATTAAAATTTTGATAGTTTTAAATATTTCATCAAACAACAAATCTGAAGCAGGCAACTTTGCAGACACCTATGCAAACATCTGGAAAATCTTAAAATCTCTAAATAAAATTACTGAATTGAATAGAGATGAAAACATTGTAGGAAAAGTAGAAATGCTCAGTATGAGCAATTTCCTCTTTTACCACAATATTTCAAAAGTCGTCTGCTGCATATGCTTCTACATGTGTCTGCATGTTGGAAGGAATCCGCTGTGGTCGAGTGATTTAGTAAGCGTCGGGGATTTCGAAACCGGGTGTCCCGGGTTCGATCCCCAGAGTCGCAGCACTATGGTCATGGTGGAGTGCCCTTGGGCAAGGCACATTTTCTAGCCTAGTACTGGTTTATTTACCCAGGGATCATGAATAATTAAAATTAATTGCGCGCTAAATGACCTTAGCTGTCGATGCGCCATAAAACAATATACATTCATTCTGCATGTTGGAAAGGGTAAATAGTATCTGTGACACAAGAGAAGGACTGACTATGGGGAAGTATCACTGATAGAATTATCTTCCATGTGACAGGTGGAAATATTAATCTCTATGTTATCGAAGGTTATTACTGTGTAACCAGATATTGTATTTCTAGTGTTGTCGGCTTTTCAAAATAAACATTTGAAATAAAAGTTGTAATTGTAATGTAAGCAAACTTGGATACATGTGCACTTTTTACACTGAGTTGAATACATACTCTAGGCAAATTTACGAGAGATTCTGAGAAAACTCCTTTTGAGAAATGAATACCTTGTTTTTCTTCAATGTTTCGAAAGGTATGTCTCCTATACAGAGGAATAAAATGTCTTTTGTATCAAGGAAAGGGTTGAAATTGCTCTTAATGGAATGTAGGAACAACTATCTGATCCTATTTCCTTAAACCCTTTCCGTCATATAGACGCTTTCTGACACCTCTGCAGCAGACAGCTTTTTGAAAACATAGTGACAATTAAGAGAAGAAATTGCTCAAAACAAGCAATTTCTCCTTTTGTCACAATGTTTTCGACTTTTAGTCATTATTAAGGTTATCAATTCTATTATAGGGATTTTCTATTTTTTGACAAAATATGTTCAAAATGGTCTACTGCAGACTACTGTCGTAAGAGGAAAAGGGTTAAACCCATTCCCACAATCATTTGTAAATTTATCTGCAGGAGATGACTTTTTACCTGAATAATCAGATAAATGATTGAAGCCCCCTTTCCAACATGCAGACGCAAATTTGGCGCAACTGCTGCTAGCAAACAACTTTTGAAAACATTACGGCAAAAGAATAAAATGCTCATAATGAGCAATATTAAAGCGTAATTGAGGGGGAACTTACCTCAACCCTTTCCCTCATATAGACGCTTTCTGACGCCTCTGCAGCAGACAGCTTTTTTAAAACAGTGACAAAAGAAGAAATTGCTCTAAACAAGCAATTTCTCCTTTTGCCACAATGTTTTCCAATTTTAGACATAGGTTATTCATTCAATTATAGAGATTTTCTATTTTTTGACAAAATATGTTCAATGTCATCTGCTGCAGAATTGTCTATGAGAGATGGGGTTAAAGGCTGTTTGATAAAGTAAATTTCAGACAAATACAAATGGAACATTGAAATCCATTTATTAATTTTAGCATTCCTGCATGGCACATCAAATGTTACTGGCCTGATATCATTGTGTTATTGCCCAGAGAGAATGGAATTACTGGTCAATGGTCAGAATTTGACCCCCTTGCTATTATCAATGCTGTAAATCACAATATAGTCTGGTTTGTCCAACATCTATATATATAGTTAACACATATAAGGATGTCCATGCAATTTAATATTTGCCACAGTATTCATTCAGCTTTTATTTATTTATGCCCCCAATTTCTTTACCTTCATTCATTTGTGTGTTCTTTTGTTTTAAACTTAAAGAACAAAAATGTTCTTGAGTTCATGAACTTTAATTCAGGTCATGAACAGCTCCTAAAATGAAAACACTGAATAGTCTCATTTTCAAGTCATGATATTTCAAAAATGATTGGTTCAAGAACTGCTTGATGAATTATTCATGAATGTTAGAACTGTTCAGGAATGTTCAAGAATTATAATTAAAAAAGTAGAAGCATTTCAACAGGAATTCTACCCAATTAAAACATAATGTTGTACACTGCTCATTATCATTTATAAAATAAACTTCTTTTGCCACATTGTGACAACGTTTACAAAAATATGCAATATTTACACTTTTAATTAATTTTAAATTTTCCATATTAATGCCTAGGTGCTTTCAATGTCGGCTGCTTCAGATTCAATGTTGTAATTTGGAGAGGGTTAACCCTTTCCCACGTACAGGAAATCTGCAGCAGACGACGTTGAAAACATGGTTACAAAAGCCTGAACAATCTCTATAAAAGATAGCTTACTTACTAAATAAAGTTGAAAACATTGTGGCCAAAGGGGAAATTGCTCATCATGAGCAATTTCACCTGTGGCCACAATGTTTTCAAAAGTCGTCTGCTGCTAAATTTACATCAAAGCACGTCTGCAGGTGGGAAAGGGTTAAATATAAATTCTCCTGTATTAGGGAAAGTGTTTACAGCTTCCTCTGATGCTATGATACATTAAAACTTGTCATAATCCACAGTCATATTAAATGTTATTGTTGATAGTACTATCATGATGTGACCGTATACATTGTATAGTTGTTCATGGACTGAGAACTGAATATTTTTCATGCTTTTCAGTGAATTACGGAATATTTCAGTGGATTATATTCTTATTAACTCATTCTCTCAAACACACAGTTGATCAGGTTCTAATTTCACTTCGTACATGTCATTACCTGTAAGTAAAAGCTTGAAATAAACAGAACTTTTTTTTAATTAGATAATTATGTAAGATCGAGATATATGTCCATTGGTGAGCCACTAAAGAGTTGTTTTCTCTCATAGCAGATTTTTAGCACTAATATTGAAAACACCTTTGTTGGTATACATTTGTTAAAACTGTTGATTAAACAAAAAAGGATTTTCTTTTTAAATGTGAGTTAAGATATCTGTTTCAGATGGCATCAAAAGTCGTCAGTTAATGTAGGTACGGGTTTAGATTTTCATATATTTTATTGCCTTGTATGGTACTACTACTACATATAAAAAATTGAAATTTCATAAATAGTGCATATATATAACCCTTTCCAAGAAATAGGCACATTGCACATCATTCTGTCAGCAGATAAATTTTGAAAATAAAATATTTTGGCAAAAGGAGAAATTGCTCATAATGAGCAATTTCTCCTTTTGCCTCAATGTTTTCAACTTTTTTCAACAACTATGTTTTCATTTACTGAACTTTTCAATATCTTTGTCAAGATGTTTTTCAAAGTCGTCTGCTTCAGATTTGTTGTGTATGGGAAAAGGGATTATGATTTATCGTGGACTAAAGGTTTATTTCTGTTTCTCTGTTTACAGCGGTACATCCAACCAATGGTTTTGCGTGGACAGAAGGTCGAGGGATCTTTTTGAGTCCCTTACAGCTTTGTCAAGGTCAAGTTGAGAACCAGGAACCAAACAAACTTGGAGAATTTGAGTAAGCAGTTAATAATACAAAAGCCTGAGGTTATAAAACTATTCCCCATGCTCAGAAACCATTCTCAATCTATTTGTTTTAGTCGCCAAATTGCCTTGGCAGAGTAACACATGTACATGGAGATCACTTTTCATAATGTTTGATTGGTCGCGATGGTATGCTGTTTTCAACAACGAATTTCACTTATAAATACCACTGCAACAGAACTTTATTCATCATCCCTGGGTAAACAAACCAGTACTAGGCTAAGTAATGTGCTTTGCCTTGAGTGAAGGGCACTTAATTGATCCCCATGACCGCCGGCAGTGGGGATCAAACACAGAATTCCCTGTTCCAAGTCCCCCCAAGCTAACCACTCAACTAGGACAGATTCCTCACTTCTCCTTTGTATGTCTGATAATGTCTGTCCGTCTATTCTATGAAATTGTTTTATAATGTGCATCAAGATTCCACTTAGTGACGTACTGACCTATTGTCACATTTGTTCATTTGAACACTCTTGTATTGGTGAGAAGTGACATCATTAACACAATGAAACTTATAGCCTTGGTATGAGCACAGAGGTTGTTTCTTAGCAGATTATTATTTTTATTATCTCAGACTTTACCCAGACAGCAGTGGTAATTCTGGCTGGATGGTATACAGCATGGCATCACAAAAAAAATCTACTTTTTAACATGAATATTCATGGATTTTAACCGAATATGGTCACAATATTTATGAGCATATTATCGACACCAAATTAGTCGGACAGAATGTATTGCATTTTGTCACTCTTGTTTGAAAGCTTTTATATGATATTAACCTTTTCCTACATGTAGGAGATTTGCTATATTTTGGACTTGATAATTTTAAATCGTCTGCTGCAGATTTATTGTATGTGGGAAAGGGTTAAATGAAAGCACAATTATTGAATAAAGCTTAAAACATTGTCGTGGCAAAAGTAGAAAATGTTCTTATGAACAAATATGATAAAGTTTGTCATAAATATTGTCACATCTTACAATTATACAGTCCTTAAAATCATATCTGACCCTAAATTTATTTTGTTGAGTATATTTTTATGTGAGATTTTTTTATTAATATAATAAACCACCTAAAGGTCACAACTAATGAAAAACGTACAAAAAACGAGATATCTTTTTGTATTCATTTTCGGCTAATTATCCCACTGAACTGTAAAGATAACTACTTCACCCTTCGGTTGTGCGTGATTATTATAAAAACTCCTAATGTAATTGTCATGATCGTAACCATTTCCTACATACAACAATTTATGCAGCAGACAGACAGCTTGGAACGCATCGGCAAAAATTATGAAAAATATCTACATATGAAACATTTGCTTCAAATTACATTAACCCTTTTTGGCCGGATTGCTCTAGCAATTCCGGTCTATAGATTGGCGATGTCCGTCTGTCCGTCAACATTTTGGTTAAACTTTCATGTTGAGGCAAAATCTCAGCACTGGAAAGGGTTACAAACTTGAAACTTTGCCTGAAGGTAACCAGTAACAAGTTCTATTGATTTCTATGGTTACTTCGACCTTGACCTTCAGGTATGTCGATTTTCAAGGTCAAATTGCTGACAATCCGGCCTTACCGTCTTCAGTGGTTTCTTGTTTTAAAGTCATTTATCTATTTCTTAACCCTTTCCTTCATATAAACGCTTTCGGATGCCTCTGCAGCAGACGGCTTTTTGAAAACATAGTGACAAAAGAAGAAATTGCACAAAACGTGCAATTTTTCCTTTTGCCACAATGTTTATCACTTTTAGTCATAGGTGATCGATTCAATTATAGAGATTCTTTATGTTTTGACAAAATACGTTCAAAGTCGTCTGCTGCAGAATTGTTGTATTAGGGAAAGGGTTAAATAACTTCAAGGCAAAATTGTGTTATATCTTTATGCTATAAATTATAATAATTGAATACAGTTTGGGTTAAAAAAAGAAATGTGGCCAAAGAGGCAAAGAAGAAATTGCAGCATTGCTTATAATTTTGCCACAATGTTTTCTGAAGTCCTCTTCTGTAGATATGTCACCTTGACAGGCTGTCAGACCTTGTCCTTGTTATGGATGACTTTTGATGCATCTGCAACTGATATCCTCTAACAACATGAAAAGAGGGTTTGTAATACCCTCAATGTTTTTGTATTGCCTCTGTTCTGTCTGTCTGTCCAACCCATCGTCTGTCTTTGAGTTCCTTCATCACACTTTCACCTATTAGCAAGGGACACATACTTTTGTTTCCTGCTTTAAAACTCAACTTAAGCCTTTCCTAAATACAATTGATCTGCAGCAGATGACTTTGTAAACATACCTGCAAAAATATGGAAAATATCTTTCAATGAAAGTACATATACTCATTGAATACAGTTGAAAACATTGTGGGAAATTATGAAATTTCTCATTATGAGCATTTTCTCCATTTATCACAATGTTTTCAAAAATTGTCTGCCGTAGAGGGGTCAGAAAGCTTCTGTATGTGGGAAAGGGTTATAATTTCCCAGTTATACAAGTAAATGCTTAAGAAATAGTAAGTTATTAGTGTAAATGTTATTGATTATTGAACAATCCCTGTTTTTGTTTAGGATTTTGATATACTTGGGCGGAGAGATGAGTTTTAAATCCTTTTTAATGGGTGAAAATGCTTTTTTGTTGGTTTAAGTCTCCTATTACAAATAATTGATATTGTCAGAGGTATTTAATTTACGCTTTATTTGTGCACTATTCCTTTTCTCAACTCGTAAGTGAAAATATCTATTGAAAGCATATAATTATAATGATCTTAGTGCAATATTTTTTCCTTTTCCAAAAAAGATTACAAAAATCAAATGCTGTAAAATCATCAAAAGTCATCTATCTATATCAGGTTACGGGTAAAACCTTAAAAGGCCTTTAAAATACTTTCCCACAATGATGCATTTTGGTGTAATTGAAGCAGACGACTTTATAAAACAGTCAAAATGTTGAATCTATTTTTAACCCTTTCCCACATACAACAAATCTACAGCAGACAACTTTGAAAACTTTTTGAGAAAAATACAGATAATGTCTATATAAATAAAAGAGTAATTATTTAAATAATAATAAAGGCAAAGAGAGGAATTTCTCATAATGAGCAAGTTCTACTTTGCCACAATATTTTCAAAAATAGTGGGCTGCATATTCAAAAAGGAAAGGGTTAAATGTGACGGGGGGGGGGGGGGGGGGGAATGAGAAATGAACGTCCTGCAGTGTAACACTAGAAATCTCATTTAACATTTTATACATTTTTACTTGGATGTCACATATTTGACTACCTTAATGCTACCTAATTAACATGGCTAATGTTTCTTGTGACCTTAAACATACATTTCTTCTCTTAAACCCCTTTTTTCGCACAAATAGCAGACTTGAAAGTAATATATAATTCAACTTTTTACAGCAATGTTTTCAATTCTATTCAATAATCAACCTTTCATTTTTAGAGATTTTCCCTATTATTAGCTCACCAGAGCTGTTTTGATCAGTGATTGTCTGTCCCATTGTTATCTGTGGTCCGTTTGATCAAATCTTCGCCTTGAAACACTGCTGATCACACCCAATGCTCTATTTGTGACCCTCCACCAAGATTGTTCAAATCATGTTGATCTATTAAAATTATGGCTGTCAGCATGGGGGCCGGTTTTCCTGATAGTTATAATAGTAATAAATCTTCTTATCAGAAATTGCAAGTCATTAAGTTTTGTTATTTTGTATGTAGCTATGACCTAGTGGTACTCCACTAATATAGATAATATTAATGTCCCTATATAGGGTCAGTATTCAGGGGTGTAGAAATGGGGAGGGAGGCAGTAAAATCACCCTGGTACTTAAGCATCCTCACCCGGCAACTTTTTCGGTTTGCCCCCTTGTTACCTATTTGGTTAGACCCTTTAACACCTGGCTACTTTAAAAATTTACCCTGCTTCTTCAAATCATTTTATTTCTACACCCCTTGAGTATTGGTCCCATCCTCAGTGTTTCATTTCGAAATTTCTTTTAATGAGTCCTTTCATGTGTTTATTTTTTTCATTTTAATGTGTGTGTCCTGGCTTAATCTGATGAATCGAGGACTCGGGATGCGCATAACAATTAAACACTGCATCCTGGAGACACATGTTTTGCCTAGACTTGTATATAAAAATAAATGTATATGTATATATAGTTAATGCAGCTTAAGGTCACCAGAGGAAACACGGGTTCGATACCCGGTTGCGGCGACATTCTTTCGGGCGATGTTTTCCATTGCCTCTCACCTCTGATCTATGTGAGAAAGTAGTCAGTGGCTTCGAAAGAATGTTGTGTAAGTACTGGTGTGGGAAAGCCAGGAAAACATGGGTAGGTGCACTGACCGCCGTGATATGACCAAAGCTGTTGAAAGCGGCGTTAAACTCCAAACAAACACCAGAGGAAAACCATAACTCTATAATAACTACTGTTGCAAGTAAATATGAGACTTGCTCAGTATCCTTTTCCCTCAAATGATAAATCTGCAGTAGACGACTTTGAAAGTATCAAGTTCAAAATATAAAAAAATCTCTATAAATGATAGTATGATTATTGAATAAAGTTGAAATTGTTGTGGCAAAATGGATCGAAAAGTCTTTTGCTGCAGAGGTATCAGAAAGCATCTTTATGTGGGAGAGGGCTAAACAGCACTTCATGAATATGTTGGACTTGTTGGAATATGTTGTTATCTGACTTCTGTTTAACCCTTTCCCTCATATAGACGCTTTCTGACGCCTCTGCAGCAGACGGCTTTTTGAAAACATAGTGACAAAAGAAGAAATTGCTCAAAACGAGCAATTTCTCCTTTTGTCACAATGTTTTCCACTTTTTGTCATAGGTTATCCATTCAATTAAAGAGATTTTCTATTTTTTCACAAAATATGTTCAAAGTAGTCTGCTGCAGAATTGTTATATGAGGGAAAGGGTTAAGTTCTGTTTAATCTGGTGAGCGATAAAGAACCCTCATTGTCCTCTTGTTGCATATACATTATCAATTCAAAGTTGTTTACTGCAGATTTGTTGTATTTGGGAAAGGATAACAAATGAATTGCAGAATGCAGGAATTAATTTTCTATTCAGATTTCGGCCTGTCCGGACATTATCACAAAACCATGAAAGTTATTTTTTTTTATATTTTAGCAAATTCTGGGGTAAATTATGTATTAACCCTTTCCCTCATACGACAATTCTGCAGCAGACAACTTTGAACATATTTTGTCCAAAAATTAAAAATCTCAATAATTGAATGTATATTTATTGAAAGAGAGTTTAACCCTTTCCCTCATACGACAATTCTGCAGCAGACAAATTTGAACATATTTTGTCCAAAAATGAAAAATCTCTGTAATTGAATGGAAAACCTATGACTAAAAGTGGAAAACATTGTGGCAAAAGGAGAAATTGCTCGTTTGGAGCAATTTCTTCTTTTGTCACTATGTTTTCAAAAAGTCGTCTGCTGCAGAGGCGTCAGAAAGCATCTATATGAGGGAAAGGGTTAACATTCCAGATTTTTAAGGTTTTCTGTATGTCCATCCGTTTTCCTTAGTCATCTGATTTGAATCAGAAATTTAAAAATATTCTAAATATTTAGTTTCATCTCATGTATGAATAAAAAAAAGTTTATTTTGAGCAATTTCTTGTTTATCCACATTGTTTTCATCATTGTCTTCTTAAGATACATAAGAAACACGTTTCTATCAGGAGGACTGTTAAACCCCTAAGGAGCAACACCTCTCTAGAACAGCTGTGCATATGACATATGTTGTTCTGGAGAGGTTAAATGGCACTATTATATGTGATAATAAAATGGTAAAAAGGCATGCAAGGGTGTATTAAAACATTGAAAAAGAGTAACCAAATTACAATGTGCATGAACATAGATATGTATATATATATTTGCTACAAAGATATGATCAGGTTAGCCTTTTCCCATATACACCAACATAGATGACTTGTTAAACATCTAATTTAAGAAGAAATTTGGAAAATCTCTTTAACCCTTTCCCACATATAGATGCTTTCAGAAGCCTCTGCAGCAGACGACTTTTGAAAACTTTCTGGCAAAGGTGAGCAATTTCACCATTTGTCACGATGTTTTCAACTCGATTTGAATAATTAAACTGTCATTAATGAAGATTTTTTCACATTTTTGCCAGGATGTTTTCGAAGTCTTCTGCTATAGATTTGTTGTATGTGGGAAAGGGTTAAATGAAAGTATAATAATTACTTAGATTTGAAAACAATGTGCCAAAAGTCATCTGAGACTGATGCATATGCATCAAAATGCGTCTGCAAGCGAGAAAGGGTAAATATTATCATTATTAAGTAATGATAAACTCATTGGTTGTTTGATTGCCTAATCATGATAATCTGTGTAAATCACTGTATCATATTTCTCACACAAACAAAAAACATGGAGATAATCAATAGAGTAACAGGTTATTAATGTCTGCTGACACAATAAACTGTTAACAATTTACTTAACCCTTTCCCTCATACGACAATTCTGCAGCAGACGACTTTGAACGTATTTTGTCAAAACATAGAAAATCTCCATAATTGAATGGATAACCTATGACAAAAAAGTGGAAAACATTGTGTCAAAAGGAGAAATTGCACGTTTTGTGCAATTTCTTCTTTTGTCACTATGTTTTCAAAAAACCGTCTGCTGCAGAGGCGTCCCAGGTTCAATTCCCAGTCTTGGCACGACAGTCATGGTGGAGTGCCCTTGGGCAAGGCACATTTTCTAACCTAGTACTGGTTTGTTTACCAAGGGATCATGAATAAGTTAACTGTCGCCGTGATATAACTGAAATAATGTTGAAAGTGGCGTAAAACCCCAATAAAACAAAACATAGTTGTATTCAAAGTCGTTAGTTGCAGATTTGCTTATTAAAAAAAGATTTGTTGAATGCAGTAAAAAGATAACCCTTCTATGGTAACTTTCTATAAATGAAAGTTTGCTTATTAAAAAAAGTTGTCTGCTGTAGATGGGTCAAATTGCATCTGCATGTAGGAAAATGTATTTAACCCTTTCCCACATATAGATGCTTAAATCTGATGCCTCTGCAGCAGATGACTTTTGAAAACATTGTGGCAAAATAAAACATTGCTCTTGATGATTTTTTTGTTTTGTTTGTTTGGGAGTTTAACGCCGCTTTCAACAGCTTTGGTCATATCACGGCGGTCAGTGCACCTACCCATGTTTTCCTGGCTTTCCTACACCAGTACTTACACAACATTCTTTCGAAGCCACTGACTACTTTCTCACATAGATCAGAGGTGAGAGGCAATGAAAAATCGCCCGAAAGAATGTCGCCGCAACCGGGTATCGAACCCGTGACCTCCAGATCACGAGTCAGATACGCTACCAATTGAGCTACCCGGCCGGGCTGCTCTTGATGAACAGATACTCCTCTTTCCAAACTCTTTTTAACTTTATAAATGAAAGTACTATATATAAGGGGGTTATAATTTTATAGAAACAAGTTTATTCAGTGGCGGTAATATCTCAATAATGTTTTCAAAAGTTGTCTTTCTAAGAAGGGTAAAAAGACTGTCTTGAAAAGAGAAGAATCTTGGATAATTATAATTTTCAAATTTGAAATAAGCATGAAAGGTATACACACTTTAAATGTACTAAATGCATAATATTACAGTATGTACAGTTGTGTTTATGAATTAATTGGATATATAGCTTTGAACCCTATCCCACAGTCGTGCATGCAGACACAATTTGATGCATAATTGCAACTGACTTGTAACTTTCGAAACATGGATGCCACAAAAGTTATCAACTTCTGAAGCAATTTCAAAATAAATTTACAGAAAGTTCCATTATTTTCGCTCTACCAATTAATCAAACCTGATTATGCTCAGCTGCACATGAAAGCTGCCAGAGCTATAAATAGAAACATCTTTAACCCTTTCCCACATACAACAATTCTGCAGCTAAAGACTTTGAGTCCAAAATAGTAGAAATCTCTATAAATGAAAGTATGATTCTAAGACGACAACGATATATTCGTTCGGTACAAAATGAGATGTGGCCCGCGCATGCGCAATCAGTGGCAAAACCGTAATGGTGGACTTATGATTCGAAGTTTTTGCTGTGAATCGTCTTTGCGGATTTATCGCAGTTTTTTAATACATCTCGAGGTGTCACTATGTGACCATCGAGTTATAAATTCAGTTCTTCTATACAACTGAAATTTATTCGTTGTCAGTGGATATTTTTTGTGCTATTGACAATGTTTTGGAAGTGTGCTTTGCACACGTGGTCCGAGGTGTCGTTTTAGACCATCGGTCACAAAGTTTTTCTAGTTTAGTTCTGACTTCAGACTTCGTGTGGAATAAATACATTACATTTCCACGTCTTATACGCTACTTTTCTTCATGGCTGAAAAAACTAGCAAGCCGGACGAGCCGGCGAAGAAGTTGATTGACAAAAATGAAAAAAAAAAAATGAAAAGAATTACAAACAATTCTAATTGAATTCTTTGTGGCAAATGCAGAAATTGCTTATTATAAGTAATTTCTCCATTTTCCACAATGATTTCTAAAGTTGTCTGCTGCAGAGGCGTCAGAAAGCGTATGTATGTGGGAAAAGGTTATAAGGCTAATTGGGACTAAACCATTGGCCCAATTTCAAAAATAATACTGCCTCTGTGGTGTAGTGGTAGATCTGAGGGCCTATACCTGTGACAGGCCTTGGGTTCAATCCTAGGTTAAGTGATACAAAAAAGACTTTAAAAATGCTAGTAATGTTGCTCCTTAACTCTTTCAGCGCCAAAGGCAATATTGAGCTTTTTGCAAACAATGCAGATTCAGGTGCGTCAGCTCGTAACGAGCTGTCTCACCTGAAATCTGCATTGTTTGGCTGTGAGTTATAACATGAAAATAGAGTCTTCCGAGTTTGAACATGGAAGAGTCTACTTTAAACAATTCGGCGCTGAAAGGGTTAAGGCCCCTTTTTCAAACAGCATCTTTTCTTTCTTTAATACAACAATAAATCTTCGATGAATGATAAAGGCAGTAATAGTGAGTGTCATGGTCCTTTTGTTCAATAATGTTTTCAGCTCTTATATATCAAAATTATACATCCAATCTTCAAGATTAACCCTTTCCCTCATACGACAATTCTGCAGCAGACGACTTTGAATGTATTTTGTTAAAACATAGAAAATCTCCTTAATTAAATGGATAACCTATGACAAAAAGTGGAAAACATTGTGGCAAAAGGAGAAATTGCACGTTTTGTGCAATTTATTCTTTTGTCACTATGTTTTCAAAAAGCTGTCTACTGCAGAGGCGTCAGAAAGCGTCTATATGAGGTAAAAGGGTTAACACATATTTCCTAAGTTGTTTTCTAAAGGCCCCCCATGCAGACGCATTTTAACACAGATGCAGCAGACGACTTTTGAAAACATTGTGTCAAAAGGGGAACTTGCTCATTATAAGCAGTTTCTCATTTTGACACATTATATATTAAAATACTATTCAATTATTAAACTTTCATGTTAACCCTCTCCCACGTACAACAAATCTGCAGCAGAAACTTTGTAAAAATAAGGAATATCCCAATAGTTGAAAGTACATGTACCAGTATTGATTACAGTTGACAACCTTGTGGCAAAAGGAGAAATTGCTCATTATGGGCAAATTATATCGTTGTTTATCATAATGTTTTTAAAAGTCATCTGCTCCAGAGGTGTCAGAAGGTGTCTGTTTGCGGGAAAGTGTTAAGAGATTTTTCCATATTTTGCATCAACATTTTCTATCCTCTTAGTTGTCTGTTGCAGATTTCGTTGTATGTTTGAAAGGGTTTAAGTATTTTTTACCATTTGTCTGTGTGTACTTCACCTGTACTTGAACTCAACAAACTCTTCTTACAGGCAATTTAAGTGATTAGTTTAGTTTGGTATCTAGCATCCTAAAGTAAATGACTATATGTGTGGCATGACTAGATTGGTCACCTCCCCTTATATTACCACAGTGAGTATCACACATCGAGGGCTTGTCGTGAAAAGGTTGTAACTTAAAACCTATTTTGAAAACCCTGGTTTAGGGGCAATTTTGACTCATTTGTAAACAATGCAAATTTAGGTGCCATTGCTCAGAACGAGCAATGGCACCTAAATTTCTATTGTTTACTAAAAAAAAATGATTTAATGCTTATAAAGACTGTATGGCGAGGTTGATTAACCTTGGTAAAAAAAAAACGTATTTTAGTTACAACCGTTTCACGCCAAGCCCTGGATATAAAGTAAATTAGTAAATATACACTTTTCATAAACTCTACAGTTGCTGCAATGATGACCAATGTATTATGTAGCGACTTGATTTTTGGAAATAAATAATGAACTGAACTCCATCAGGCTATCTGGTTGGTCCACACAAAAGATGTTTTTATAGCATTTTGATTGCTGCAGCTTTTCAAAAGGGGGCAGCAATTATTTGCGAAGGCTTGACCCCATAATGTAATGGTTGGGGGCAGGTTACCTAATTATTAGTCATGGTCTCTGGTTTAACCCTTTCCCTCATACGACAATTCTGCAGCAGACGACTTTGAACATATTTTGTCAAAATATGGAAAATCTCTATAATTGAATGGATAATCTATGACAAAAAGTGGAAAACATTGTGGCAAAAGGAGAAATTGCACGTTTTGTGCAATTTCTTCTTTTGTCATTATGTTTCCTAAAAGCCGTCTGCTGCAGAGGCATCAGAAAGCGTCTATATGAGGGAAAAGGTTATAGAGTCTTTCAGCACATGCAGGTTGAACGATCTTGACACATCAACAGCAGACAGCTTTTGAAAATATTGTGGGGAAAAGAGAAATTTGCTAAAAAGGAGCATCATCCACCTTTTTCCCAATATATTTTCAATTCATTTTCAATTCAGTATTATAGAATTACTCTTTTTCCATATAAAATGATATGTTTTGAAAGCAGATGACCTGATTAATTCCTATCAGGTAAAAGGTTATAATAGCCCTAAGCTATAAAACACTTAGTATATAATGTTTGATGACATAACAGGTATATATCATAAGAAAGTAATTGACATTATGATGGTATCACTGGTGTATTTCAAATATTCGATCAGCCTTTTACACTAATCTGTGACTTGCAGTTAGCAATGTAATTAACCCTTTCCCACATACACCAAATCCGCAGCAGATACAATAAATGAAAAAAAGGACATCTCGTAATTAAAATTATATTTTGATTTAACCCTTTCCCCACATACAACAAATCTGCCGCAGACGACTTTGAAACTATTTAGACTAAAAATTGGAATTATAATCTCTGTAAATGAAAATATAATTGATTCAAAAAGTTGAAAACATTGTGGCAAAATGGGAAATTGCTCATCATGAGCAATTTCTCCTTTTGTCACAGTGTTTTCAAAAGTCTGCAAAGGCATCAGAAAGCATCTGTATGTGGAAAAGCAACAGACAGTGAAGATTGTCACTTGTTGACTATATTTCGTCAAGAAGGTGGTGATGTAATATATATGTGACACCATTTTGTAACATCCTGGTGACTGATACCATCCCATGGGAATGGTTTCTCACTAGGATATTATGTTTTTACTCATCCCTGGGTATATACCTATAAATATTTGCAATACATGTGTAATATATATATATATTATAATGACATGTATATATTTCCATCAAATTTGTTGTGTCTGTGCCAAACATGGAAGGTGATACCTTTAAAAATCAAATAATAGATTTGATAAAGCCATTAATTTTATGTACAGTAGAAGAGACTCTGACTGGAATTTATTAAAATTCAGGCAATACTGCTAAACAGATTCAATTGACGCATGTGCATCGAAAGATTCTTAAAAAGGATACGCCTACATATTTTCAAAGTCATCTGGTTCAGATTTGTTCAAATATGTGGGTATCGTTTCAACCGAACCTTTATTTCTCTTTACAAGATTTTCTTTACATGTTTGTAAATCAAACCCAAACATGAAATGACTCAAGTTCAAGAAAGGATAAGATATAAAACTTTTACAGTGTGGAAAAAGAATAAATTGCTCATTATGAGTGGTTTTTTTTTTGCTGTAATGTTTTAAGAATGATTTCAAAACTTGCATGATACTCAGAGGCAGTCGAATATATCTTATGTGGAAATGTGTTACGACAAATTTAAAAATAAAGTATAAGAAACGGATAAATCAAAATGAAGTCATAAAAGAATTAAAATGTTATGAGAGGGGATTTTGGGTCAATTTCAAATATTTCATATTTTCCTTCTTCAGTTTCAATATTTGCCTGCCTCAGAGGCAATTAATTACATCTTTATGAGGGAAAGGGTTGAAAGCTGTGTTTAAATACAAAGTGACACCATCTGAAACTGAAAAATTATTCCAACTAAATAACCCTCTCAGTGAAGTAGTGGTTAACCCTTTCCCTCATATAAACGCTTTCTGACGCCTCTGCAGCAGACGGCTTTTTGAAAACATAGTGACAGAAGAAGAAATTGCACAGAACGTGGAATTTCTCCTTTTGCCACAATGTTTTCCACTTTTAGTCATCATAAGGTTATCCATTCAATTATGGAGATTTTCTATGTTTTGACAAAATATGTTCAAAGTCATCTGCTGCAGAATTATCGTATGAGGGAAAGGGTTAAAGCTTCTGCCTTGCAGACAGGAGATCACAATTTTATTCCTGGTCAGGTCATACCACCAAAGACTTTACCCTTTCCCTCATACGACAATTCTGCAGCAGACGACTTTGAACATTTTTTGACAACAAAATTAGAAAATCTCTATAATTGAATGGATAACCTATGACTAAAAGTGGAAAACATTGTAGCTAAAGGGGAAATTGCACGTTTTGTGCAATTTCTTCTTTTGTCACTATGTTTTTAGCTCACCTATGCACGAAGTGCAAGGTGAGCTTTTGTTATCATTGAATATCCGGCGTCCGTCGTCATCGTCGTTGTCTGTCCGTCCGTCCGTCCGTCTGTCTGTTAACAATTTCCTACAAATGACTTCTTCTACTAAACCAATGAACAGATTTCAAAATAACTTCACAGGAATGGTCCTTAGGTGGTCCCCTTTCAAAGTTGTTCAAAGAATTTAATTCCAAGTAGAACTTTGGCTGTTGCGGCATCAGAAAAGGGGAAAATTGACATATCTTAAAAAATCTTCTTGTCCAAATGTGCTGGCCTGATTTGAAAATTATTTTGCACAAATGTTCCTTAGGGCACCCTCTACCAAGATTGCTCAAATATTTCCGATCCGTTGAAAAACATGGCCGCAAGGGGACGGGGCTTGTTTTCCTTATATGTGCATTGTTAAAACTTTAAAAAATCTTCTTGTTCAAAAGTACTGGCCAGATTTCAAAATAATCTCACAGAAATGGTCCTTAGGTGGTCCCCTTTCAAAGTTGTTCAAAGAATTTCATTCCAAGTAGAACTTTGGTTGCTGCAGCATCAGAAAAGGGGAAAATTGCCAAATCTTAAAAAATCTTCTTGTTCATAAGTGTTGGCCCGATTTAAAAATTATTTTGCACAAATGTACCTTGGGGCACCCCCTACCAAGCTTGTTCAAATATTTCCGATCCGTTGAAAAACATGGCCGCAACGGGGCGGGGCTTGTTTTCCTTATATGTACATTGCTAAAACTTTAAAAATCTTCTTATCCAAAAGTACTAGCCAGATTTCAAAATTACTTCACAGGATGGTCCTTAGGTGGTCCCCTTTCAATGTTGTTCAAAGAATTTAATTCCAAGTAGAACTTTGGTTGCTGCGGCATTAGAAAAGGGGAAAATTGCCAAATCTTAAAAAGACTTCTTGTCCAAAAGTGCTGGCCCGATTTAAAAATTATTTTGCACAAAATTTATGTTCCTAAGGGCACCCTCTATGAAGATTGTTTAATTATTTCCGATCCGTTGAAAAACATGGCCACAACGGGGCGGGGCTTGTTTTCCTTATATGTACATTGCTAAAACTTTAAAAATCTTCTTGTCCAAAAGTACTAGCCAGATTTCAAAATTACTTCACAGGATGGTCCTTAGGCGGTCCCCTTTCAAAATTGTTCAAAGAATTTAATTTCAAGTAGAACTTTGGTTGCTGCGGCATCAGAAAAGGGGTGAATTCATGTTATTTTAACACTTTACATCTATTACAGTTAAGAGAAATACTATACCTTAAAATCTACATGCTTCATATTATGAATCCTATAGATCAGGTGAGCGATCCAGGGCCATCATGGCCCTCTTGTTAAATAGCGGTCTATATGAGGGAAAGGGTTAAGATATGGTAGAAATGGCTGCCCTCCTTGGTTCTCAGCGGGGATAGCATTATGACTGATGCATTGGTGTAAGGATTTATGATACGGGATAGCATTATGACTGATGCATTGGTGTAAGGATTTATGATACGGATAGCATTATGACTGATGCATTGGTGTAAGGATTTATGATACGGGATAGCATTATGACTGATGCATTGGTGTAAGGATTTATGATACGGGTAGCATTATGACTGATGCATTGGTGTAAGGATTTATGATACGGGTAGCATTATGACTGATGCATTGGTGTCAGGATTTATGATACGGGTAGCATTATGACTGATGCATTGGTGTAAGGATTTATGATACGGATAGCATTATGACTGATGCATTGGTGTAAGGATTTATGATACGGATAGCATTATGACTGATGCATTGGTGTAAGGATTTATGATACGGGTAGCATTATGACTGATGCATTGGTGTAAGGATTTATGATACGGATAGCATTATGACTGATGCATTGGTGTCAGGATTTATGATACGGGATAGCATTATGACTGATGCATTGGTGTAAGGATTTATGATACGGGTAGCATTATGACTGATGCATTGGTGTAAGGATTTATGATACGGATAGCATTATGACTGATGCATTGGTGTCAGGATTTATGATACGGGATAGCATTATGACTGATGCATTGGTGTAAGGATTTATGATACGGGTAGCATTATGACTGATGCATTGGTGTCAGGATTTATGATACGGGTAGCATTATGACTGATGCATTGGTGTCAGGATTTATGATACGGGTAGCATTATGACTGATGCATTGGTGTAAGGATTTATGATACGGGTAGCATTATGACTGATGCATTGGTGTCAGGATTTATGATACGGGTAGCATTATGACTGATGCATTGGTGTAAGGATTTATGATACGGGTAGCATTATGACTGATGCATTGGTGTCAGGATTTATGATACGGGTAGCATTAGTAATTTTACCCAGGAAACACCCATGATATAACCGAAATACTGTTGAAAGTGGAATAAAACACCAGTCAACCAAATCAAGACTAGTGACACGTAAACATATGATTCAGGGGGAAAAAGATGGTAATAAACCATAAATAGAGAAAAGTGTTATAAAGGAATTTGTGGCACAGAAAAAAAAACTTATCTTTTTTTGTAACATTAATAAATCATGATCGAGGCCCTTCTATGTGTCCTATCAAAGGAAATAAGCTGTTACACATGAATCGCATTTCAACCCACAAGAAGCAGACACATTTTGAAATCATTGTGGCAAAAGCAATTTTTACTTTCTACTTTTGCCACAATGATTTTAATTTGATTCAATAATTACACTTTCATTCAAAGAGATTTTTTATATATTTGCCGAGATGTTTTCAAAAGCGTATGCTACAGATTTGTCATAATTGTGAGAAAGGGTTGATTTACTGTAAACTATCTCTAATATTTACAAACAAATTTTGGTGCCTTTGGAGCAGACGATTTATAAAAACAATTTGGAAAAGGTTTAATTTTTCCTTTTACCACAATGTTTTAAATTCTGCATTTAAACCTGTACTTCTAATTGAGCAAGTAGACATCATAAATGAAAGAAGAAGATAAATGCTTCAAAAAGTCAAATGTATTTCACTCTTTCCCACATACAACACATATGCAGAAGATAACATTGAAAACACTTGTGCATTAATAAAATTATTCTAGTTATTGAATAGAATTAAAACTTATTGATGCAAAAGGAGAAATTGCTCGTTATGAAAGTGTTCTGCTGTAGAAGATGCCTCAACATATGACAGTTTGTTGGAAAGGGTTAAACTGAAGGTTACAGAAATATAAATAAAGTTAACTCATATTAATGGTTGTCAAAAAATTTAATTAACTTTGAGGTCAAAAGTTGAGTATGAATTTGTTCAAGTGTGACTGTAATGAGTATTGTCTTTCATTATTGTAAGTTACCATTTCCCATATACAGACAATGTTTTGACTCTTCTACAGCAGATGAGGGTTTTCTTTAACCCTTTTCCACCTGCAGACGCATTTTTACGCAAATGCAGCAGACGACTTTTGAAAACATTGTGGCCAAAGGTGAAATTGCTCATGATGAGCAATTACTCCTTTGGCCTCAATGTTTTCAACCTTATTTCACAATTAAGTTATCTTTTATGGAGATTTTTCATGTTTTTGTCACTATGTTTTCAAAGTCGTCTGCTGCAGATTTGTTGTATGTGGGAAAGGGTTAAAACACTGTTGAAAAGGTAGCATTTACTCATATATAAGTAAAACAAAAAGTAAAACTCTAAACTAACAATTTCTCTTTTTCTCATGCAGTGTCATGAATTTATTCCTCTTTTCAAACAAAAATCTCAACTATGAAATAAAAGTATATCATGTTATTGATTAAGATTATATGGTATTTGAGTTAAGAGTTGTCTGCATTAAAGTACATCTGAGGACAAATGTATTAAACCTAGAAAATTTGAAGTACAATTTTTATAAAATTAAATAGAAATATTCTTCATTGAAGAAATTACTTATATTGAGCAATTCCTCTTTCGTAACCACTATGTTTTCAAATGTCGACTACTACAGATATGTCAAAATGTGTCTGCATGTTGGAAAGGGTCAAATCTTTTCCACATACCATACAGACACTTTCTTACAGCTCTGCATTGTGGAAAAAGGAGAAATGTGCTCATTATATATGAGCCACAATGTTTTCAACTCCAAGTCAACAATAAAACATTCAACCCTTTCCTTCATATAGACGCTTTCTGACGCCTCTGCAGCACAGACGGCTTTTTGAAAACATAGTGACAAAAGAAGAAATTGCACAAAACGTGCAATTTCTCCTTTTGCCACAATGTTTTCAACTTTTAGTCATAGGTTATCCGTTTAATTATAGAGATTTTCCACTTTTTGATAAAATATGTTGAAAGTCGTCTGCTGCAGAATTGTCGTATGAGGGAAAGGGTTAATAGAGATTTTATATACTTTTGCTTAGATGTTTTGAAAATCATCTGCCCCAGATATGTTGTATGTTGGAAAGGGTATATAGGCTGATATTGATATGTTGTCCGGTTTCAGGATGATTGATTGCTACATCTCGACTGTAACTTTGATCACTGACTGATTCATTATCAGTAAAAAAAGAATGTAAACACTAATTGACTTATTTGGGCTTTGACCTTCAACTGCCAAGTGGTTATTAAAAAGGCTTATAACCAGTTAAAGAAATAAAGATATGATACCAACAAGCAATTTGAACCACTGGTATTGAAGAATTTACTGGCCTGAATTATATCTCACAAATATTATTTCAGCATCTCATTTTATCATCTGTTTTATGTCAACGAGGTGCAACCTTTTACCATTTGAAAACAAGCAATTATATTTAAATTTATATGTGTTTCTATGTGTTTCTATGTGCTTGCCTAGATTTTTTCAAAGTTGTCTGCTACAGATTTTAGTATGTCGGAAACAGTTAACTACCATTAAGAGGTATAGTTATTGATAATATATAAAGTTGGTGAAAAAAACCTTTTTTGTTTCTTTTACAGTCGAGGAGTGAAATCAGTCTTCTGGGGCGACAACTTGGCTGATGGATTATGTTACATGTGTGTTGTACATGACAAAACTATCTCCATCTGGAAGGTCGAAGGGCATCAACCTAAACTTGCCTTCAAACAGGTCAGAAAGGTCAATATCCAGCCAATACAGCAAGGTTTGTAACAATTAAATGCTTGTATTTGGAACCTGCATTCCAGGTTCGATTGCTCACAAAAGTTATTTTGGAGTCATGTTTTAGTATAGTACTGGTTTGTCAGGCAGGGATTATGAATAAGTGTTCTACTCACAAATTAATGATTTATGGATGGTGAAAATGAGCTGTGACTGGGGGGTGGAGGGGAGCTCAATTGGAATGACAGTCACAGTCTTTCCCTCATATAGACGCTTTCTGACGCCTCTGCAGCAGACGGCCTTTGAAAAACATAGTGACAAAAGAAGAAATTGCTCAAAACAAGCAAATTTCTCCTTTTGCAACAATGTTTTCCACTTTTAGTCATAGGTTATCCATAATCAGTTATAGAGATTTTCTTTTTTTTGACAAAATATGTTCAAAGTCGTCTGCTGCAGAATTGTTGTATGAGGGAAAGGGTTACCCTTGCTTGAACCGTAAGAGCTGGCTAAGTGGGTCTTGATGATTGGAGTTTATGCAATTCTTGAGCTCCAGCAGATGGGGTGATACTGGTTTTATACCTTATATACTTTTATCTCAATGTTTATATTAGGTGTGGGACCAATATCATCTTTCCTGTCTGCAGCAATATGACCTTAGCTGTTGGAAGAGGCTTAAAACCCAAACCTAACAAAACGATCATCATTAAAATGAGACTGGCTTGTGGAAACCCAGCCTAATAGATTGTTATGTCTGCCCCTATAAAATGAGTAGACATTTTGGTATTTTTGACCAAGTTGTCTGTCTGTCCGTCAAAAACTTTGTGCTTAAATGCATATATCTCCAAAAATATTTGAGTCATTGTTGTTTTTAAGCATTTGAAGTTGTTCTTGTAGAAACATCAAA
This sequence comes from Serripes groenlandicus, assembly GCA_031761405.1. Taxonomy (NCBI): domain Eukaryota; kingdom Metazoa; phylum Mollusca; class Bivalvia; order Cardiida; family Cardiidae; genus Serripes; species Serripes groenlandicus. The sequence goes on along the minus strand of JASEVX010000005.1, from coordinate 89,327,061 downwards.
GTTATGTTCCTCAACTTATTTAGAATTAGCTCATAGATTATGAAAAATGTTGTGCTGCACATATTTTCAAAAGATTTTGAGATATGCATATAATTATGAAACTTTACAGGAATGTTTGCCAGCATGACATTGTGATGTTTTGTACCTGAGATTTTAGCTCACCTATGCATGAAGTGCAAGGTGAGCTATTGTGATCACATTTTGTCCGGCGTCCGGCCGTAGTGCGTCGTCAACATTTGAGCTTGTTAACACTCTACGGGCTACATTTTGCATAAAATCTTCATGAAAGTTTAACAGAACGTTCATCTCCATTAAATCTTGGACAAGTTCGAAACTGGGCCATATGAGGTCAAAAACGAGGTCACTAGGTCGAATTGAAGGGAAATCTTGTTAACACTCTGGAGGCCACATTTTCAACTTGAGCATGTTGAAACTTTATCAGAATGTTTGTTTTGATGATATGTAGGTCAAGTTCGAACATGGGACACGTCGGGTGAAAAAGTACGTCACTAGGTCAAATCTTGTTAACACTCCAGAGGCCACAATTTTTGTCAGAATGTTGGTCTTAAAAATATCTAGGTCGAGTTCGAATGTTGAGCTGAATGATATCTAGGCCAAGTTCGAATATGGGTCATGCCGGGTCAAACTCTAGGTCACTAGGTCAAATTGAAGGAAAATCATGTTAACACTTTGGATGCCGCATTTTTTGCTTCAGCAGCTTGAAATTTGGTCAGAATGTTTGTCTAAATGATATCTAGGCCAAGTTCGGATATGGGTCATGCCGGGTTAAAAACTAGGTCACTAGGCCAAATTGAAGGTTAATCTTGTTAACACTCTGGATACTGCATTTTTAATTTCAGCATGATGAAACTTTATCAGAATGTTTTTCTTGATGATATGTAGGCCAAGTTCGAATATGGGTCATGCTGGGTCAAAAACTAGGTCACTAGATCAAATTGAAGGAAAATCTTGTGAACACTTTGGATGCCACATGCTTCAGCAGCTTGAAATTTGGTCAGAATGTTTGTCTGAATTATATCTAGGTCAAGTTCGAATATGGGTCATATTGGATCAGAAACTAGGTCAATAAAGGAAAATATTGTTCAAACTCCGTAGGCCTCATTTTTACTTTGAGCAAGTTGAAACTTTGTCAGAATGTTGTCTTGATGATATCTAGTCCATTTTGGGAATATGGGTCATATCAGGTAAAAAAATATAGATCACTAGGCCAAATGAAGGAAAATATTGTTAACACTGTGGAGGTTGCATTCAGAATAATTGTCTTGAGGTGTTTTGCATTGCAGTACATTGTATAATTAAGGTGAGCGATCCAGGGCCACAATAAGAGCTAAGTTATTGACCTTGGTTAAGTTAAAATTCTCTGTTGGAAACATAGGTGCATTTTGACTTTTGCCAGACTGTTTTCAACCATGTTCCATAATTAAACTTTAATTTATAGATATTTATACCCCCTTCGAAGAAGAGGGGGTATATAGGAGTCACTGTGTCGGGCTGTCGGGCTGTCTGTCTGTCGGTCGGCCGGAAGCCATATTTTGTCTGGCCTATTTCTTACAAACCACTTGGTGGAATTCAATAAAATTTTACATGAATCTTCTATACCAAGAGGAGATGTGCATATCCTTATGGGGGTTACAATTGCATGTTATTTTACAGAGTTATGGCCCTTTTACTTATTAAGTTATGGTGTAGGTGAAGGTGCTGTTTAGGGGGTATTTATCATCTTCAGTGATAGTTCTAGTTTCAGTAGTTTTGCGACCAATGTTTTCAAAGAAAACATTTGGGAAAGTGTTAATTTCAAAAGCAACAATGGTGTGTTGTCCTGTGACATGTCCTACTTGTTATGATACAGCGAAGATGGACTTCTCTCCTTTTGTCCATGGATGGCTTAGATGCAAAGGATTAGGATGGAAAAAAGATTTAACAGTTTTTTCTCTTTTCCACATACAAAAAATCTGTAGTGGCAACTTTAAAAACATTAAGTCAAAACCATGCCTGGAACAATTATAGAAGCAAGTTGAAAATATTGTAGCTAAAGGAGTAATTGCTCATGATTTTAAATGTTTTAAAAGGTTTTCTGCTGCAGAGGTGTCAGAAAGTTTCCGCATGTTGGAAAGGGTTGACCCTTACCCAGTGACAAACAATTTTAGATACGTACTCTTAAGTTAATTGACCACTTTAAAAAAACACCTTTTGAGAAGGAGAAATTGTACAAAATGATAAAACATACTTTCTCAGCTGATGTTTCCATCCCTACCAGAAAGTTTATATGTACATTTGTGTGATGTTCTCACTTTTACATAGAATGTATTTCTGTACAGACAACCAAAATAAGTCATATCAGGTATATATGGGTCAGAAAAATGTCTTAACAAAAAATTTAGTCATGCAGATTGAGTTGTCAAAAGAAATAAATAAACAGTAACAAAATAGTTGGGAGAGTCATCAGAAAACGTTTAATCCATTACTCTGAAAGACACAGTCTTCTTAAGTGTGTATAGCAGTGTTCAAAATATTGTTGGAAAAGGAGACCATTTTGTATAAGCCATTTCTCCAATTCTGACATGATTTTACTCTATTTTGGAGGATATGACTGTGTACACTGTCCTGAATTGCCATTCTTTTTCTTGATATCGGGTATTGAGACTGAGTAAGGGCTACATTTACAGATTACTTAACCCTTTCCCACACGAAGACACATTTTGAAACATCTGTAGCAGAAGACTTTTGAAAACATTGTAATCAAAGGAGAAATTGTTCAATTACTACTTTTGCCACAACATTTTCAATTCTATTCAATAATTTTGCTTTTTTTTTTTTTTTTAGATACTTATTTTTATCTTGATGATTTTAAAGTGGTCTGCGGCAGAATTGTTGTAAGTGGGAAAGGGTTATTACAAAAAGTATTTCTATCTTATCAGAGCTGGTATTGTAAGTTTCCTTTTTCAAAGTTTGGCCGAGTGAAACCTGCTGTATCTTGATTTCAAGAAGGTTGTATTTCTCTCCAACAATTCAAGTGGTTGTTTGTTTTGTGTAAAATCAGGAAAATAAGGAATGTTCTCAATGTAAGCATTTTCTCTCTTTTTTTACTTACCCTTTCCCATATACAGATGCTCTCTGATGCCTCTGCAGCTTATGACTTTGGAAAACATTGCTGCAAAAAGAGAAACTGCCTAACATATTTCTCCTTTTGTCTCAAAGTTTTCAACTCTATTCACTTATCATACTAACATTTATAGAGATTTTCCATATTATTGCCTGGATGTTTTCAAGGATGTCTGCTGCAGACTTATTGTATGTGGGAAAGGGTTAAATATTTATAACCTTCTCAGGATTGTACCTTTGGTGGTACACTGTTGACCCTCAACATTATAAATCTTTCAAGCTAAATTGATTGGCTGTAAAAGAAAGGCACCAGGCGGATTCAGAAAAGGGGTTGAATGAAAAGGGTTTTAAATTCTTCTCCTCAGAATCCGCTAATCTGATTTCAAGATAATTTGGTAGAAAATGTTCCTTAGGTGACATTATCTACAATTACTTTCAAGCCATATTGTTTGGTTGATAAACTGGCTGCCTCCTGTTTTTGGCCAGATTGCTCTAGCAATTCCGGTCTATAGATTGGCGATGTCTGTCCGTCAGTCTGTCAACATTTTGGTTAAAGTTTCAGGTTTAGGCAAAATCTCAGCACTGGAAAGTGTTACAAACTTGAAACTTTGCCTGAAGGTAACCAGTAACAAGTTCTATTGATTTCTATGGTTACTTTGACCTTGACCTTGGTTTGTCGATTTTTAAGGTCAAATTGCCGACAATCCAGCCTTACCATCTTCAGCGGTTTCTTGTTGTCCAATTGCTTGATGCTTTTGGTTTTCAGCAGCTTGTTTAGAGTCCGTTAATGCAAATATTCTTTACTGATATGCCAGGTTTGTTTATAATATCTACTCCTTTCAGTTTCTTTCCCACTCTTGATAAGAACAAAACCGTTGACACTAGCAGTTACATATTTGCTTCTACCATGATGGATTTAGGGCCATCTTGTTTGTTTTATCATTTTTCATAATTTCTCGGGCTTCTTGGATAACAGTTGTAACATGTGACATCAGGAACAAGATGGGGGTTACAATCATTTTGCAAGTTCATGGTTTGCTTTGTTCTTGTACATTGCCCAAAATATAAAAGAATCCAATGAAAATGCACATCATCAGCTGGGTTAGTGCATTTGACGGGGAGCAGAAGATCAGGATTTGATCCCCTTGTGGTCATACCAAAAACTTTAAAAAGGATATAAATTAATAGCTTTCCTCCTTGGGCCTCAGGGTTGCATGGATATCATTATGAATGATGCATTGGTGACAGGATAAATAAAACGGATAGTACTGGTAATTTACGAAGGAAATGCAGTGATATAACGGAAATACAATTAAAAAAGCAGCGCAAATCACAATTCAAACAAATTAAAAAAAAATAAAAGCAATGTAAAGTACTATTGTTAACCCTTTCCCTCATACGACAATTCTGCAGCAGACGACTTTGAACATATTTTGTCAAAAAGTGGAAAATCTCTATAATTGAATGGATAACCTATGACAAAAAGTGGAAAACATTGTGGCAAAAGGAGAAATTGCACGTTTTGTGCAATTTCTTCTTTTGTCACTATGTTTTCAAAAAGCTGTCTGCTGCAGAGGCGTCAGAAAGCGTCTATATGAGGAAAAGGGTTAAGTACTATTCGGTATAAAGAAATCCCTTTTTCGCTTGCAACAAATCTGTAGCAGACGAAATTTAGAAACATTGGGGCAAAAATACAGAAAATTAGACTCTTGAAATGAAAGAACAATTATTGAATCAAGTTGAATTGAGTTGAAAACATAGCAGTAAAAGAAGAAATTGCTCATTATGACTTATTTCTTCTTTTGTGAGTGACACTGTTTTTAACCCTTTCCCTCATACGACAATTCTGCAGCAGACGACTTTGAACGTATTTTGTCAAAAAATAGAAAATCTCCATAATTGAACGGATAACCTATGACAAAAAGTGGAAAACGTTGTGGCAAAAGGAGAAATTGCACTTTTTGTGCAATTTCTTCTTTTGTCACTATGTTTTCAAAAAGCCGTCTGCTGCAGAGGCGTCAGATAGTGTCTACATGAAGGAAAGGGTTAAAGATCATCAACTGCAGATGCATCAACAATGTTGTTATATGTCGGAAAGGGATAATTATACTAAGGGCAGGGATAAGTTCAGAGATGGGAATGCAGATTAAATGGGTCTCATGTTTTACATTGACATTTCAGAATCCATTATATTTGAACGGAGACAGTCCAGGTATCAGATGTTTCTACCATTGTTTTAACCCTTTCCCAAATACGACAATTCTGCAGCAGACGACTTTGAACGTATTTTGTCAAAACATAGAAAATCTCCATAATTGAACGGATAACCTATGACAAAAAGTGGAAAACATTGTGGCAAAAGGAGAAATTGCACTTTTTGTGAAATTCTTCTTTTGTCACTATTGTTTTCAAAAAGCCGTCTGCTGCAGAGGCGTCAGAAAGTGTCTATATGAGGGAAAGTGTTAACCCTTTCCCACATGCAAAACCCATTCTGAAGCATCTGCAGCAGACGACTTTTGAAAATATTGTGGTTAAATTATTACTCAAAATGAACAATGTATATAGCCTTTTGCCATAATGCTTTCAACTCTATTCAATAATCCAGCTTCCATTTACAGAGATATTTCTAGTCCTTCAAAAAAAGACATCGCATATGCTCATTTTTCATTTTGTTATTATCCTGCATACGCGAGGTTGACCAAAAAATGACAGATGATAAAACGAGAAACCGAAAGTCTAAAATATTTGGACTAAGATATTTCATACTTTTTCATAGATGTTGCCAACATTACAAGTCATGCTGTAGATTTGTTGAATTTTTGAAAGCGTAAGCCCACGACACCACCATTGCTGGTGTAGAATTGCACCAATTACAAATATCTGACGATAGAAATTTGAGATCTGGACAAATTGAGTTGTAAATCGGAGAATTTGTGTGAGGAGGACAATTTGTTGAAAATGAGGAACCTCGATCTGCATTTCCCCCCTTTCTTATGAAAGGTTGTCTCCACAGCTGTAGATGATTTAACATTGAATCTGGGACAGGAGGGAAAATGTATGCTTTTAACCCTTTCCCTCATATAGATGCTTTATGACGCCTCTGCAGCAGACGGCTTTTTGAAAACATAGTGACAAAAGAAGAAATTGCACAGAACGTGCAATTTCTACTTTTGCCACAATGTTTTCCACTTTTTGTCATAGGTTATCCATTCAATTATCGAGATTTTCTATGTTTTGACAAAATATGTTTTAAGTCGTCTGCTGCAGAATTGTCGTATTCATAGGGAAAGGGTTAAGAGACATCTAGTGTAAAATCATTTGAGAAAAGAGGCAAAGATATATTACCGGTATCATATGGACAGTTTTAAGTATGATTTTGATATGTCAAATTTGTGTGGAAACCTTGCTTTCCCACAATATTTCAAAAGTAAATGTCTGCTGCTAAATTTGTCTACATTATGTAATGGGATAAACAGGGACACTAGTGCAATGGTGTCACATGTTTTCTCCCATTGTTTTATGCAATCCTTTCGCACAAACATCGAATCTGCAGAAGTCAACTTTGAAAACATCTATGCAAAAGTAAAAATTTCTATTAAATGAAATGAGTTGAAAACAATGTGACAAAAGGAGAAATTGCTCTTTATGAGTAATTTCTACTTTTGTCACAGTGTTTTCAAAAGTGAAAAAATGTATGCTGAAAACGCATCTAAATGGGTCTGCAGTCATGGGGAAGGGATGATAGAGATATTGGCTTTCCCTGGTCATAGTTACCCTGGATGGGGGCGAGTTAACATTGTAAAAAAGTTTACTGTGTGAGTTCTGTTATAATTGTTTAATGGCAGAGTTCTAGTGATTAGGTGTGTATTTCATGTTCTAAAATCCTTAAACCCTTTCCCTCATACGACAATTCTGCAGCAGACGACTTAAAATAGAAAATCTCTATAATTGATTGGATAATCTATGAATAAAAGTAGAAAACATTGTGGCAAAAGGAGAAATTGCTTGATTTGAGCAATTTCTTCTTTTGTTACTATGTTTCCAAAAAGCCGTCAGAAAGCGTCTATATGAGGGAAAGGGTTATGTTATTGGTACTCTAAGGAATCATCTGAGACAGGCGTGTCTTATGAGTACCCACAGTGTAGGGCTATAGATTCAGTGTGAAGGGCAATATAGTAGGACATTGACTACTCCTATTTATCTAGGCCTTCCTGAATTATTTATACTGTCCAACCTGTGTTTAAAGACCATCCATGGGAACAGAATAATATGGTCTTTGTTCATAGGTGGTCTTTAATTACAGGGTATTGATCTTGCAAAAATGAGTAATTGGGAAATTAAAAGTGTGGTTGCTGTAGACAGGGAATTGCTATACAAAGTGGGTGTTTAGTACAGGTTTGACTGTATATATAGCTATTTTTGTGTCGCCCTGCGTAGCATGGTAGGCACTTAGGGATAACTTTTTTTTTGTCCGGCGTCTGTCTGTCTGTCTGTCTGTCTGTCTGTCTGTCCATCACACTTTCAATGAGCAGGTGCAGATGACACCCCATTCTAGTCTTGATTAGGTACTATTACCAAAATGTTATTTATATGTTAACCTCATTCTATGATGGGGTTGGTCTACTTTGAAATTGTCTATGGAAAACGATGTTATGTCATAATGTGAGAACATTTGAAGTTCGGGGGAAATGTGTAATAGCTTTTCTTAAGAAAAGTTTCAGAATTGCTTGCAAACATACGGTCTTGAGCTGCATGGGACATTAAAAGTCACATGTATTATGAAACTGTAGCTGATATAATTGCTCATGGGATGCAGTGATTTCATATAAATGGTATTTTTTAAAGCCAACTTTACTTAACTTTATTGTTTAGGGACACACATAGAAAGTGGACCGTCATTGATAACCAGTGTGGATCCAGATCAACCTGCGATCCTATCTTGTCTGCTTGTATGAAATGGTTAATATATGTCCTAAAAGTGTACAGTGTATATTTGTAATAACTAGATGAATAAATGATTTATAACAGAAATATGTGTGTTTTGGCAACATACTGTTCTTTAACATCAATAGAGAATGTTTGGGTGACAGCTTGTAGAAACGGATAAATCAAAAAAACATATTTACCTGACACTAAATATTCAGTGTAGATACCTACATTGAAAACATCTGAAGAAAAACATACTGCATTCTGAAGATTGTGAAGTTTAATTTACATCCAGAACTAAAAACATTATGGGAAAAAGCAGAAATTTCTTGTTTTGAGCAAATCATTCTTTTTACATAATTTGTTGAAGTCAAAAGTCATTTGTTTCCAGGAATGTGTTAATGCTTTACCACATATAGACACTTTCTGCCGCCTTGCAGCAGGTGCCTTTTGAAAACATTAAGACAAAAGGAGAAAATCCTATAAACGAGCAATTCGTCACCTAAGCGCAATAACAAGTCAAGTGCAATTTGCCAAGTTTTCAGGAGAAGCAAAAACCTGTACCTGATTTGACAACTGAAATACTTAGTGCAAAAACAGGTTAAGTGCACTTAACCTGTTTTTGCGCAGAAATATTTGGTGCAAAACAGCTCTTATCTTGTTTTTGCGCTAAAAAGTAAGTGTTAAGTTTCTAAAATACTTCGTGCAAAAAAAAGTAATTAGCATATTTTGATACAACATTCAAATATTCTAGCATAATAATCTACTAACCTGTTTTTGACCAAAACCTTAGACAATATTTAAATAATTGTTGGTGCAAAAACAGGTTAAGAGCACTTAACTTGTTTTTGCACCAATTCTATAGACAACATTTAATTTATTTTTGTGTGCGCAATAACAGGTTAAGTAATGTAAGGCTTCCGCAATTTTCTTACAAGCATCATTTAACATTTGAAATCAGTCAAGATAATTTTACAGCACATTTCATTGTACATCAACATTTTGGACCATTTAACCCTTTACCTCATATAGACGCTTTCTGACGCCTCTGCAGCAGACGGCTTTTTGAAAACATAGTGACAAAAGAAGAAATTGCACAAAACGTGCAATTTCTTTTTTTACCACAATGTTTTCCACTTTTAGTCATAGGTTATCCATTCAATTATAGAGATTTTCTACTTTTTGTCAAAATACGTTCAAAGTCGTCTGCTGCAGAATTGCTGTATGAGGGAAAGGGTAAATCCAAAAAAGTGATTTTGTGAAAATTGTCACTTAACCTGTTATTGCGCTAAGGTGACAAATTGCTCCTTTTGCCTCAATGTTTTCAACTTATTCAGTAACAATAATATCATTTATTGGGATTTTCCACGGTTTTGACTTGATGTCTTCAAAGTTGTCTGCTGCAGATTTGTTGTATGGAGGAAAGGGTTTAAAAGCCAATTTTAGAATTGTTTAGAATTAAATTATCTAAAATAAAATAATTAAGATTTGAATGATAAAAGTTTGCAGGCAACTTAGAGACAGTAGATTTCTTGAGTAAATATTTTGGTTAACGATATATAGCTTTCCAACATTAAACAATCTACAGCAGAAGACTGAAATCATTTAGGCAAAAAAATGGTAATATCCATAAATATGAGTACTTTTTTTCATTGAATAGAGTTGAAAACATTGTGGCAAAAGGAGAAATTGTTTTTGCCACAATGATTTCTACACTATTCAATAATTTAACATTTGATTTTTGATGGCCCAGCAGCATTCAACTTCTAAAACATTGTCTGAAATGAGAACACATGTATACTCCTGATATTTCTCCGTTTCGCACATTCTATATATCGGAGATTCTACTTCTCATTTTACCTTCTTTATTTTTCAGATCAAATTTTTTATATCAGGTACACTGTTAGTAATGTTTTTTAAACCCTTTCCCGCATTGGACCACTTCGAAATATCTTTGCAAAGTTATAGAAAAAGCTCTTTAAATGACAGTGTAATTACTAAATAAAGTTGAAAACATTGTGACAGAAGGAGATATCACTCATAATGCTACAAAGTATTCAAAAGCTTTCTGCTACAGATGTGTCGAAATATGTCCGCAAACAGTTACATAAAGCATGCATTTTCAAAGTGATATTATGTTTCTTTCATCAACAGAAAAAAAAACATTATAGTCATATTATTATTATTGTAGCTTATTCGTATAATATTATCAGAGCTCTAGATAAGGGACGTTTTGCATGTTCTAAAATCCTTATTTGACCTTATAACCCTATGATGTGGGTACTCAAAAGAATTGTCTCATTGAGACGATTCTTTTGAGTACCCACATCATAGGGTTTCGTTGGATGATTAGAGAGATATTGTGGGGGAAAGACCTGTATACGCCTCCTTATCTGGACCTCTGTATATTCCGTGTATTTCAGGCTGTTTATGGAACCCCGGACGTGACATACTCTGTGTACTCTGTCCCCAACAAGTCAGCTTGTATTACAGTCATCTTAAAAACAAGGGCAGTCAAGTGTTGTTACAGTTAGACAGGTACAATTATCTCATCACTTCTACTACGATAGATTGTGTTCTAAATTGGGCTGTGTCACACAAAAAACAACGCTTAGGACTTTGATATATTGATTGATTGGGTTTTAACGCCAATTTCAACAGCCTTTCAGTCATATCATGGGAGCTGGTTCAACTTCCAATGTGTTTCCTCGTTTTCTCTCACCAGTATTCCACACAAAAGTCTTTCCAAGCAACAGGCTGCTTTTCCATATAGACTGTTAGCCCATTGATGGAAGACTTTTGTCAAACATCGTAAAAGAATGCTGTTGTTCGAACTCACAACCCCTGGCTTGACAACCTGTGCCGTTACTGACTGAGCTACCAAGACTCTGCTTTTTGGTAACCAATAAAGATCCTGATCAGATTACGAAGACTGTTTGTTTGTAAAGGGGTGTTTTTAGCTCTACTGGCCAAAGGCCAGAAGGGCTTATGTCGTGGCGATTTGTCCGTCGTCCGTGCGTGCGTCCGTCCGTCCGTCCGTAAACAATTTCTTGTTAACACGATACAGTCTTCACTTTTGATTGTATCTCAACTAAACTTATACAGTAGTTAGATATCCATGAGAGCTCGGTTCCTTTCGAAAACCAGCCAGATCCACCCATGCATGACTGGATTATGGCCCTTGAAATGGTCAAAATTGCTATAAAAGAGCTTGTTAACACAATACAGTCTTCTTTTTTTATTGTATCTCAACCAAACTTATACAGTAGTTAGATATCCATAAGAGCTTGGTTCCTTTCGAAAACCAGCCAGATCCGCCCATGCATGACTGGATTATGGCCCTTGAAATGGTCAAAATTGCTATAAAAGAGCTTGTTAACACGATACAGTCTTCACTTTTGATTGTATCTCAACCAAACTTATACAGTAGTTAGATATCCATAAGAGCTCGGTTCCTTTCGAAAACAAGCCAGATCCGCCCATGCATGACTGGATTATGGCCCTTGAAATGGTCAAAATGGCTATAAAAGAGCTTGTTAACACGATACAGTCTTCACTTTTGATTGTATCTCAACCAAACTTATACAGTATTTAGATATCCATGTGAGCTCAGTTGCTTTCGTAAACCAGCCAGATCCGCCCATGCAAGACTGGATTATGGCCCTTGAAATTGTCCAAATTGCTATAATTGAGCATGTGAACACAATAGAGGCTCCATTTACTATCTGATCTTCACCAAACTTAGATAGAAGTTAAATATTGATGAGAGCTTGGTTCCTTTTGAAAATCAGCCAGATCCGCCCATGCAAGACTGGATTATGGCCCATGAAATTGTAGAAATTGCTATAATACAGCTTGTGAACACAAAAGAGCCTCCATTTACTATCCGATCTTCACCATACATACATGCTCTGGATTGAAAATGACCAAAGAACCATACCAGTAGAGCATAGGCCCTCATGGGCCTCTTGTTCATGTTCTAAAATCCTTATTTGCCACTCACACCATAACATCCAGGCATTGTGGAAGCCTCTGAAGAACTGTAATGATGCAAGCCAGACCATACAAGGTTGAAATGTGATCGTAATTGTTATTAACCCTTTATCACTTACAACAATTCTGCAGCAGACTACTTTGAACATATTCTGTCAAAAAATGGAAAATCTCTATAATTGAACAGATAACCTATGACTAAAAGTGGAAAACATTGTGGCAAAAGGAGAAATTGCTCGTTTTTGAGCAATTTCTTCTTTTGTCACCATGTTTTCAAAAAGCTGTCTGCTGCAGAGGCGTCGGAAAGCGTCTATATGAGGGAAAGGGTTAACCCTTTATCACATACAATAAATCTGCATGTGAAAACATGAAGGCAAAACGTGCAGAAAATCTCTCTCAAAAAAAAGGTATAATCTTTGAATATGTCTTGAAACATTGCGGCAAAAAGAGAAAATGATCATCCCAATTTCCCATAATGTTTTCAAGAAGTTGCCTGCTGCAGATGCGTCTATATATGTGGGGAAGGGTTAATTTCAAAATATCCGAAAGTTGGTTTTTATGTGACATGGCTCAGTGATTCTTTACAACTTCTGCTTTTTGCAATGCACACATTTCAACAAACCTGAAGGAGACGACTTAATTTGTTTTGGCTTTTTTTTTTTTTTTTCAATCTCAATAAATGAAAGTTTAATTATTGAATGGAGTTTAAATCATTGTTGCAAAAGGGGAAATTGAGCAATTTGAGCAATTTGAGCAATTTCTCCTTGTGTCACAATCTTTTTCAAAAGTCGTCTGCTGCAGAGGCATCAGAAAGCACTTTTCCAGTTAGTGACCCAAAGTCCCATACATCAACAGCAGATGTATTTCGAAATCATTGTGACTAAAAGAGAAATTGCTCATAATGAGCAATTTCTTCTTTTGCCACAATGATTTCAGCTCTACTCAATTATTAACAAATAAAGATTTTGCATACTGTTTACGTCGTCTGTTGCATGTGGGCAAGCATTAACACTGTAACTTCCAGACAACTTTGGATGCCTATGTAGCAGATTGAAAGAAGTTTTTCCATTGAGCTCTGGTTCTGTTTCAACACCACAGAGGCACAGGCTGATTTGAATCTTCACTTATTTCAAAACATGAAGGTGGTTTTTCATGTGACATGGCTTAACCCTTTCACTCATATAGACGCTTTCTGACGCCTCTGCAGCAGACAGCTTTTTGAAAACATAGTGTCAAAAGAAGAAATTGAACAAAACATGTAATTTCTCCTTTTGCCACAATGTTTTCCACTTTTTGTCATAGATTATCCATTCAATTATGGAGATTTTCTATGTTTTGACAAAATATGTTCAAAGTCGTCTGCTGCAGAATCGTCGTATGAGGGAAAGGGTTAGCCCTCACTTTCCAACATACAGGTACAATAAATCTGTAGCAGATGACTCTAAAAATATCTGGTGAAAAACAGTGGAAATCTCTCAAAATGAAAGTGGCTTCCTCCTTGGGACTCCGTGCTTGAAGGATAGTGATGTGCCGTATAAGAAATAAACCAACAGTCTTTGATTGGCCACATATAACTGAAATAAACCAACATACAGTCTTTGATCGTCCACATATAACTGAAATAAACCAACATACAGTCTTTGATTGGCCACATATAGCTGAAATAAAACAACATACAGTCTTTGATCGTCCACATATAACTGAAATAAACCAACAGTTTTTGATCGGCCACATATAACTGAAATAATCCAACAGTTTTTGATCGGCCACATATAACTGAAATAAACCAACAGTTTTTGATCGGCCACATATAACTGAAATAAACCAACAGTCTTTGATCGGCCAGATATATCTGAAATAAAACAATGTACAGTCTTTGATAGTCAACATATAACTGAAATAAACCAACAGTCTTTGATCGGCCAGATATATCTGAAATAAAACAACGTACAGCCTTTGATCGTCCACATATAACTGAAATAAACCAGTCTTTGATCGTCCACATATAACTGAAATAAACCAGTCTTTGATCGTCCACATATAACTGATATAAACCAACAGTCTCTGATCTGCCACATATAACTGTAATAAACCAACGGTCTCTGTTCGGCCACATATAACTGTAATAAACCAACTGTCTCTGATCAGCCACATATAACTGAAATAAACCAACATTCTCTGATCGGCCACATATAACTGTAATAAACCAACTGTCTCTGATCAGCCACATATAACTGAAATAAACCAACCGTCTCTGTTCGGCCACAGATAACTGAAATACTGTTGAAAGCAGCATTCAAGTCCAATCAATCAATCTATTCAAGTTGAAATTGTTAAACTTTGACTTACTTTTGATTTGAAGTTCACCATTTCTCTTCGAAACATTTTTGAAAAGTGAAGGTATAACTATTGCATAGAGTTGAAAATGAGAAATTTCTCCTTTTGCTGTTAAGTTTTCAAAATTGTCTGCTGCAGATGCATCAAAATGTGTCTGTGTGGAAAAGGGTTTAATTAACCCTTTCCCTCACACAACAATTCTGCAGCAGACGACTTTGAACGTATTTTGTCAAAACATAGAAAATCTCCATAATTGAATGGATAACCTATGACAAAAAGTGGAAAACATTGTGGCAAAAGGAGAAATTGCACGTTTTGTGCAATTTCTCCTTTTGTCACTATGTTTTCAAAAAGCCGTCTGCTGCAGAGGCGTCAGAAAGCGTCTGAGGGAAAGGGTTAAATAATATTCTATGCCTGAGTTGACTCCAAAACTATCTGAACAATTCATAATTAACTTTTTACTACACACAGGCATTTAAATTGAAAATCAGATAAGCATAAATAAGACTAATTTGCTTTGTTTTAATTTTTAACCCTTAATTTGCTGAATTATGACTGATTATTTGTAGAACATAATCCTTACCTTCATACGACTGTTGGCGCATTTACAGCAGACCACTTAAGAAAACTTTGTTGGAAAAGCTGAATGATACATCTGAATTTCTGAATGTTGATGTTTGTCCTCAGATGTTTTCAAAGCAGACAACTGTTAAATAAACTTTTTCCCACTTGCAGATGCATTATGACACATCTAGCGCAGACCTGAGATGACTTTAGAAAACATTCTGACAAAAGGAAAAAATTATTGATCCTTTTGCCACACAAATTCCACATTTTTGCCAGAATGTTTTCAAAGTTATCTGCTGCAGATTTGTTGTGTGTGGGAAAGGGTTGAGAAATGTTTGAGCTACAATTCCGAGACTCAAAAATCTTGTCAAATAAAAATGAAAATTTGAGATACAGTCTAGAGCATTGTGGGAAAGAAGTCCTCTGATATGAGGCAGTTTTAACTCAACGATTTATTAAATGTCACCAGAGTTATTGCTCTTGACACATACAAATAGAAGTACTTTCTTGATGTATCCATGTGGATACATTTTCGAATTGGTATATTACAATTTAAACATTTAGAAACTGAAATATTTCTAAATATCGACTGTAAGGAAGTGTTGTATTATATGATTTATTACATATTGAATTACATTCTTGCCTAAAGAATCAATTGTTTGTTATATGATCGTCATAGACAAGCTATTTAAATCTCGAGTTATAAATACTTTGGATGCACTTTGACCCATATTTTTACTTTTAACTGAGCATGTGTTCTATGTTTTTTTATAAATCATTGTGATAACCAAATCCCATCTGCCAAAATGTTGTTGTATAACTGCAGCAGGCGACTTTTGAAACCATCAGAAGAAAATAAGAAATTGCTTGTAAGGAGCAAGTTCTTGTTTTGCCACAATGTTTTCATCTTAATTAAAAAATAATAATTTCATTTATAGAGATTTTCCATATTTTTATCTTAAGACTTTCCAACATACAACAAATCTTCATCATCTGACGACTTTGAAAACATCAAGTCAAAAATATGAAAAAAGTAAGATTATTGAATAATGTTGAAAACATCAAGGCACAGGGAGAATTTACTCATCATGAGAAATTACTTCTTTGCCAGAATATTTTCAAAAGTCATCTGATACAGATGCTTCTGAAGCATCTGTTTGTGGGAAAGGGTTAATAGTTTTAAAGATGTCCACTTCAGATTTGTTGTATGTGGGAAAGGTTAACAAACTTTCTCTTACATTGTCCTTTTAATACAAAAAAAGAGAAATTGCTTTCCACTACATTTTCAAATCTTGTGTTCTGTTACAGTGTGGTGGCAGTAACCCTTTCCCTCATACGACAAATCTGCAGCAGACGTCTTTGAACATATTTTGTCAAAAAATGGAAAATCTCTATAATTGAATGGATAACCTATGACTTAAATTGGAGAACATTGTGGCAAAAGGAGAAATTGCTCGTTTTGAGCAATTTCTTCTTTTGTCACTATGTTTTCAAAAAGCCGTCTGCTGCAGAGGCTAAATCCCAGTAAATATTTTGTATTTCAGTGACAAGATTCGTTGCGGCTGCTGGCTGACAGATGGATCAAGATTGGTTATATGTATTGGAACAACACTTTCTGTAAATATTCAAATTTATGGATTATAATTCATTAACCCTTTCCCTCATATATTGTGCGCAATAACAGGTTAAGTATTGTAAGGCTTGCAGATAACCTGTTCCGCAATTTTCTCAAAAGCATCATTTAACATTTGAAATCAGTCAAGATAATTTTACAGTACATTTCATTGTACATCAACATTTTGGACCATTTAACCCTTTCCCTCATGATTATAGACACTTGCTGATGCCTCTACAGCAGACGGCTTTTTGAAAACATAGTAACAAAAGAAGAAATTGCACAAAACGTGCAATTTCTCCTTTTGTCACAAAGTTTTCCACTTTTAGTCATAGGTTATCCATTCAATTGAAGAGATTTTCCATTATTCGACAAAATATGTTCAAAGTTGTCTGCTGGAAAACATTGTGGCAAAAGGAGAAATTGCTTGTTTTGAGCAATTTCTTCTTTTGTAACTATGTTTTCAAACAGCCGTCTGCTGCAGAAGCGTCAGCAAGCGTCTATATGAGGGAAAGGGTTAACAATTTATTTAATCCTTCATCAGTTAGATTTACATGCACCCGAGTGTCATTGTTGAGTTTTTGGGTTTGCCAAATCAAGAATATTGTGAGAAAATATAAAAGAAAAATAAAATAAAACAATGTAGAAATAAATTTAGGCAAAGAAATGACATCTTTTGATGGGATAGTTTTGCATGATTTCCATTCAATGACATGAGTTTGGCATGATTGCTTTCTATGATCAAACTTTATGGAAGTCAGCTGACGTCAGATTCTAGCTTGGAATTGTAGTTAGTGTGATTTGGGTCAAGGTCACTATTTCCATCTTCATTAAACCCCTCACAAACTTTAACAAGTTTTGGGAGGGTATATAGGAATCACCCTGTCCGTCCGTCCATCTGTCTGTCTGTCTGTCTGTCCATATGTCTTGTAAGCGCAACTCCTCCTTAACGGCTGGACCGATTCTGATGAAACTTTACACAGTTGCAGTACACAATCTGAGGATGTGCATGAAGTAAGATTATCGGTATCCCTGTCCATCCGTCTGTCTGTCCATATGTCTTGTAAGCGCAACTCCTTCTTAACGACTGGACAGATTCTGATGAGCTTTACACAGTTGCAGTACACAACCTGAGGATGTGCTTGAAGTAAGATTATCCCTGTCCGTCTGTCCGTGTCCGTCTGTCTGTCCATATGTCTTGTAAGCGCAACTCCTTCTTAACGGCTGGACAGATTCTGATGAGCTTAACACAGTTGCAGTACACAACCTGAGGATGTGCTTGAAGTAAGATTATCCCGGTCGGAAGTATATCTGTCCGCCTGTCCGTCCGTATGTCTTGTAAGCGCGAGACGGGGGGTATCCCTTGTGAGTTCACTCACAGTTCTAGTTTTGATGGTGAACTGTTACACCTCATTCATCACAAAAACACTGGATGTGTGGTATTTACATATGTTGGGCATACTATTGATCCTTTCCCACTAATCAAAAATCTGCAGATGCTGACCTAGAAAATGTTGAAAATATCTTTTTGATAAAAGTATTATTGAATATAGTTGAAAAGAATTGTGACCAAAAGAGGAAATTGTCCTTTTGAGCAATTTCTTCCTTTGTCACACAATGTTTTCAATAGTCACTGTCGTCTGCTGCAGATGCGTCAAAATGCATCAACATGTGGGAATCAGGTAGACGCTTTTAACCCTTTCCCTCATACGACAATTCTGCAGCAGACGACTTTGAACATATTTTGTCAATTAATGGAAAATCTCTATAATTCAATGGATAACCTATGACTAAAAGTGGAAAACATTGTGACAAAAGGAGAAATTGCACGTTTTGTGCAATTTCTTCTTTTGTTACTATGTTGTTTTCTAAAAGCTGTCTGCTGCAGAGGCGTCAGAAAGCGTCTATATGAGGGAAAGGGTTAAAGGTTGATTTATTTAGACGGGAAAAGTGATCAAATATTGCTAAGATATGGTCATTACAATTACTTATATATGACTTAAAGCACAGATGTGTAGTGAATAAGAGATAGTTTGATAGCGGTTAGATTTACTGTTTATTATTATTTTATGAGAGTATTATTGCATGTGAATGTCAACACTTTTCCCTTATGTTTTCTCGCCCTTTTATTTGCAACTCTCATGAAAAGTGAAACATTTCCAAACATAACGAATAATACCCTCTTTTTCATCAATGCTTGAATTATTGATTTAAATTAAGGCAAAAAAAAATAAAGTTAATTAATATTTATGCTGATGAACAATGTTTGAACATATTTTGTCAAAAAATGGAATATCTCTATTATTAAATGGATAACCTATGACAAAAAGTGGAAAAACATTGTGGCAAAAGGAGAAATTGCACATTTTGTGCAATTTCTTCATTTGTCACTATGTTTTCAAAAAGCCGTCTGCTGCAGAGGCGTCAGAAAGCGTCTATATGAGGGAAAGGGTTAATACAACAGAATTGTTTATCATAATAGTCACAGCATTGTAACATTTTTCCCACATACAGACACTTTCTGACGCCTCTGCAGCTGACGACTTTTGAAAACATGGTCACAAAAGAAGCAAAAATATGCTTATAATGAGCAATTTCTCCTTTTGGCAGTGTTTTCAACTTGAGCCAATAATTTTATTCATAGAGACATTACATCTATTTACCTTGATGTTTTCAAAGCTGTTTGCTGTAGAATTAATGTATGTGGGAAAGGATTAATATATGTGTGAGTAAATGAACAAAATGCAACACATGCCTGACTTTACCTGTCAGGGGCTAATAAATGTACATACTTTTATTATACAGATTTATCATTGGTCAGATATAGACCAGTCCCTCTCACAGTGTTCTTACATCACCTGGACAGTACCTAGGTAAGTCTCCTGATTTGTTTAACTTTATTAACTTTCAGACATGCATGCAGTTGTCTTTTGATGCTCTGCTGCGGATGACTTTTGAAAACATTGTGGTAATCTTATGGGCCTGTTAACCCAGGCCGAAATGCAGACCCAAGTTGATCTCATTAACCCTTTCCCTCATTCAACAATTCTGCAGCAGACGACTTTGAACATATTTTGTCAAAAAATAGAAAATCTCTATAATTGAATGGATAACCTATGACAAAAAGTGGAAAACATTGTGGCAAAAGGAGAAATTGCACGTTTTGTGCAATTTCTTCTTTTGTCACTATGTTTTCAGAAAGCTGCCTGCTGCAAAGGCGTCAGAAAGCGTCTATATGAGGGAAAGGGTTAAGCAGATATCTAAAGTAAAAATACGAGGAAAAGGAGAAATTACTCATACTCTGCAATATCTACTTTGCCCCAATGTTTTAAACTATTCAATAATTATTCTTTTATTTACATGGATTTTCCACAATTTTGGCTTGATGTAAGTTGACTCCTGCAGATTTGTTATATGTACAAATGGTTTTATTTAGTAATACAAGGCCTCCGGCCCAAAATACACATGATTTCAACAAAGAACATGAAAGTAGTTGTGACAATGATTAGAGTTAACATTACAAAAGTAATGTTACCATGACGGTTGTTGGTGGAATGTCCTGAACAAATCCCGTTACTTGGTGGATCAATGTGTTGTACAAGATCCATTTACTAAATACATATATTATATGTGGGAAAGGGTCAAATTGTAGATCCCTGAGGCAGATGGAAGATAATTTAATTAGTACCTGTCATTAAAATATTTGAAAATCAATATATCTTGATTGATACATTTGACAGGTATAATTGGTTAAAATGTGAATGTGTAACTGTCCGACGACCTATGAAGTCAACAAATAACACACATACATTATTGTAGGAATGTGATCTATTTCTATAGGTATAAACAATTCATTCTATTTTCTAATAGAAAGTGTTAAATAAATGTGGATAGTACATGTATTATTTTTGTTTATGTTGCAGGAACTTTCTTTGAAATATTTAAATGTATGTTTGGAAGTTTAGTGTTTGTACATGTTATGTTCATGTAGTGCATACATAACACACTACACTGTTATATTTGGATTAAGATAAAACTTAGTATGTTTGCACTGATTGTGGTGAAAGTTGTATTACATGTATTACTTGCACTACAATTCATATTAACACTTTTCCTCATACGACAATTCTGCAGCAGGCGACCTAGGAAATATTTTGTCAAAAAATGGAAAATCTCTATAATTGACTAGATAACCTATGACTTAAAGTGGAAAACATGGTGGCAAAAGGAGAAATTGCTTGTCTTGAGCAATTTCTTCTCATGTCACCATGTTTTCAAAATGCCTTCTGCTGCAGGGGCGTCAGAAAGCGTCTATATGAGGGAAAGGATTAAAAGTCTGCTTTACCATTTCCCATGTAAATCAAATCTGTAGCCGACGTCTTTAAAAACATATTTGAGCAAGACTCTATAAATGAAACTATAATTTTGAAAATATTTGAAAACATAGTGGCAAAAGGATTAATTTCTCCTGATGAGCAATTTCCCCTTTTCTGCAGTGTCTTTAAAAGTCATATGCTTAATTATTATTAAGAAAGTTAAAAATCTCGGACTATAAATTGATTAGAAGATGGTTCATTTTGTATCCATCGTTTCTTTGATTAAGGTAAAAATATAAATGTATGACACAGGACTGAGTCCAAATTGTTGATTATTGGTTTCTGTCTTGTTGATTTCTTATATTTATACCCCCAAAAAACAAAGTTTTGGGGGGGTATAAAGGAGTCACTGTGTCGGTCGGTCGGTCGGTCGGTCGGTCGGAAGCCATATTTTGTCCGGCCCATATTTTAACCATGCATCATAGGATTTGAACGAAACTTCATAGGATGATACAACACATTGAGAGAAAGTGCGGTGTACAGGAACCATAACTCTATTTTACCTAAATACAGAGTCATTGCCCTTTGTTACTTTTTTTTGTCCGGAGAATTACTTAATAACTAACAGATGGAATCTAATAAAACTACATACAACGGTAGAGCAAAATCAGAGGAAGTGCAGTGTACAAGAACCATAACTCTAATTTACATAATTACAGAGTTATTGCCCTTTGTTATCCAAAAATGAACAAAACAAGAATAACCCGATCCATAACATTGTCCTTTTAAGGTGGGGTTTCTAAATATTTCACAACCTTTCTTATCAGGGCGGCGTTTGGGGGTATTAATCACATTCAGTGATAGTTCTAGTTATGTACTGCTTCCAGGAAACAGTCTTCAAATAATGTTTATAAAAATACTGAAAATCTCTGTAAATGAAAGTGAAATTATTAATAATATTTTAAAACATTAAGTGTGAAATGAGAAATTGCTCATTATGACAATGTATTCAACAGTCAGTGTCTGCTGCAGATGTGTCAAAAGGCATCTGTATATGGGAACGGGTAAATAAATAAGAGGATTAAAACTGCTAAGATGTGATTAGTTGAGCCCATCCATGGGAAAAGATACAAGTTGGCATTTTGTAAACAGTGCAGATCCAGTTCAGCCTATTCTAGTAATATCTAAAAAGTCTAAAATATACAATATCATGTTGAATTATTCTTTTCTACATACAACAAATCTGCCCACAGACGACTTTGTTTAATATCATGGCAAAAATATGGAAAATCTTTATAAATTACGGCATTATTATAAGAATAAAGTTAAAAACATTGCAGCTGAAGGAGATATTATTCATTATGAGTAGTTTCTCCTTTTGCCACAATGTTTTTAAATGGTGTTTGCTGCAGATGTGTCAAAATGCATCTGCATACATGTGGGAAAGGGTTAATGCATACAGACCTGAGGGTACAGTTTTGCACAGAATGCATCATTGACTGGATATGTAGAATAGTAAACAGCTAGAACAGTGACTCATTGAACTTGTTTATGTAATATCTGTAGGAAATGTTATTTACAAATTATGTAAATTTATACAAATTGCCATATTAGGTAGATGCGAAGATCTCGGTGAGATTAACCCTTTCCAACATCATACATCAAATATTCAGCAGAATGATGACATTTAAAACATCTAGGCAAATATATGAAAAATCTCTATAAATTAAAGTATAATTACTGAATTAAGTTGAAAACATTGTTTCAAAAGGAGAATTTTCATATCTTAAGCAATTTCTCCCTTTGTCACACTGCTTTCTTAACCCTTTCCCTTATATAGACGCTTTCTGACGCCTCTGCAGCAAACAGCTTTTTGAAAACATGGTGACAAAAGAAGAAATTGCTCAAAACGAGCAATTTCTCCTTTTGACACAATGTTTTCCACTTTTAGTCATAGGTTATCCATTCAATTATAGAGATTTTCTATTTTTTGACAAAATATGTTCAAAGTCGTCTGCTGCAGAATTGTCGTATGAGGGAAAGGGTTAAGTGGTCATATGCAAATGCTTCAAAACTTGTCTGCAGATGGGAAAGGGTTAAAAAGGTAGATCATTAGATTTTTGTGAGCTTAAATCCCCTGATTAGTCAGATAACAAAGATCCCTGACATAGGCAACATTGGGAATTGTGATTTACATATAAAGAAATTGAAAACATTGATGCAAAAGTAGGAATTTACAATTTCAAAAAATATTGTTGGAAATAATTTGTCTAAGTGATACTTTTTTTGTCTCATTTTTGAGTACCCACAACATTGGGCTTAACCCTTTGCCTCTTGCAGGTACATTTTGATAGATCTGCAGAAGATGACTTTAAAACATGTGGCTTTGTACTGATGATTCCTAAGTTGTCTGCTGCATTTTTTTTGTATTTGGCAAAGAGTTACCGGTAATAAAAGTAATACGAGATATTTTCAGGATATGACCAGTTTATTTAAAATGAAGTCAAAATGGATATAGAAATCCATCATTCATGCTGTTTACAAGTTATACTTTGCAACCATAGTTCCAATGCCGATGAAACTTGATATAATGATAAACAGATATATAAATATCTATAGACAGAGAGGGGTCATAATTTATAGGTTTTGAACCCTGAATCCCCAAGGTCAGGGTCACTGAGGCTCATACAATTAGGTCGTTTTATGGCAAGTTTTGTTTAATTTTTTACCTTGTCTGTTTTTCGAAGAAAAAAGTCGGGCTATTGTGATACATACCCTTGGCGTCTTTGTCTTCTCAAAACTTGAACCTTACCACATAACTCAAAAACCATTCAACATTTTCAAATGAAACTTGGTACACATGTTTCTAGAAACAATATGCATGTCTATACGAAGTCAAATAACTCTGGCTTGAATAATTATTCAGTAATGCCCCTTTTTTGACTTAGTAAAAAATGGACGAGCGTTGGTTTTCGCTCTGTGGCGCTCTTGTTATATCTTTGTAACTAAAGCTCCAATGTTGTTTAAATGTGACAGAATGATAATCCACAAAATTGGTTAATGACCTAGTGACCTCAAGGTCAAGGTTACTGTTGGTCATGTAAGTTGGACTTTGAAGTTGGACTTTGAAGTTTTCTATTATGTATAAAGAATTCAGAACAGTTAATCTTGCTATCCTATGACAGCTTTTGTACTAATGTTTAAGGAAGTCATTATGATAATTGTGAGATTGTTTTAATCTACCATTGCAGTTTGCAGAATGTTTTTACCCTAATTTTCTTAATGATTAATTGACATAATTCCATGTGACTAGTGTCATTGATCTTCCTGCAATTAAGCTAAAATATTGAAAGGTACCCAGTTGCCTGGGATGAATGCTGTGTGAATTACAAGAAAGCAAGCGAACCAAGAAAAAACACATGGTATTATGATCGGCAGCCATACTATCAATGAAATACTGTTCTAAAGGGCATTAAAATACAATAAATCAATCGATCGTTGTTAGCACAATTTGATATAATATATTGCACTTATTGTAAATGCATTCTCAGGACTCAATAGGAATGCCACAATAATCAGAGGGCTGGGTAAGGAAGAATAAACAGGTCTTGTTTCCACGATACCTCTGTTAGCAGTCATTTAACCCTATCACTCATACAACAATTCTGCAGCAGACGACTCGGAACATATTTTGTCAAAAAATTGAAAATCTCTAATTGAATGGATAACCTATGACTAAAAGTGGAAAACATTGTGGTAAAAGGAGAAATTGCTTGTTTTGAGTAATTTCTTCTTTTGTCACTATGTTTTCAAAAAGTTGTCTGCTGCAGAGGCCTCAGAAAGCATCTATATGAGGGAAAGGGTTAATTAAAGCAGTCCAATAAGGATAACTGCGTCTTATCTAGAGCTCTGACTAATGTCTATTTTGATTTCAGACTGACTGGTAGTATAAGTGCTGTGGTACCTGTGTCCAAGGACCGCCTGTTGTATGTAGCGGAGCTGCCCCTCGAGTCACTGTGTAAAACCCAGCCTGATACATTCGCTCTTCCTGACCTACTTAACACAAACTCCAGTACAAAACTGTCCGATAATGTAAAGGATGGGGAGATAATCAGGCCCAGAGGCAAGGAGAACTCCATTACAGAAACTTTATTTAACATTCCAAGAAATCCAGCTGTAAGTAACTCTTTCCCACATACAACAATTCTGCAGCAGACGACTTTGAAAACACAGACAAAAAAATGCAAAATCTCTTAAAGTTAAAATTTAATAATTGAATCGAGTTGAAATCATTGTGGTAAAAAGAGAAATTGTACATAATGATCAATTTCTCCTTTCGCTTCTTTCGCTACAATGATTTTAAAAGTTGTCTGCTTCAGATGTGTCAAAGTACATCTGCAAGTGGGACGGTGCCAACATTGTTGTTTTGTTTCTCACATGCAGACATATTTTCACAGACCTGCAGCAAGTAGATCAATTCCCTCAATGTTTTCAAAAGTTTTCTGGCATGAAAAATAAACTTTTACATGTACAGGGAAAGAATTAACTGTATAAAGATTTAAGCAATTAAAATTAATGTTTGTATAAGCCAGGGTATGAAAAACAATTAAGATTCAGATCAACTTATGAATCCTATAACTCGCAGAATTCTTGAAAGTATATTTGACAAACCTTGTCAATTTGAATCATGCGCAGATATGTATCAACACTTGAGCATGGTTAACCCCTATCCCACATACGCCAAGTCTCTGCAACAGATGGCTTTGAAAATATCTTGGTAAGAATTTGAAAAATCAATGTAAGTGACAGCATTATAAGTTAATAGAGTTGAAAACATTGTGGCAAAAGGAAAAGTTGCTCATTATGAGAAAATTCTCCTTTTGCCACAATGTTTACACAAGTCATCTGATGCAGGTGTGTCAAATGTGTCTGTAGGAGAGAAGGGGTTTATATATTAAATGAAGAACATATTCATGATTTAAAATGAAGTGTGTGTTTTACAGGCTGTAGCAGAAGATAGTTCCAGATTAGACTGTATCCAGGTATTTGATGATAAAGATCCAGAAAAACTGACTTGTTCTAGTGTGAAGGGAATACTCACACCTGATATACTGCTTTACCAGGTACACAGAATTAAACTATTTCTTCTTTTTATGCAAAACTAGGAAGGGGGCATACAGTGTTACCTTTCGCTGTCAGCCATTATAATAGGTTTGTGTTTGTTACCTTTTTGACCGCAAGCTGATATGTTTTTAACCAGGTTTTCAATATAGTCTAAACCTGGTTATAAGAATGACGATGTTGTTGTTCGGGCATGTGGGCATGCGGCGTCAAATTCTTCTATGAATCTGAATATCTTTAATTACAGTTGACATATTGTTACCAAAGTTGGTATGTAGAAGGAGTTTATGGAAACCTTTCATGGGATTGCGTTCAGGGCCCCTAGGGTCAAGGTTGCTATTGTTAAAATAGAAAAACGGTTGAAACTGAATATTATTAGTTACAGTTGACATATTGTAAACAAAGTTGGTATGTTGAAAGAGTTTATGGAGAGCTTTCATGGGATTGCGTTTGGGGCCCCTAGGGTTAAGGTCAAGGTCGCTGTTACTAAAAATAGATATATTTTGTGACGGTTGACATATTTATAACCAAAGTTTGTATGTAGAAAGAGTTTATGGAGACCTTTCATGGGATTGCTTTTGTGATCCCTTGGGTCAAGGTCGCTGTTACTAAAAATAGAAAAACGGTTGAAACTGAATATCTTTAGGTACGGTTGACATATTGTAATCAAAGTTGGTATGTAAAAAGATTTTATGGAGACCTTTCATGGGATTGTGTTGGGGCCCCAGGGGTCAAGGTCAAGCTCGCTGTTACTAAAATTAGAAAAGCGGTTGAAACTCAATTATTTAGTTATAGTTCATTTATTAAACATGATATGTAACTGTTCCTGAAATGGATTCATGGTTTTTACATAAATTTGGTATGTTCTTTAACCCTTTCCCTCATAAAGACGCTTTCTGATGCCTCTGCAGCAGATGGCTTTTTGAAAACATAGTGACAAAAGAAGAAATTGCACAAAACGTGCAATTTCTCCTTTTGACACAATGTTTTCCACTTTTAGCCATAGGTTATCCATTCAATTATGGAGATTTTCCATTTTTTGACAAAATATGTTCAAAGTCGTCTGCTGCAGAATTGTGGTATGAGGGAAAGGGTTAAGGTCAATATACATGCCATGTTGGTATTGGCTGCCTTCCGTTTATCCTAAGCAGAGTTACTGTCCTCGGACTTAATAATATTGCATGTTTAAACTATTTTCTCTGCATTCGATACAGTTATTTCAATAGTTGTTCTGTGTATTATGATTGGATTCAGATTAAATTCAAGTTTGTTTCATGTCAGATTTGGCTTAACAAGAGTTATTGACCTTGGTCTTTGAAATTTCCATAAGTTTTCATAATTTAGAATTTGGTTGCCGGCACATGCATTTACATTGGTTCATGACAAGTACTTATCAAAATACATGTAAAAAGTTAACATTTTTCATACGCAGACATATGTTGTTGATACAAGTGCAGCAGAAGAATTTAGAAAACATTGTGGCAAAAGGAGAAATGAACCTTCTTTCATTATGTTTTCAACTTTATTCATTTATTATGTCATTTATAGAGTATTGCATATTTTTTCCCAGATGATTTCAAAGTTGTTTGCTGTAGATTTGTATGAGGGTTAAAGGTAAATTTGTCTCCATGTTGTTTCAGGAAGAAGAACAGTTGGTGATTGTTGGAAGTAACAGCCAGCCTGTGTTACAAGTGTTTGTGTTTGAGAGTCACCAGTTAACCAAATACACAGAAATTGTAAGTATATCACCTTACTATAAATCAGTATGTGAATTTTAACCCTTTCCCACATACAGCAAATTTTCAGCAGAGGAATTTATTAAACATCTAAACAAATTTTTGGGATCCATGCAGTTTCCATGGCAACCAAACGAAAAAAAACTTTTTTGCCTTATATGGCTATAGTGGAAACTTAAAAAATCTTCTCCTCCGAAAGTGTATGTCTGATTTACAAATAATTTTGTAGAAATGTTCCTTGGGTGACCCTCTATCAGATTCCATCAAGCCATGTTGATTGGTCAAAAACATGGCCACCTGGGGGGTGGGGCTTTTTTGCCTTATATGGCTATAGTGAAACCTTAAAAATGTTCTCCTCTGAAAATGTAAGGCCGATTTTCAAATAATTTGTAGAAATGTTCCTTGGGTGACCCTCTCAGATTCCTTCAAGCCATGCTGATTGGTGAAAAAACATGGCCGCCAGGGTGCGGGGCTGTTTGGCCATTTATGGTTAAAGTATGGAAACTTTCAAAAAATCTTCAGGTGAACGATTGCAGAGCCATTATGGCCCTCTTGTTTAGATGACCCTCTACCAAGATTGTTCAAAGTATTCTGATCTTTTGAAAAACATGCCCTCCAGGGGGTGGGGCTTGATTTCCCTATATAATAGTGAGCACAGATATTCCTTGGCAGACCCTCTTTCAGGATTGTTCAAATTATTCTGATCCGTTGGAAAAACATGGCCACCAGAGGGCGGAGCTTATGTCCTTATAAGTGTATAATGAACATTTAAAAAGTCTTCTTGTCCAAAAGTCGTGGACCGATTTAAAAATAACTTAACACAGATTTTCCTTTGGTGACCCTCTACCAAGATTATTCTGAACCATTGAAAAACATGGCTGCCAGAGGGTGGGGCTTGATTTCCTTGTGTGCATATATAGTGAAAACTTTAAAAAACTTCTTGTCAAAAGTATAGGCCTGATTTTGAAATAACTTTTCACAAGTGTTACTTGGGTGACCATTTACTAAGTTATATTAACTTCATGAAAAAGCCAGGTCAAGACTTATGCTTACTGAACTATTTTTGACACTTAGTTGAATAATATTTATTTTACTATTATTGTGAAGCAAGCTTTTAACTTATATAAGACATCACAATCAATGTCTGCTTCCTGGATACTTAACCAGTACTCACCCTATTTGTGTGGGAACATCCTAAAGGCAGAACCTGCTCATCACAGGATACAAACCCAGGACCTTTGGCATGTGAAGTGGATGCTCTACCACGTCATCACTCTCTTCCACAAACACTTGTATCATGAAGTTACCTAGTGCTAGGAGAACAATTCTGAATAAAGATCCGCCTGTGCATCCATGCTACAGTATCAAAAGGGGTTTTACAGAAAGTTCTTGAAATCTTCTTTTCATAATTGGCCGAGACCCGGTAGCTCAGTCGGTAGCGACGCAGGCTGTCAATTCAGGGGTTGTGAGTTGCAATCCCGGCCCGGCCAACTTTCTTTCCGACATTTGACAAAAGTCAATGCGACATGCGTCATTCGTCTTCCACCAACAGGCTAAGTCTATGTGGAAAAGCAGCCATCTGCTTGGGAAGATTGTTGTGTGGAGTACTGGTGTGAGGAAACCTGGAAACACATGAGTAGGTGAACTGGCCGCCGTTATATGACTGAGACAATGTTAAAAATGGAGTTAAACCCCAATCAATCAATCCAATTCATAATTGGCACACAATGTAGAACCTGATCAAGCTGCGCAGGTTGATCTGGCTCTACATTGGGCAAAAATACCCTGATGTTATTTTTCATAGAGCACTGCTTATTTAATTCATAGAACAAATCTGAATCCTATATTTCACCTTTCAGTGTTTGGATAAAAATGAGAGGCCCAAAGGGGTAGCCTGTTATCCAGCAGAAGCTCAAGGGAGAGAACCAGGTATTCTTGTATTGATTGGCAAGAAAGAGTTATCTGATTCGGCATTCCCTTCATCAACAAATAGAGTAGTCATGAAGTCGGTCTTGAAGTTCTTTAACATGAAACAGGGTAAGTTGACAATTCTGAAGCAGACAACTTTGAACGTAGTTTGTCAAAACATCTCCATAATTGAATGGATAACCTATGACAAAAAGTGGAAAACATTGTGGCAAAAGGAGAAATTGCACGTTTTGTGCAATTTCTTCTTTTGTCACTATGTTTTCAAAAGGCCGTCTGCTGCAGAGGTGTCAAAATGTGTCTATATGTGGGAAAGGGTTACAACAACCGTGTTATCAAAAGTACTTGTTTTTTCTATGAGAACAACAAATGTTTAAAAATAAATTATTCACTGTAACTTTAAACTTTTCAGGACGTTACGGGAAAAGTCAACTGACTCACACTAAAAGTGCACCTTCCATTCCTTTATCTGTGGCAACCAATGGTCACCATGACAACTACAATGACTATGACCTCATTACGCAAAAGGTCATGAACTTTGACCCTACAATCACTAAAAGTGTAGAAAATCTAAACAGGAATGGAAACAATAACAGATTTAAGGAAGTAAATAAAACGACGAAACATGAAGCCGATTCAAATAGCCAGAAATATGCATTGAGAGAGTCGAGATTAGAGACTAAACAAAACGGTCACCACAGTAACCATTCTTCGCGCGACGAAAAGACTGTGACGGAACCGCCGAAAAGACCGGTGAGGAAAAAGAAATCGTTGAGAGGGGCGCAGGATCTTGCCAGGAAGACGTTGGAGTCGAATCAGAGTCCAAAGAAACTATTAATGGAGTATCAGAGTGACTCATCTGACGTATCACCTCGGGAATTTCAACTTAAATCTACTCAACCAAAAACAGATAATGCACCCGTGGCTAATATTGTTAAACATTTACCAAGTGGCAATGACAATGTGGCAAATAAAGACACGGAAACTCAATCTCAGTCAGAGGACACGGAAGGAGAAGTTTTTACGAATCCAATGTCTGAGAGATCCAAACTTGAACGGCAAAGAAAAATTGTTCTGTCTTCTTCTTCAAAGAGTGAAGCGTCAATCAGTGAATTCAATTTAGAGCCAGTAACCTCAATAACAGGAGAGTTCTCAAGGGAGGTCACTCTTAGTTTATCTAAGGATACAAACAACGTTTTAAGTAATGGAATTGTTGAATTAGATCAAAGTGAAACAAGTGAAGAGTTGGAAATTGAAAGGACAAGTTTTGATTCTCAGGAAAGAAATTTCAAAGCGTACAATAACAGTAACTTTCCAGAAACATCAGAAATACCAGTTGTTACTGTTGAGAAATACCTGAATAAAAAAGCAATCGGTGCTGAAAATAACTTGAACAGTGCAGAACGAGATGATGAGTCAATCAGTGATAGTAGTGACAGGTTGAATGATATTACCGTTCCTTTACAAAGTGCACGGAAACACAGTGTGTCCATGGAGTCCTTGGACGATATAGACAGACTGTTGAAAGAACAGGTAACTATTTAACCCTTTCCCTTATACGACAATTCTGCAGCAGACGACTTTGAACATATTTTGTCCTATGACTAAAAGTGGAAAACATTGTGGCAAAAGGAGAAATTGCACGTTTTGTGCAATTTCTTCTTTTGTTACTATGTTTTCAAAAAGCCGTCCTTTAACACTTTCCCTCATACGACAATTCTGCAGCAGACGACTTTGAACTTATTTTGTCAAAAAGTGGAAAATCTCCATAATTGACTGGATAACCTATGACAAAAAGTGGAAAACATTGTGGCAAAAGGAGAAATTGCACGTTTTGTGCAATTTCTTCTTTTGTCACTATGTTTTCAAAAAGCCGTCTGCTGCAGAGGCGTCAGGAAGCGTCTATATGAGGGAAAGGGTTACCACTTTGCCACATGTAGACTTGAAGCTTGTATGACTCATAGTGGAGTGCCCTTGGGCAAGGAATATGTCCTATCCTAGTACTGGTTTGTTTACCAAGATGAATAAGTGTTCCGTCACCATGATATAGCTGGAATAATGTTAAAAAACATTGTACCAAATTAAACAATTTGAAACAGATGACCTTTAGAAAAAAATG
The DNA here is from genome assembly GCA_031761405.1 of Serripes groenlandicus. Taxonomy (NCBI): domain Eukaryota; kingdom Metazoa; phylum Mollusca; class Bivalvia; order Cardiida; family Cardiidae; genus Serripes; species Serripes groenlandicus. The sequence goes on along the minus strand of JASEVX010000005.1, from coordinate 89,295,282 downwards.
TGGTAAAAGAAGCAATGAATCATCATGTGCAATTTCTCCTTTTGCCAAAATGTTATCAATTCGAAAAAAAAGTTTAAATGTTTTTAAATCACCTGCTCAAGGTGATCTAATCTGATCACTAATCTGATCACTCTCTGTCCATCAATAGCTTTTAACTTTAAACATCATCTCCTCCTTAACCACAGGACCAATGTGAACCCAACTTCACAGGAAATGTACCTTTGGTGGCCCTCTTTCAAAATTGTTCAAAGATTCAAATTCAATTGAGAACTTGGTTGCTGCGGCATCAGAAAGGGGGCAATATGTCCAAACTTCTCTGAATTTGCTTGTCAGATTCCAATATAATTTGGTAAAAATGTTCCCTCTACAAAAACTGTTCAAGCCATATTGATTTTGTTGAAAAACAGGACAGCAAGGCGGCATCAGGAAAGGCGCGAAATGACAAATTTAACTTTATAATACCATTCTTATATAAGTTCTTGTTAGATTTCAAGATATAAATGGCCTTTACTGATGAGCTATTTCTTTAACAGTGTCCATTCCTTGAAGTTTCATTTGCACTCCGGATAAAAAAAATCCCAGATATTTGCAGTTAAATATTTGCTAAGTACTTATTTACTATCACTCGGGTGATCGATTTAGGGCCATCTTGGCCCTCTTGTTTTTCTTCAGTATTTGTTAGTTGAAAATGGTTCTATAATTTGGCCACATTTCACTAATACCTTTTAGACTTTATAACTTTGTAAGTTGGGCAGATCCAGATCAGCTTGAATCTCCATGCAGTCAGATCAGGATTTTCTCTTGTTGTCATTAAATACCAAACCTCCTTGGTGGCATATATGTAGAGACTTTTGATGTGGCTCGTATTTGAGATTATATCTAACAATTTAAGTAATATAGTCTATGAGATTTCATCTTTAACCCTTTCTGGCGCTTTCCCTCATACAACAATTCTGCAGCAGCCGACTTTGAATAGATTTTGTCAAAAAATAGAAAATCTCTATAATTGAATGGATAACCTATGACTAAAAGTGGAAAACATGTGTCAAAAGGCGAAATTGCTCGTTTTGAGCAATTTCTTCTTTTGTCATTATGTTTTCAAAAAGCCGTCTGCTGCAGAGGCATCAGAAAGCATCTATATGAGGCTAATTTCCAAATCGATAGCAATGGAGCACTGCTGATCCTCTATTTTTGTCTCAAATGTGTTATTGTGCTTGACATAACCAATCACAAAAAATAAATCAGGTGAGCGATCCAGGGCCATCATGGCCCTCTTGTTTTAAATTATAATTTTCAGTGTGTTATTGAGAAATAACTGGTGTATATCCTGTCAAAAAAAAAAAGGATGGTTTTGCTGTTGACACTGTTTTTAACCCTTTCCTACATACAACAATTCTGCAAAAGAAGACTGAAAACAAGAAGCAAACATTATTTAAATAATTTTAACAGTGTAATACACCATTTGAACAAAGAAATATCTATATCTTGGGTAGGCTTTATTTATACTGTTGGCTGCCAGACTCAACATTAAATCTGAATATTCCCAGAATTGGCTATGGACTCTTCGAAAAGTCCATTTTTAATTTTTAAAAATTCAGCTTTGAAAGGGCCCCTTTCCCACATACAGACGCTGTTTGATGCCTCTGCAGTATACAACTTTTAAAAAAAATTGTGGCAATAGGAGAATTTGCTCATAATGAGTAATTTCTCATTTTGTCAAAATGTTTTCAAATCTATTTATCAATTATACAATCATTTAAACAGATTTTACATATTTTTCCCTAAATGTTTTCAAAATTGTATTATGCAAATTGATTGTATATGGGAAAGCGTTAAAGAACAGACCAATTGCTCCTTGAATTATTTGATATACAAATGACTTTTGACTAATTCTTCATTAAGAAACAGGTCAACGTAGTGAAAACACAAGTCTCATAGACCTTTTACCTTTGAATTACAGAATAAGAAGATAACAAAGTTACAGGAGCAGATGAATGCACTCAGTCGCCGTGTCGATGAATCCAGTTGTGTTCTACCTACTCGATACCTCTCGGCTACCAAACCAGGTAAATAAGATCAATGACATAAAATGAAATAATGTTTTGTTATTTTAGGAGTCGTCTGCTATAAAAACTACTCAAAAGAGATATGTATTATCTTTCTATGTTTAAGATAGAGAGATGAAAACATTGTGGGAAAATGAAAAATTGCTCGTTTAGATCATCTGAGCAGATGGCATTAGGCTTGCTATATTTGTATTTTGTAACATCTGTCTTATTACTTGCTGCTTTCCGGAGCTTGTTAACCCTTTACCTCATATAGACGCTTTCTGACGCCTCTGCAGCAGACGGCTTTTTGAAAACATAGTGACAAAAGAAGAAATTGCAAAAAACGTGCACTTTCTCCTTTTGCCACAATGTTTTCCACTTTTTAGCTCGCCTATTCGAAGAAATAGGGGAGCTTAATATGTTATCACCCCGGCGTCCGCGTTGGCGTTGGCGTTGGTGTTGTCGTTGGCGTCCGCGTTGCCAGCTTGGTCAAACCTTTGCGTGCAAGGCCTTTTCTCAGACACTGTGTATGCTGTTGCTTTGAAACTTCACACACTTATTCAGGATCATTAGGGGACCTTGTATGTCAAGTCCCATAACTCTGGAATGGATTTTGACTGAATTGTGCCCCTTTTTGGACTTAGAAATTTGGTCAAACCTTTGCGTGCAAGGCCTTTTCTCAGACACTGTGTATGCTGTTGCTTTCAAACTTCACACACTTATTCAGGGTCATTAGGGGACCTTGTATGTCAAGTCCCATAACTCTGGAATGGATTTTGACTGAATTGTGCTCCTTTTTCGACTTAGAATTTTGGTCAAACCTTTGCGTGCAGACACTGTGTATGCTGTTGCTTTCAAACTTCACACACTTATTCAGGATCATTAGGGGACCTTGTATGTCAAGTCCAATAACTCTGGAATGGATTTTGACTGAATTGTGCCCCTTTTTCGACTTAGAATTTTGGTCAAACCTTTGCGTGCAAGGCCTTTTCTCAGACACTGTGTATGCTGTTGCTTTCAAACTTCACACACTTATTCAGGATCATTAGGGGACCTTGTATGTCAAGTCCCATAACTCTGGAATGGATTTTGACTGAATTGTGCCCCTTTTTGGACTTAGAAATTTGGTCAAACCTTTGCAAGCAAGGCCTTTTCTCAGACACTGTGTATGCTGTTGCTTTCAAACTCCACACACTTATTCAGGGTCATTAGGGGACCTTGTATGTCAAGTCCCATAACTCTGGAATGGATTTTGACTGAATTGTGCCCCTTTTTTTACTTAGAATTTTGGTCAAACCTTTGCGTGCAAGGCCTTTTCTCAGACACTGTGTATGCTGTTGCTTTGAAACTTTACACACTTATTCAGGATCATTAGGGGACCTTGTATGTCAAGTCCCATAACTCTGGAATGGATTTTGACCGAATTGTGCCCCTTTTTGGACTTAGAAATTGGGTCAAACCTTTGCATGCAAGGCCTTTTCTCAGACACTGTGTATGCTGTTGCTTTCAAACTTCACACACTTATTCAGGGTCATTAGGGGACCTTGTATGTCAAGTTCCATAACTCTGGAATGGATTTTGACTGAATTGTGCCCCTTTTTCGACTTAGAATTTTGGTCAAACCTTTGCGTGCAAGGCCTTTTCTCAGACACTGTGTATGCTGTTGCTTTCAAACTTCACACACTTATTCAGGATCATTAGGGGACCTTGTATGTCAAGTCCCATAACTCTGGAATGGATTTTGACTGAATTGTGCCCCTTTTTGGACTTAGAAATTGGGTCAAACATTTGCGTGCAAGGCCTTTTCTCAGACACTGTGTATGCTGTTGCTTTCAAACTTCACACACTTATTCAGGGTCATTAGGGGACCTTGTATGTCAAGTCCCATAACTCTGGAATGGATTTTGACTGAATTGTGCCCCTTTTTCGACTTTGAATTTTGGTCAAACCTTTGCGTGCAAGGCCTTTTCTCAGACACTGTGTATGCTGTTGCTTTGAAACTTCACACACTTATTCAGGATCATTAGGGGATTGTATGGCGTTGGTATCAGCGTTGCCAGGTTAAGATTTGCATGCAAGTATTGAAAATTTGTGATATCTTGCAATAAATACTAGTGTGTAGTTTTATCTGATACTGATACTGTAAGTCTTCGGTATTATGTTCACTATTGGCATACATCGTATATAAACCAATTTACAGATTTAAAAGGCCTGTATGGACTTGGTTAACATTTGCATGGAAGTATTGAAAAGGTGTATTATCTTGCAATAGGTGATACTGTGTGACTTTACCTAATGCTATAACTGTTCTGGAGTAGGCCCTGATAGACGATGGCCCTGATAGGCGAGCTATATTGTCCTCCGACAACTCTTGTTGTGATAGGTTATCCATTTAACTATGGAGATTTTCTACGTTTTGACAAAATATGTTCAAAACCGTCTGCTGCCGACCGTCATGGTGAGTGACCTTGGGCAAGGCACATTTCCTAGCCTAGTACTGGTTTTGTTTACCCAGTAATCAAGAATAAGTGAACTGTCACCATGATATAATTGAAATAATGTTGAAAGCAGCTTAAAACCCCAATACAACAATAAGAATGCCTTAATATCAATGTCCTTTTAATACACAAACTGACACTTTCTGACGACTTTTGAAAACATTGTAGTGAAAGGAGAAATTGCTCAATTTCTCTTTTTGCCTCAATGTTTTCATTTTTAGCTCGACTATATAGCATTACTCAGGTGATCATGTTGACCCTCTTGTCTTAGCAAATTCTCCTTCGTTAAAGGTGTTTTCTGATAATATGTGTTAATTAACTCGCACATGCCATGTTATAAGTCTCTACATATGATATGCCACAATGTTTTCAAGACTATCAATTTCAATTCGATCGTTTATATTTTCTTAGTCTCAAAATGAGACACATGAAAATAATATCAATTTACAAGATATTCACATAATGTCACGTGAAAGAGGGGGGAAGGGGTGAGAGACAGAATCATGACTTTCATCTGTGGAGATTTTCCTTATTTTTACCTTGACGCAGATTCTCCCTATGTGGGAAAGGCTTAATGATGGTGATTATTGTATGTATGTGTATATTTCAGATGTTGTTCATGTTGTATTTCGATGTAAGGATGGTTTCGAGATCAAGAGGAAGTTTTTGTTGGACGGTGGACGTATACAGTTGGAACAAGTTAAACAAGCTTTCAGTTTGGAAACTGTAGAAATATATATAGGTAAGACTCTTTATATTTCTACCCCTTTCTCTGATATAGACACATTTTGTGAAAGTATTATAGGAAAAAGAGAAAATGCCCAAAATGAAATTGCATGAAGAACTCGGATAATGATTAAAACCGACCTTCCCCTCATATTGACACATTTGCAGTTAAATGGAAAATGATATGAGTTGGTGCAAATTATTTGTGCTTGAAAGTGCATGATATTGGTGGGCTGTGTGTAGAATTAGAAATCAATATCAGTTCACGCAATACCTTTTGAATTTCTCTCTTTAAAATAATGTTAGCTCAATTTAGTTAATACAAATTGACCTGTGAATGAAATGATCAATCTCAATGTGGTATAGGTGATCAGTGATCAATATAGAAATCCATTAAGTTTATTTTATTAGCTCACCTAAGCACGAAGTGCAAGGTGAGCTTTTGTGATCATCCGGCGTCGTCGTCTGTCTGTCTGTTAACAATTTCCTACGAAGAACTTCTCCTAATAAACCTATAGGACTGATTTCACAATAATTTCACAGGAATGTGCCTTAGGTGGTCCTCTTTTAAAGTTGTTCAAAGAATTTAATTTCAAGTAGGACTTTGGTTGCTGCGGCATCAGAAAAGGGAAAAATTGCCAAAACTTTAAAAATCTTCTAAAGATAATTTGGCACAAATGTTCCTTGGGGGACCTTCTATCAAGGTCGTTCAAATTAATTTAATCCATTGAAAAACATGGCTGCAAGGGGCGGGCCTTGTTTTCCTTATATGTGCATTGTCCAAAAGAACCTGCCCGATTTAAAAATAATTTGGCACAAATGTTCCTTGGGTGACCCTCTACCAAGATTGTTGAAATTATTCTGATCTGATGAAAAATATGGCCGCCAGGGGACCGGGCTTGTTTTACCTTATATGTAACATAGTGAAAACTTAAAAAATCTTCTTGTACTAAATCACTGGCCCGATTTGAAAGTAATTTAGCACAAATGTTCCTTGTGTAACCCTATTCCAAGGTTGTTTAATTTATTCTGATCTGTTGAAAAACATGGCCACCAGGGGGGTTGCTTGGTTTCCTTATATGTATAGCGTAAAAACTTAAAAACATATTCAAGTTCTATTAAAACAGGTGAGCAATATAGGGTCATCATGGCCCTCTTGTATTGATTCTTACAGCTTACATGAATTACTTCCTATGTCTGCTCCCTTAATGTTTGTGCTGAATGTGTGACTTGAATTTGACTTGGTTTTACTCCGGATCACAAGGCTAGTGCTTTTCCTCTCAGTTTTGTGGGAAAAGGGATATTGTACTTTGATGATGAGCCCCTATTTTAAAACCCTTTTCCACATACAGGCACATTCTGACAAAATCTAGAGCATAAAACTTTTGAAAGCATTGTGGCAAAAGAAGAATTTGCTCATCATGAGCAATTTCTCTTTTGTCACAATGTTTTCAACTCTATTCCATGGTATACTTTCTTTCCTTTAAAGATATTTCCTATATTTTTGTATTCAAAGTTGTCAGCTGCAGATTTTGTATGTATTTGGGAAAGGGTTAATACTCATATTGACTTGGTTTTCATTTATTTTTTATCTAGATGATGAGCCATGTGTGACGGGCTGTAACATTGACGGTTACATTCCTCTCAGGTTCGAGTCCGACAGTGTAATCTACATCAGTGGGAAACCAGCCATATAGCCCTTCCACAGATACAGATGCTTTCTGACGCCCCTGCAGCGTACAACTTTTGAAAACATTGTGACAAAAGTAGAAATTGATCAAAACAAGCAATTTCTCCTTTTGCTACAATGTTCTCAACTCTATTTGATAATTAAACTCTAATTTATGGAGATGTTTCACATTTTTGCCAATAAGTTTTCAAAGTTGTCCGCTTCAAATTTGTTCTATGTGGGAAAGGGTCCATTAACCCTTTCCTTCATACGGCAATTCAGCAGACGACTTTGAACAAAACATAGAAAATCTCCATAATTGAATGGATAACCTATGACTAAAAGCGGAAAACATTGTGGCAAAAGGAGAAATTGCACGTAATATGAGGGAAAGGGTTAATTAAAGCATGTGCATACATGAGTGATACCACTCTTAGAGATGATCTTCTCAAACACTGGGGGCCAAAGGCAAAGAAAGTTTTGAAAAGTAGCCCAATCAATGTATGTGGTCACATACTAAAGAAAGCATCCTTATATTACGAATAAGCTTTTCTCAAATTGGAGTCTATAATCTGATGTCTTGCAAAAGCGTTGCAAGTACATTTTGTAACAATATGTAATTAATGAAAACCTGTTTTGTATGAAGCCCAACAGTTGCACGAATGAGTTTTACAGAGGGGAGATAACTTTATTAACCCTTTTCCTCATATAGACGGTTTCCGACGCCTCTGCAGCAGACGGCTTTTTAAAAACATAGTGAAAAAAGAAGAAATTGCTCAAGACGAGCAATTTCTCCTTTTGACACAATGTTTTCAACTTTTAGTCAGAGGTTATCCATTCAATTATAGAGATTTTTTATGTTTTGACAAAATATGTTCAATGTCGTCTGCTGCAGAATTGTTGTATGAGGGAAAGGATTAAAATGTGAACAAGATTAGTTTGAGCCACTCCTGTGAGAAAATGTACACGTTGGGATTTCTGAACAGTGCACATTCAGATCAGTCTGTATATCTGCTGTCTTATCTGAATCGACACAAGTTGACTGCAACTTCTTACAAGGTTGTGTAAGTAGTATGTGAACAGTGCAGTTGCACAGGCTGATCTGGATCTACAATGTTCGTAAAAACCAACCCTGTACCTATTCCCAGGGATTGCCTCATGTGATGACAAAATACAAAAAGTGTTTTTCCTGTGGTTCAAAAAACAACTTTCACTTCATAACCATTTACTTGATATACTTTGCTTTTAACACTTTCCCACTTTTAGATGCATCTACAGCAGACAACTTTTCAAAACAAGGCGGCCAAAGGAGAAATTCCTCATGAAGACCAATTTCTCCTCATGCCACAATGTTTTCAATTGTATTCAATTACAGTATTTTAATTTAAATAAATTTTCTGTATATCTGTCTAGATGCTTTCAGTTTTCTCAAGCAGATTTTTTTTTTTGCATGAGGGAAAGGGTAAAAACAACTATGGAAATAATGTGTAACATCTAGCAAATTAGATATAGGATTTGGAATCAATGTTAAAACATTCTAAAAAAGAGAAGAAATTGCTATATATCAATACATCAGATATAATGTTTCGAGGAGGTATATATTTCTTTAACCCTTTCCCTCATATAGACTCTTTCTGACGCCTCTGCAGCAGACGGCTTTTTGAAAACATTGTGACAAACGAAGAAATTGCACAAAATGTGCAATTTCTCCTTTTGCCACAATGTTTTCCACTTTTCATCATAGGTTATCCATTCAATTATAGAGATTTTCCATCTTTTGACAAAATATGTTCAAAGTCGTCTGCTGCAGAATTGTCGTATGAGGGAAAGGGTTATGCTTTACAATGGAGCCAAATTAACTGACCATTGCTGCATACAAGAAACCTACGACAGACAACTTTAAATAGGAAAAAGTTAAAAAAATCTTGTAATAAAAGCATAATTAGCAAATCAAATTTAATACAGTGTGGCAAAAGGGAAAAAAAATACCCATCTGCTGCAAATGTGTTAAAAAAGTAGATAGAAAAAGTCAGAAAAGATGTTTTCCTGCATGAAAAGATGAATGTTATTGAATGATTGTTTTAAATGGATTAAATTGCATGTGTTATGACTGCTATTGTAGTTTTATCATTATAATTATGCAAATAAAAAAGTTTTTAATAACAGATTATCTTTATAAACATAATATAACATTAATATTTAAAAAAAAAAAGAAATTTGTATTGGAATGTTCACTTCTTTTTTTACCACCAAACGACCTATACAAATAACCCTTTCCCACATAAAAGAAATCTGCAACAAATGATCTGAACAGTCAATAAAAAGGACAAGATGTTTTCAAAAGTCTGCGGCAGATTGGTCAAACTGCTTCTGTAGTAAGGAAAGGGTTAAACAGGAACCTCCTCCAAAGATATGTTACCCCCGAGACTTACCTTTCAGTTTTTACCTCATTTGTTATTCAAAGAAAAAAAGTCTGGCTATTATGATACCTTTGGCATCAATAGAATACTGGTACACATGTTCCCAGGAACAATATGCATGTCTATACCAAGTCACATAACTCGGGCTTTAATAATTATTCAGTGATGTCCCATTTTCGACTTAAAAAAACCAAGACTAGCGTTGGCCTTCACCAGTTGATCACCAGTTGTCCGTCTTGCATTAGGTGTAGAATGAAGGAATGGCCAAGCCAGGAATCAAACTCGAGTCCCCTGGAATAATAGTGATCGTTTTTGCAGCTCAACATTTTCCCCCAAAGACTTATAATTTTGACTACAACGAGTACAAAACATCATGATAACAAGATGTAGTTACAACTGATTTGCATGAAGCCCATGATATGTCAAGTGATACAGCTGGATGATATCAGTTAACCCTTTCCCTCATATAGACGCTTTCTGACGCCTCTGCAGCAGACGGCTTTTTGAAAACATAGTGACAAAAGAAGAAATTGCACAAAACGTGCAATTTCTCTTGCCACAATGTTTCTGACTTTTTGTCATAGGTTATCCATTCAATTATGGAGATTTTTTCCATTTTTTGACAAAATACGTTCAAAGTCGTCTGCTGCAGAATTGTCGTACGAGGGAAAGGGTTAACAAAATTATCTACACCACATGACTCAATAGATCACTGTGTCCACTTCATGATCATGTGAGTTAAGTCAGGACTTTGAATACTGCAGTAGACAAAAAACAAGAGGGCCATAATGGCCCTATATCGCTCACCTGAGTAAGTGTTTTAGGGTCCTAATTTAATTGCTCTACAAAAACAACAATTTTGCCAATTTTAAAGGGCCATAATTCAGTCATGCATGGACAAATCTGGCTGGTTTTCAAAAGGAACCGAGCTCTTATGAATATATAGCTACTGTATAGGTTTGGTAATCATCGGATAATAAATGATGACTTTATCTTGTCTGGTTTTCGAAAGGATCGATTGATTGATTGGGGTTTAACGCCGTATTTAACAATTTCCTGGTTTTCTCACACCAGTACTCCACATAGCGATCTTCCCAAGCAACTGGCATTTTAGGAACCTAGCTCTCATGGCTATCTAGCTACTGAATAAGTTTGGTAAACATGGGATAATAAATGATGACTTAAACTTGTTCACAAGGTCAATTATAGCAATTCGGTTTTCGAAAGGAACAGAGCTCTCATGGATATCTAGCTACTGAATAAGTTTGGTAAACATGGGATAATAAATGAAGACATGATTGTGTTCACAAGAAATTGTGGACAGACGATGGACAAAGGGCGATCACAAAAGCTCACCTTGTCGCTACGTGACAGGTGAGCTAAAAATAAGCAACATGACACAATTCTGATTTCACACTTTATTCATGTACAGAATCATTTATATACATATTAATTACCATTGATAACAATTTCAAATTGAACAAATATACATCTTTATAAATTCAAATGCATGGAAAAAAGAAAACTTCTGAAGCCCTCTTTAATTTCTTTTGCATTTCTAACCCAATATAACGTTTTTGGAATACACGAAGCATGCAACCTTCATGATGAAGTGGCTACGGTGTTCCCTCCCACACCAACTTTTAACCAAGTGATTGATGAAAGTATTGACAATTGCTGATAATGATCTCTTGGTGGGGTCTACCCCGCCTCAAAATAGTTCTCATCCCTCAGTTCATGCATTTACTTGATGGTTGGCAATCAAGAAAGCTGAATAATTAAAAATAAAAAATGCAACTTATAACGAAAGAAGAACTACTTTCATGTAGTCTAATCTTATCCTGCATCTCTTTAAAACATATCTAGCCTGATAGACCTAACATTGGGATAATTTCAAGGTTATTGGCATGTACCTTTAACCCTTTCCCTCATACGACAATTCCTTCGGCAGACGACTTTGAACATATTTTGTCAAAAAATGGAAAATCTCTATAATTGAATGGATAACCTATGACTAAAAGTGGAAAACATTGTGGCAAAAGGAGAAATTGCTCGTTTTGAGCAATTTCTTCTTTTGTCACTATGTTTTCAAAAAGCCGCCTTCTGCAGAGGCGTCAGAAAGTGTATATATGAGGGTTAATCATTTCTAACAACTCTGCAGCAGACAACTTTTAAAAAGATGAGCAATTTCTCCTTTGCCACAAGGTTTTCAACTCTATTCAATAAATATTTTATCGTAGAGATTTTTCTACACATTTGCCCAGATGAGGTCACGGTTGTCAGCTGCAGATGTGTCATTATGTGGGAAATGGTAACAACAAATTCAGCCAGATAATCCTAAAACTACTTCATGGTTATTGGCCTATTCCTTTAAATTTCTTGAAAGAATTCTTAAGTACATGTCAATTTCAAGGAAAAGAGGGAACCAAGTGAATATTCAACTGTCAATATGACTAGGCAATAGGAAAAAACATACTTCAGTGTTTTACAGCCAAGGATTGATTGATTGATTGGGGTTTAACGCCGTTGTTAACAATTTCTCAGTTATATCACGGCGGCCAGTTCACCTACTCATGCATTTCCTGGTTTTCTCACACCAGTACTCCACACAACAATCTTCCCAAGCAACTGGCTGCTTTTCCACATAGACTTAGCCCATTGGTGGAAGACGAATGACGCATGTCGCATTGACTTTTGTCAATCCTCGGAAAGAAAGTTGGCTGAGCCGGGATTCGAACTCACAACCCCTGGGTTGACAGCCCGCGTCGCTACAGACTGAGCTACCAGGGCTCGGCTTACAGCCAAGGAAGGACCAGATCAGAAGCGTCTGCTTACTACTTTTGTCACATAAAAGAAAAAGTTACGACAACAAAAAAACACAAACTCCAGGAAATACAAAACTTAAAAGAGTATTTGAGACAAAGCTAGATAGGAATCAGTTTGTGCACCCATGCCAACTGATCCTAATGTATACTGAACTCCATGTGATATGGTTCAGCCAATCAGAAATTGTTGACCCTTTCCTACTTAGCAGATGACTTTTGAAAACATTGTGGCAAATGATGAGAAATTTCTCCTTTTTCCACAATAATGTTTAATCTTCATTCAATGACAATACTTTTATTGATTGAGATTTTCCATATTGTCCTCTGCTGCAGATTTGATGTGCGGTTAAAGGTTCAACCCTTTCCCTCGTGTAGACGCTGTCTGATGCCTCTACAGCAGACGGCTTTTTGAAAACAGTGACAAAAGAAGAAATTGCTCAAAACGAGCAATTTCTCCTTTTGCCACAATGTTTTCCACTTTTCGTCATAGGTTATCCATTCAATTATAGAGATTTTCTATATTTTGTCAAAATATGTTCAAAGTCTTCTGTTGCAGAATTGTTGTACGAGGGAAAGGGTTAATTAGAATGATTGGTGAATATGGCCACACAGGTTGTTCTAGATCTGGAAAACCCGACTAATGTCCTATAATTGATTTCTCTATGAATCAAATGACATGTTTAAATCTAGTCTTATGAAAGAAAAATGTCAAAACCTACTAAGGTTGTATGTGGGAAAGGGGATTTAAATATTATAGCAAAGTTTAAAGAGAGATGCTTATAACATTTCAATATGCAATTTATCTTAAATGTCTCGAAACATTTACAATTTATAACTATCATTTTATAAATAATGTCATGCATCACCATTATGCAAGTAAAGCTCCAATCTTAATTCCCAAATTCCATTTCAACAGTTGTGTCTTAAACCAAAGTAAAAAAATAAATACATAAAACAAAAAGGCCAGGATTCAAAAATCCATAACCTTGGAAACCTCAATAATCCACATGATTTTCAGACATAGTTCATAACAAACAACCAGAAATTAACCCCTTTGACTGCTGGAAGATACATAGTTCATAACAAACAACCAGCTGGAAGAGACATAGTTCATAACAATCAACCAGAAATTGACCCTTTTGACTGCTGAAACAGACATAGTTCATAACAATCAACCAGAAATTGACCCTTTTGACTGCTGAAACAGACATAGTTCATAACAATCAACTAGAAATTAACCCCTTTGACTGCTGAAAGAGACAGTTCATAACAATCAACCAGAAATTAACCCCATTGACTGCTGAAACAGACATAGTTCATAACAATCAACTAGAAATTAACCCCTTTGACTGCTGAAAGAGACATAGTTCATAACAATCAACCAGAAATAAAACCCTTTGACTACTGGAACCGATTTTGTGAAGACTACCAACAGTAGAGCCAGCCAGCAGTCTGATCAAACACTTTACTGTTGGCTGCTCAACTTAGCCTTTTCCCTCATACAACAATTCTGCAGCAGACGACTTTAAACATATTTTGTCTAATAATGAAATCTCTATAATTGAATGGATAACCTATGACTAAAAGTGGAAAACATTGTGGCAAAAGGAGAACTTGCACGTTTTGTGCAATTTCTTCTTTTATTACTATGTTTTCAAAAAGCTGTCTGCTGCAGAGGCATCAGAAGGCGTCTATATGAGGGAAAGGGTTAAGCAGAATTAATTGTTAAAATGCATCAGAGAAATGACGATGCCATAACCAAGATGAAACTCTTGCACAAATTCATGAAGATACCAACTTGATACTTTCGTAATTTTTCATTGTTTCATTGGGGTTTTATGATATGTTCAAACGTATAAGAGTTATATCCTGGTATCAGTACATTTATACATAATCCTCAATTGACTGATTAGTACTATACTAGATCAGCCACCTTGTCGAATGACACAATATAAAGGAGCAGGCAACCCGAATCCAAACATGTACAGTAATTAATGGTTATTTCTCTAGCACATTAACCCGTCAGTCACATGGCTGAACAGTAGTAAATATTTCAAATTATCGTTGCAAGGCGACCATTTCTAGATGAAACAGTTATACAACCATTTCACACATACAACAAATCAGCAGCAGGCTTTGCTATGATCTTGACAAAAATATAAAAAATCTCTATAAATGAAAAAATAATTATTGAATCGAGTTAAATACAATGTGGCAAATAGAGAAATTGCTCATTACGAGCAGTTTCTTTAGACACAATGTTTTCAGAGGCGTCGGAAAGCACCTGTAAGTGGGAAAAGGTTAAGGGATATAAAATACTTGTGAACATTTATCAATATTCAAAACCTTGCCACAAAGTCGATCTTAAAAAACAAAATTAAGACAGCACTATAAGATTCCTAATCAAAGGAGAAAATTGTCAGAGAAATAGAAAAACTGTCAGCTCTTGAGAATAGTATGCTTCCGAGCTCAGTCAAGCCAATTGGTCTGCCACAAAATTTTAAATAAAACAATTAAATATTCCTTCAACAATAGCAGCCGAATTATCGCTTAAATAAACTTTTTACATACCAATAGATTTCAAAGATGACGATCCAAATTTCTACAAGAACTTTAAACAATTTGGCCAAACAACTTATTTACAAATGATTATAAATAAAAGGGCTGCAGTATTTCTTCATGGACAAAAACGAGAACAATTTCGGGGAATATTTTACAATCTCCATTATGAAAATGTTAACAAACGGACAGGTATAGTGGGTCCTTTTATTGAATGAATGAATGTATATTGTTTTATGGCGCATCGACAACTAAGGTCGTTTAGCGCGCAATTAAATTTAATTATCATGATCTCTGGGTAAACAAACCAGTACTAGGCTAGAAAATGTGCCTTGCCCAAGGGCACTCCACCATGACCGTAGTGCCACGACTGGGGATCGAACCCGGGACACCCGGTTTCGAAATCCCCGACGCTAACGGGTCCTTTTATTAACCATTTATGTGATATGAACCTGTCCATGGAAAAAGGTACATTTCTGAACTGTAAAAGCTTATTAGTATCTACACAAGTTGACATAATCACCTATCATGCTCATGTAAGTAAAAATGCAAGTGTGAACAGTGTAGACATTGATGAAACTGTGCAGCTGCATCTCCATCTAAACAGTCAGCAAAAGTCAACTTGTACCTTTTCCCATGGACAGGTTCATGTTACCCTTTGTGGTCAAAGAAAAATATTTTTCTGGGAAAAAAGGGAAGTTTTGTAAACAGGTCGCTTTTCTTTAGCATTCCCCAACCCGAAAATGTTTATATAAGTGAAAAGGCAATTACCGGTAGTGAAAACTTGTTTAACTTCATTAGGCTCTCCAAGCTAATTGTCAATTGGGATTTAGGCCTATAATTGGCCTAGTTCTAGCAATACTCAATACCTTCTTTCCAATCAACTGGCTGCCCTTGCAATTTGGCAAAACAAGAAATGAAACTAACCCTTTGCATTAAAAATCTCATTCATCCACATTAAAATAAGAGCATCATCCATTACTAAATTGATCTAAAATGAACTTAAACAGCAGACATATGCTTTTATGAAGACACCATTTTAAATTGGCTAAAACTCTTTGTTGAGGGTCATCCAAGGTTTTTTTCAAATCATTTTTACTTTAAAGTGTCCAAGTTTACAATATAGGCATCACAAAAATCATCATTTCAGCGAAACAAAATTTAAATTGGTTCAATAAGTCAGTTTTTCTACTAAGGGTATACAAGCACATTTTCTTGAAATTAGACCAGTAGTGGACAGACAAATGCCGTAATCACCGTAACTTGCCAAAAGCACCGTATTTAAAACGAAATGCTCATTTGTACAGATTGGTCTACCAAAATGGCCTATTGAATAGGAGGGTAATTAAAGGACCCTTTATCCCTTTCCCTCATACGACAATTCTGCAGCAGACGACTTTGAACATATTTTGTCAAATAATGGAAAATCTCTATAATTGAATGGATAACCTATGACTAAAAGTTGAAAACATTGTGGCAAAAGGAGTCAGAAAGCGTCTATATGAGGGAAAGGGTTATACAAGACGGGACTTATACAACTCCTACCTGAACTTCAAGGTCAGGGTGGCCTGCTTAGTTCAATATCATCACCACTTGGTAGGTTCGGTCACAGAATTTAAACCTACCTGCCTCTGACTATTCAATATGTAAAAATAATTTGTTTACACTAAATCAAATCTGATATTAGAATAAAATCGGGAAATCATCATTTATATATTACCGCTAGTGTATTCCTTCTTGCAGAGGCATCTGCATCAGATGACTTTTGAAAGCATTGTGACACAAGGAGAAGTCTGAAATCCCTCCTTTTGCCAAAATGTTTACAATTCATTTGAATTATTTTACCTTCATTTAAAGAGATTTTTTCATATTTTCATATAGCCGTCTGCTGCAGAAGTGTTGAAGGGTAAACAACCCAGTAATGTTCATCATTTGCAATAGCTTGCCAAATATGACTTGCAATATAATCCTGAATTTTTAGGGTCAATAGGACTGTGTAGTTAAGTTGAACACCATTATAAACGGGTCTCTAACTCGGGGGTAAAATAAATTATTCTAGAAAAAGTACAAAGTCCAATAATGAATTAGCCATGGAGAAGATGACAATCATAGGTATTATTTAAGATACACCTTTTACATGGATATATATTATGTCAAATTTTATAACATAAAAAGCTTTTCATATTGTCATTATAAGTAATTTGCCTGCACTGCAGTTCTCTTCAGCTTGAAAAAGGAGCTCCATATATAAAAAAAAATACGATATAATATCTTATATATTGCAAATTGTTCAACCATATTCCAACTGGTTGCATTCTAAATGTTTCGGACATGGGGTTAGGGATAATATACCAAGCATAATTAGTATCTCTATACGACTTTTCCTTCAATTCTCAGGAGCACTAATAGATCTATACAAATTGACATCCAATCATCGTTTCAACAGTAACTCATTCATGTTACTGCAACTGCACACCCTTTTATGTTCCCTGGGTGAATAAACCAGGAACAGGCAAAGCAATAAATGCGCCTTGTACAGGATTCAAAGGCACTCAACTGTGGGGTCCAATACGATGTTCAAAGCAGGGACACCTAAGAACATTGTCCAAAGTAAAACACCAGCCACTTTGCTTCCTTGAACCAAACGCATCTTGAAATTTTGGCAGGGACAACAAAATATCCAACTCTCATTCCTCATGGGTTTTCAAGGTATAAATGCATGATACTTAATGGTGAACTTCAACAAGTACCTCAAGCTTTCACATCTAGGGTTTTTGCAGACACGTAATCTTAATGCGATCATATAACAATCTCTCTATGCTTTGTTGATTTTTAAAACTGGAAATAACTATCCATGAAATGACACATACATGTACTCGAAACTGCTCATTACATATAAACTTTACCCACCAAATAACAAAAACATTTTCTAGGTTGTATACCTAGAAGCCCATGTGGGGCTGTAACGATCTACTGGCATCATAGCTTTCCTATAGGCCGTTTCTGTTATGGCCAACTTTAGGGACATCATTTGTACAAATTTGGTAATAAATAATACAGAAGATTTAAGCACTGAGATTAGTAAACTGGTGAACTTTTCATTAAAATTAAATGTATAACTACATGTCCAGGGGGTTGGGCCAGTTCTCGGAAGATTAACCCTTTCCCACATACAACAAATCTGCAGCAGACGACTTTGAACATAGTTTGTCAAAACATAGAAAGTCTCTATAATTGAATGGATAACCTATGACTAAAAATGGAAAACATTGTGGCAAAAGGAGAAATTGCTTGTTTTGAGCAATTTCTTCTTTTGTCACTATGTTTTCAAAAAGCTGTCTGCTGCAGAGGCGCCAGAAATTGTCTATATGAGGGAAAGGGTTAAGAGAAGTGAAAACTTATTCTGAGTCAAGGTTCATCATTCGAACAACTTTGATGGAGGAGCACTTCGTTGAAACTCAAGCTCCTACAGCTCCTAGTGTTGTCGCACCATATTTACAACTTTGAAAGGAAATGATGCCAAGAAGTTTCCTGCCAGATTTTATAACCATCCAGACCGATCATGAGAACAAGTCGATTTATTAAAATCATTTACAGACGGACACATCACCATCACGTAAGTTCTTCCGGACTTTGGCCAGTAGAGCTAACAATTACGAACAAACTGAAATTAGCATATGTCAATTGGAAATCATTAAACAAAAAAAATGCTTAAAAATACAATAATGTAAGGTGATCATTCAATATAAATTTCAAACTAAACAGATGAAAGCTGACACAAGCATATAAAGTTTTGACAATTTATTTTTGTAATTTTTTTTTGCTCCTGTAATTTCATTGCAAGAGACTTTAATTTCCTGTTTATATTCTAGCAGTTTTACAAAATACAATTAATTTAACAACTTTGCTGTTAAACAGTGATTGATGATAAATGAGCTGCTCTCCACAAACAACAACCCTATTGCATATGCAACAATTGTAGATCTAGATCAGATCTGCAAAGTTCGTCATTTGGACATCTTAAAAATCTTATGGCAAATGGTATAAAGTGTGCAATGATAGCTCATGATCTTAATTCACATTTAACTGGTAGTTAGTTCCCCCTGTTTGTGCAAAGACTGTTATTAGGTCTTTGGTTTGTGTAAACATTTTTTGCAATTAATGAAAATTTCTACATAAGCGGACCTCATTGACTGTTTCCCACATAGAATGAATCAGCAGACAGGCAAAATGAATATCAATTTCTCTTTATCCTACAAAGCCAAGTTTACAAAAGTTGTTAACTGCAAATGCCTCATGTCAGAAAGGGTTAAAATGCAACCTGTGATAAACAGCCGACTGTGAAAGAGGATTAATCACTCTCTAAAATATCAAATGGGAGTCCCATTTTAAAAGGCATGACCCCCCAAAAATGCCCATTTTATTCCAAAGTCACCATGTATCATAAAGGACATGGCAATCCTTTATAACTCATTACCCGATAAATTACATAACTTTACAACTAATAAACAGAATAAATAGGCGCCGTCATAAATACCATTTACACCTAGTTAAGAAAGGTGCTGCATTGCTTTTAAAAATATCTCTTCTTGAAATATTTTAAGTCTCAAAATCATTCTATAAATTTACCAGATTTGTTTTTTTTTTTCTTCAGGAGTTTTCAGATTTCAAATGGTGCCCCATGAAAACACCACCACATTACCAATGTAGATCAACTCTTAAGTATCCAATCAGAATCCCATTGTTCACGAAAAAAAATGAGCTTTTTAACGATTGATTGGAGAACAGTCAAACTGCATGGAGTAGCAGGTTGTTATAGATCAACACTGATTGCCAATGCTCTAAGTGTGGTGTCTCGCTCCAATACACCACTCGTCACCACTTCAAGTAAACATTTAAAGCGACTGAACTTCAGATACCCAACTGTCAAAAAAAAATCCAATTTTAAGAAAATAAGTGATATTTTTGTATTTGGGGCATTAAAATATGATAACTGACATATTACATACCCCTATAATCAGTGAGATTTTCTAGTTTTCGATACTTTTTCCATCGCAAATCTACCCTGTCAGTAACGGGGTTAGTATTTTTAAATAGGAAACCCCTTCATCGGGACAATTGAAAACGACTCAAGTTCATTTTATTGATAAAAAACGATTCATTTTCTACCCTGGTTTTACTTGGATAACATTGAATAACATTTAGGACGAATTCGGTTTTTTTCCTTCTTTTTTTTTCTCCGTTCCATCTGGATTTCAGTCGCTTTAAAATCAATAGTTCCCACAACTACAATAGTTATCTCCCTTGGCACCCATTTTGATAGGCAAATTTTAAACAATTTCATGTGCAAAAATAATTTAATCAACTCCTTGGTATTGTCCTAATTATAACTTTCTTTTTAAATATTATCTATTAATGGTCATCATACTTGCCTATCAAAATGGCAGACAAGGTAGATAATTATTGTAGTCGTGGGAATTATGTATTAGTACTACAGTAACATGATGTGGAACCAAATGGATTCCATATCCCTTTCAAAAAAATATAATATGACCAATGCAGGCCTTTTATGTATGGCATTTTCGAGGCCGATATTTAGCCCCAATCCCTAGCCTCTAAAGCATATGAGCAGCTCTCTGTAAAAATCATTCAATTCAGCCAGCAAATCTTTGCAGTCTGATTTGGCTCTGCAGTGTTACTGAAGGTTTGAAGAAACTTCTATAAAAGCAGTTTCTTTTTAATCTTTTAGCAAGAATGGGCAGGCAGGTCTGTTCCAACATGTGTTATAATAAGGATAAGCTTGGATTTTCTGCAGTGCTGCTCATATGTTTTAACCAAGCCGTAGTTGCTAATTCTCCTAAGAAATAGGAAATTGAGCAATTTCTCCCTCTTCCACGCAATTTTTAAAAGTTGTCTGCTGCCTCAGTCATCAAAAGTCATCTGTACCAGACAAAATAATGAATAATGAATTTTGCATGCACACTTATAAATTTATATTACTGTCTGATGAATTCCTATTATGATATAAATTGATTCCCCAATTTTTCAATTGATGATGCATATTCCCCTTTTCAAGAGGACACCCTATTCAACCTTGAAACCCTCAAAACTAAGGGCAGCTGGGCTGTCAAGCTAATGGAGAAAATTCAGCTGTCTAATCACATTTATATCCTTAACCCTTTCCCTCATACGACAATTCTGCAGCAGACGATTTTGAACATATTTTGTCAAAACATAGAAAATCTCCATAATTGAATGGATAACCTATGACAAAAATTGAAAAACATTGTGGCAAAAGAAGAAATTGCACGTTTTGTGCAATTTCTTCTTTTGTCACTATGATTTCAAAAAGCTGTGTGCTGCATAGGCGTTAGAAAGCGTCTATATGAGGGAAAGGGTTAACAAAGGTATGCAATGGAAATAAATCTTCATAGTATAGACGAGATAAAAATTCCTTTTTATGCATAGATCTGCAGAGGACTTCTTTAAACACTCCATGTCTATATCAAACAAGTTTAAATTCTTTCTTCTTTTTTAATTCCTCAAATGTTTTCAAAATGGATGACTAAATGTATCAGGTCATGGTTAAGTATCCAATTCCCCTTCCTCTAAATCAGCCATTTCTGGTTCAGTTTCACTTGTATTTTCCTGAGGAAGTTCTGCATTGCCTAAATCTGGTATCACATCCAATTTATTTGGTATACTAGATGACGAGTCCTCTATAGTTCCTGGTCCGTTAATAGCTGGAGCCGGGTCATCAGAAGTCCGATCTTGCTCTAAGTCTGAAGTCTGTTCTTGCTCAAAGTCCGAAGACTGTTCTTGATCTAACGGTGGAGGTTCGCTTTCATCTTGTGTTTCATTACTATTTTCACCATTTTCACCATTTACATTGCCTGTGTCAATATGTTCCTCTTCTGTTTGATGTAATGAATCGTCCATATCCATGTCATTTTCTGATGCTTGATTATCATTTGTATTTTCCGCACTTGGATTAAACTCACTATCATTCACAGCACTTGGCATAGCCTCACTTGAATTTTCATTTGACATCTCATTTGACATTTCATTCGACATTTCATTCGACATTTCATTTGACATTTCATTCGACATTTCATTTGACATTTCATTAACACTATTAACACTCTCATTATTATCATTAGGTTCCTCTGAAAAAAACTCTTCTCTTTCTAAGACAGGTGGTGCAGAATCATCCCCAGTGTTTTCTATAGGGTCACCCCACCTACTTTTTCTTTGTCGACGCCCCTCTCGATCCCTATCGCGACCTCTGTCCCCTCTTTCCCTGTCCTTATCTCGGTCTCTTCTATCATCCCTCCTACGTGAATCCCTATTGTCTCTTTCTCGGTCTCTCTCCCCCCTATCCCTGCCCGAGTCTCTATCCCTATTACGGTCCCTATCCCCACTGTCTCTATTACGGTCCTTGTCCCCACCGTCTCTTTCCCAACCCCTGTCGCCTCTATCCCTATCACCCCTGTCCCTTTTATCAATATCCCGCCTACTTCTGTTATCATCTTCTTCCCCCCATCCTCTTTCCTGCCTATTATTTCGACTACGATCCATGTCTTCATTGTCGTCCCTATTTTCCCTATTTTCATTCTGATTTTCTCTTCGCCTTCTGTTGTGTGCCACGGATTGCCATGTATTAAATGGATAGCTATTTCTCATGTCTGGCTCTTCCCCCTCCTCACCTTCTCCCCCACTATATCCTTCCTCATTAGCGTCTCCTCTTTCTCCTTCATTACGTTCTCCTTCATTTCCTTCATCTTCTTCACGCTGCATTTCATCTTCATTATCCCCACCTTCTCCTCCTTCATCTTCATTAGATTTATTATCACTGAATTTCTCCTCACTGAACCGTGGAGGGGGTTTAATATCCAAGTCTAACAAAGACACAGGTTTAGGGGGTCCCATTGGAAACGGTGGAAATCCCATTCCCATAGGAGGGAAGGGCATTGGTGGCCCACCCATCATTGGACCCCGGGGTCCATTTGGTCCATTACTAAACATGTCTGGGGGCATTCCCATTGGAAATCTCATTGGTCTTGGTCCGCGAATTCTCATAGATATGTTCCAGGGAGCATGTGGACCCCCGGGTGGAAAACTACCTGGAGGCATAGGACCCATCATACCAAATGGAGGATGATCCACAGGTTTGAATCCCGAGGGCTCATTACTGTCAGATTTATCAGTGTCTTTTTCCTTATCTCCTTCAGGTTCGTCTTCGTCCATATCGTCATCGTCCTTCTCATTACTGTCTGGTGGCCAGATCATCTCCCTAGTTGGACCATCTTTATTCGCAGCCTCCTCTGGTTTGTCGGACGACGGTAGCATAGTAGGCATGCGTAATCGCATGTGACCAGGAAATCCTGGAGGGGGCATTCTGAACCCGGGCGGTGGCATGTTTGGATTGAACCCACCAAATCTAGGTGCTCCAGGCGGGAACCCCATTGGTGGTCTGGGGCCTCCAGCTGGGGATCCGTGTATTAGTCCTGGAAAATAAAATATGGTATTGTTTAAAAGTGATTTCAAAATAAAACAAGAGGGCCATAATAGCCCTGGATCGCTCACCTGATTTTATTTTATTTTCACTTTAGCCATATAAGGCAAAACAGCTTTGCCCCCTGGCGGCTATGTTTTTTTTACCAAAACCATGGCTGGAAGGAATCTCAAAGAGCGTCATCCGAGGAACATTTCTACAAAATTATTCAAAGATCTGCCAGACACTTTGGGAGAAGAAGATTTTTCAAGCTTTCACAATAGCCATATAAGGTCACCCAAGAAACATTTCTACAAAATCAATTTCAAAATCAGCCAGACACTTTCAGAGATTTTTTAAAAGTTTCGACTACATGCATATACGGCAAAACAGCACCTACCCTGGTGGCCATGTTTTTAGACCAATCAAAATGACTTGAAGGAATCTGAGAGGGTCAGCCAAAGTAAATTTCTACAAAATTATTTGAAAATTGGTCAGACACTTTCGGAGTAAAAGATTTTTAAAGTTTCCATTATAACCATATAAGGCAAAACAGCCCCACCCCATGTTTTTTGACAAAGAAACATATTTCATCCCAATTGACCCACTGGTAACAGAGGAGAAGGTGTTGACGCACAACAGGCGCCGAACAAAAGGCAATCACAATAACTCACCTTCAGCTCAGATGAGCTAACAATGAGCTGTAAATAAGACAACATCCGAGGGCTTGGCGTGAAACGGTTGTAACTAAAAACCTATTTTGAAAACCTTGGTTTAGGGGCAATTTTGACGCTTTTGTAAACAATGCAAATTTAGATGCCATTGCTCAGAACGAGCAATGGCACCTAAATTTCCATTGTTTACCAACAAAAATGATTTAATGATTATAAAGGCTTTATGACGAGGTGATTAACCTTGGTAAAAAAATACCAATTTTAGTTACAACCGTTTCACAACAAGCCCTCGACATGCTCAATTATTCCTGTGCTTATAAGTTACCCAGGCCATAAATTGCATTATATGTAATTGAGTTATCTAACATTATTATTTACATAGGTGTGATGGTTGGGAAGGGCTGTATAAAGTTTCAATGCATTGAGTAGTTACTGAGATATAGACTCTTAATGTAGTTGCATGCAAAACTTTAACCAGAATTGTTAAGGTAAAAAGAGATTCATAAATTGCATTAAATGCAGGATAGAGTTATCTTACTTGATTGTTTACATTGGTGTGATGGTTGGGAAGGGTTGTACAAAGTTTCAATGCAATGCATCACGTAGTTACAGAGATATTGACTCTTAATGTAGTTGCACGCAAAACTTTAACCAGTAAAAAAGGGCCATAATTTGAATTATATGCTTGATAGTTATCTAACTTAATTCATTTACATAGGTAGGATGGTTGGGAAGGGATTTTTACAGTCTCGATGCAATACATGAAGTAGTTGATGATATATGGACTCTTAATGTAGTTGCACGCAAAACATTTACCAGAAGTCAAAAATGGGCCATAACTTGCATAATATGCAGGATAGTTGTCTTACTTGCTTATTTACATAGGTGTGAGAGTTGGGAAGCCTTGTAGAAAGTTTCAAAGCAAAACATCAAGTGGTAACCAAGCTATGGTGTAATATATGAACTTGCATGCAAAACCTTAACCAAGGTGTGTAATAGTGGAGTAGGGTGTGCAGAGTAGCTCTCATATTCTCCGAATAATCGAGCTAACGACAACAGCCGAGATATCATCAAATCAATGCAAGGAAAGGAGCAGTTATTCAAAATTAGTTACTCTACTTTAGATAAATGAAATAATATTGAGAGCACACAAAAATTCGATGAATTGATAGCCCCATGCTGAAAGGAGGGTTTGTACAAATTCACTTGTACTACATCGCTTATTCCAATTTATAATTCTGAAATTTCTGGACTTAGTGAAATGCTAACTAGAATTTTTGTCAAGTGTGACACATTGTTAGGAAAATGTTGCAGATTGAATACAAACAAGAGGGCCATGATGGCCCTGGAATCGCTCACCTGATTTTTTTTTTCACTTTAGCTATATAAGCCCCGCCATCTGGCAGGCATAGTCTCCAACCAATCAACTTGGCTTTAAGGAATCTGATAGAGGGTCACCCTAGGAACATTTCTACAAAATTATTTGAAAATCGGCCTGACACTTTTGAAGGAGAAGATTTTTTAAGTTTTCACTATAGCAATAAAAGGCAAAATAGCCCCGCCCCCTGGCGGCCATGTTTTTAGACCAATCAACATGGCTTGAAGGAATCTGATAGAGGGTCATCCAAGGAACATTTCTACAAAATTATTTGAAAATCGGCCCGACACTTTTGGAGGAGAAGATTTTTTAAGTTTGCACTATAGCTATATAAGGCAAAAAAGCCCCCCCCCCTGGCGGCCATGATTTTCGACCAATCAACATGGCTTGAAGGAATCTGATAGAGGGTCACCCAAGGAACATTTCTACAAATTTATTTGAAAATCGGCCTGACACTTTTGGAGAAGAAGATTTTTTAAGTTTGCACTATAGCCATATAAGGAAAAATAGCTCCGCCCCCCCTGGCGGCCATGTTTTTCGACCAATCAACATGGCTTGAAGGAATCTGATAGAGGGTCACCCGAGGAACATTTCTACAAAATTATTTGAAAATCGGCCTGACACTTTCGGAGGAGAAGATTTTTTAAGTTTGCACTATAGCCATATAAGGAAAAATAGCCCCGCCCCCCCTGGCGGCCATGTTTTTCGACCAATCAACATGGCTTGAAGGAATCTGATAGAGGGTCACCCGAGGAACATTTCTACAAAATTATTTGAAAATCGGCCTGACACTTTCGGAGGAGAAGATTTTTTAAGAATTTTGAAGTTTTTTCATTTCGTTGCCATGGAAACCAGAATTATGCATGGATCCCGAAAATTTTAAGGAATTCTGGTGAGGACATTGAGAGGATGCTTTCTGTGAAGTTTCATCCCAGTTGACCCACCGGTTACAGAGGAGAAAATGTTGACGGACGACGGACGCCGGACATAGGGCGATCACAATAACTCACCTTGAGCACTTCGTGCACAGGTGAGCTAAAAATGCATGACTCGAAATAGGGGCTAAAAGGCTTTTTGTTATAGGGGTCATCTAATGATCATGAATGAATGAATGTATATTGTTTTATGGCGCATCGACAGCTAAGGTCATTTAGCGCGCAATTAAATTTAATTATTCATGATCCCTGGGTAAACAAACCAGTACTAGGCTAGAAAATGTGCCTTGCCCAAGGGCACTCCACCATGACCGTAGTGCCGCAACTGACGAACAGCAGACATGTGCAAAGCAATATACCCCCCTCTTCTTCTAAGGAGAAATTGTTTACAATTGGGAAAGGAAGAATTGCTCACACTGGCACACTGTCATTAAATTGTTTTATAGTAATTAGTATGCCTGTTTGAAGAAGAGGGATAGCAGCAGACGACGTTGAACCCACCTAGGGAAAAATGGAAAAGTTCCATGAATGAACACTTTATTTCAGAATAGAGTTGAAAACATGATGGAAAAGAAGATATTGAGCAATTTCTTGAGTTTTCAACAGCCATCTGCTGCAGAAAGTGTCTACATGTTATAAAAGGGGTTAAAGATAGTTGGTCAAAGTCTAAAAGCTCATTTACACACCTGCTGATGTAGGAAGCATGTTCTGGATGGTTTGTGCTATTGAGCTGGTTGTTGTATTGGCTATACTTATAGCTCCTATTGACCCCGGCTGGAATAAAAACGGTATCAAAACTAAGTATAGTAAATTGTCATACATTGTGGGTTTATACAGTTTTCAACAGTATTTCAAATTTATCATGTGAAAGAACACCAATTCATGATCCCCGGGTTACAAACCAGTAATAGACAAGATTGTTTTAAGGAAAATTATAATTAATAAAGACTTAGCATGATGGACAGACATATGAAAGAGAAGTGATCCGAAATTCTCACAGGCAAGTGGCACTATACCTTTTACTTTCATTTTCCCCTAACAGACTTTCTATCCTTCAAATGTTATACAAGAGTTAAAAGCAACACATGTCCCGCTTACCAATAGGTTAGTAAGTGAAAGTGTGACAAACAGTTTCAAATTCTTTTCTTTACTAACTCAAATCTACAACAAGAGATGTTTGTCAAACATTATCACTCGGACAAAATTTTGCGTTGTATAATTACATAGATACACGAGAAAATTCATGAAAAAAAAAGTATTATAGTTATTTTTTTCACATGAGGTGTTTTCATTGGGAAAGCACATTATTAATAAAGTTATAGACACAAAATAATTTTGAATTAGTATTTATGGTTCAAGTATTCAAGCCAGTTGTGCTTTCAATTTTATCTCTTTTGCTTATTAGTCTGAGTGATGTATAACTTGACCGGCCCAGAATTTAATGAGTAGCCATATACCAGGTGATCCTTATTTTCAATCTGCAAAAGTAGGCAACACATTAAGATCTGCTCAGATAACAGTCAAATAGAGTGCGATGTTCCAAGTAAATATCACTTACTGGTCTTACTCCTGGTAAGGGAGGAGCTCCTGGTCTTGCCGACCCTGGCATCATCGGTGGGGGTCCAGGGGCCATACCCATTGTCTGGCCGGGCATTCCAGGGACTAGAGGGCGCTGCATGGGCATCATCATACCAGGCATCATACCAGACATCTGTGGGGGCATTCCTGGCTGCATCATCCCTGTAATAAAATTTCAACCGAGCTCTAGATAATGTCTTTATTTGACCTCAAAAACAGTGGTTTCAAAAGTCATCTGCTGCAAAGGGGATGGAAACCTGTCTGCATGAGAGAACGGGTTAAACAGAGCTCTATATAATGCTCTTATAACCTTATTTGACCTCCACAACCCATATTGCTAGTCTTCAAAGGAACCCTCTTATTGAAACAATTCTTTTTCAAGTACCCACAATATAATATTTGGTTGGGCAATAAGAGAGATATTGATGGGGGGAAAGACCCGTTTGATCCACTTTATATAGTCATCTGTGTCAGGATTTAAGACATCAAAATACGTATCAGGAAAATAATGCCGCTCAAAAATTAGCAGTATAATTTTGATTCATTGCTTTAATTCTTTTGTAAATCAGAAGTAGATGACTTTGAAAAGACCTGAGCAAAAATATGGAAAAGTCAAATAAATAAAATAATTATTATTCGACTAGTTGAAAAAATTGGCAAAATGAGCAATTTCTCCAATGAAGATGACACAAAAAAGGACAACCTATTTTAGTAAAGGCTAATATTCATCAGTCAAGTATACTCACTTATATCACTGGCATTTTGCACTTGTAGGTTATCAATTTAACCAGGTTCTATCGACTTCTTTAGAATTCAATTATTGAAATATGTTATGCAACAGGGGATTATTTTGAAATTGATATCAAAATTATCCAATTATTTCTTCTTAATAATAAGAGTTGATAATTTCGTAAAAGTAGAAATTCCTTATTATGAGCAATTTCTCCTTTTCAAATTAATTAAATGTTTTTTACAGCAAGTGCAGCATAATGTGTTTCCAAGTGAGAAAGGGTTACTTTTACTGTTCTCTCGATCAGATCTTTGGATGGTTTAAATCTTGAAGACACAAAACAGATAAATGAAACAGAGTGACAAAGATCAAACTTGACTTCACTGTCTAAACCTTACCCATCATAGGTGCTTGAGCGGGCATTTGAGGTTGTGCTGTTTGATCTGGCATCCCAGGGACCTGTGTAGCAGTAGCTTCCGTTCCATCAGCTGCTGGTTGATCAGACTTTTCTGTTGGAACATCTGTACAAAATATAATCTAAAGTTTACTTCTGCGTTAACAGGAAGAGACCATTTTTTTTAGCACCAATAGAAGAGGGTTTAATTAGGTCATAAGAGATTGATTATTTCGTGTTTTACGCCATTGCAACAACTTTTCAGTTTATCACGGCATTTCCTTGGTAAGTTACCAGAACTACTGGTCCATTTATCCCGACACCAGATCGAGGGCTTGGCGTGAAACGGTTGTAACTCGGAACCTATTTCGAAAACCCTGGATTAGGGGCAATTTTGACCCCTTATTTCCATTGTTTACCAAGTAAAATGATTTAACGCTTATAAAGACTTTATGGCGAGGTGATTAACCTTGGTAAAAAATTACTAATTTTAGTTACAACCGTTTCACGCCAAGCCTCCGAGATAGTCAGTTGACGACTTACAACGTATTTTGTCAAAACTTAGAAAATCTCTAAAATTGAATGGATAACCTATGACAAAAAGTGGAAAACATTGTGGCAAAAGGAGAAATTGCACGTTTTGTGCAATTTCTTCTTTTGTCACTATGTTTTCAAAAAGCTGTCTGCTGCAGAGGCGTCACAAAGCGTCTATATGAGGGAAAGGGTTAAGTCTTGAGTATGACCTATCCTGGGATCAAACTCGTGACTAGGTGATAAGTCTTAAGATAGCTCCTCTTTATCTAGACCTAGGAATGTTTCTTATTCTTATAATAGTATGAGCCTCCATACAAGGAAACATGCCTTCTGACATTGTGTATTTCTTTCAATATTGACTAGAGCATGACCGTTGTGCAAAGTTAAGAGGTAAATCATTATGACAAACATGTATTTTCATCATATGTTTTAGGAAGATACACAAGTTACATAATGGGAAAAATGACAGAAAACTTTGCTCTGATGAAAATACACAAAGGTCACAACATTAATATTCTGTATATTACTTATTTATTTAGATTAAAAGGCTGGCCACACAAGAAGGAATGCAAACCTTGACAAATGTGTAAATGTGTAGGACATTAGCAATGTTTTTTATATAACAATATGTTGAGATTTGTTTTTCTTAACTGCAACAAAATGATAATTTCTACATACCTTTCATGGTATCCGGTAACGATTCACTGTCAATGATGGCACCCTCTAACAGAGAACTGAGATCTGAGGGTATCCGTTCCCACGGTATATACATCGTGCCTACATCCACATCCCAACTGCTTTTAAATTCAGATTCTCGAATACCAGAACTCTGGGCCCAGGCAGTCTAAAAATTATAGTCATTTCATCAAAATGGGTATGGATCCTTTATTCAGTATTTGAGAAATCATTTAAATTCAAAAGTTACGTCTAAAGTAAAGCACATTGAAAGCAGCCTTTTCTTGTTAACCAAAATTTCAT
Organism: Serripes groenlandicus; assembly: GCA_031761405.1. Classification (NCBI taxonomy): domain Eukaryota; kingdom Metazoa; phylum Mollusca; class Bivalvia; order Cardiida; family Cardiidae; genus Serripes; species Serripes groenlandicus. Next base: position 89,264,842 of record JASEVX010000005.1, on the reverse strand, counting down.
TACAAACAAATGGTTCCATAAAGACAAATAATCCTTTTCCCTTCATGGTCGTTGAACCAATATGGAACTAGAATTGTTTTTGAAAAAACAGATGTCTCCCCCTCAAATATCTGTCAAAATCTCTCAAAACATTCCAACCTATAAAGCAGACAATGGGTTGTGCACATCACCTTGATGAGGTGAACATCTGACACAAGTTTCATGAAAATCCTTTTGGAGATATGGAGCGGACACGAAAAACAGGCTCAAACCTTTGACCTTCAAGCCTGACCTTGACCTTGAACCGGTATGGTCGGAACATGGGTTCTGCACATCGCCTTCGTGAGGTGAACATCTGACACAAGTTTCATGAAAATTCTTCAAGCCGTTTTGGAGATATGGAGCGGACACGAAATTAAGGCTCAAACCTTTGACCTTCAAGTCTGACCTTGACATTGAACATGTATGGTCGGGACATGGGTTCTGCACATCGCCTTCATGAGGTGAACATCTGACACAAGTTTCATGAAAATCCTTCAAGCCGTCTTGGAGATATGGAGCGGACACGATTTCGGACAGACGGACAGACAGACAGAAGGACAGACAGACAGACGCCCAGGACAAAAACAATATATCTCCCCTGTATACAGGGGGAGACATAATTATAATAGAGCTGCTCCAATGCAATCACAATGTCCCTTAAAAATATACAACCCTAATGTGAGACATGCTTTAACTCTTTTAGCGCCACAGGCAATATTGAGGTTTTTGCAAACAATGCAGATTCAGGTGAGTCAGCTTGTAACGAGCTGTCTCACCTGAAATCCGCATTGTTTGCCTTTTAGTTACCAAAATAGACCAAAACTTTCATAAATTGAGAAATGGACACTCCCGATTTTGAAAATGGAAGAGCCTACTTTAAATAGTAGACGAGAAACGGACAAGCTAATAAGAGAGATATTGTGGAGAAGAATAACTTTACTCCTCAATGAGTCCTCTTGCAGGAATATTACTATAAAGATTACATTATCTTTACCTTTAATGCACTGTTGTTGAGCTTGTATCCCTTTAACCTATCTATGGCCTTGAAAGCATCCTTTCTCTCCTGCATCACAATGTATGCACATCCTCGTGGGGGAACCATCTGGAAATAATAATAAGTTAAAATGACCTTATAACAAACCTTATATGACCTGTATATTTATAAATCCTTTCAATGAGATAAAGCGATTCCATATTTACACTCACTACCAGACAGACTAAGGTTAACCTTTACCAACATATAACAAATGCGCTGCGGAAAACAGCAAGACAAAATTATGAATGTGTTATAGATGTAAAATATTGAAAACATTGTTACAACTTGAGCATTTTCACCTTAAATTTTCAAAATTTGACTGCTGCAGAGGCATCAGAAAACAAAGGACTAGACATTCCCCACAATATTTCTCTAATATTTACTCAACAAAATCCTATAATGTGGTTACTCAAAAGAATCGTCTCACAGAGACGATTCTTTTAAGTACCCACAACATAGGGTTTGAATGTTGTATAAGGATTTTAGAACAATGCCCCGTATCTAAAGCTCTGAGAAAGTGTCAGTATGTGAGTTAACTAGATATAATCTTTGTTAAGGACAACATCATTTTATTTTTGTCCAATCAAGTTATTACATAGCAGGCTATGCTTTATGTTTAGACTATTGAACTATGTCTACTACACACAAATTGCTCTTCTTGGAACAATCTTATGAAAGGGTCTCCCGAAACATTCCTGAGATATGTCCTCAAAATTAGATCAGTGGTTTCAGAAAACAATTTTGATGATGAACTTGCATAAACAGTTTATGCGCGGGTTTAGCAGTTCTATTAATTTATTGGGGGCTTACTCCGTTTCCAACAGAACTTTAATATCATGGCGGTAGAACGTCTGTTCATGAACCCTTGGCAGGCCTTCTTCTAGGCATTTTGGTAACACAAATTGGCTCTTTATTTGGGAAAATTTATCACTCTTATTTTTTATTTGGGAATAAAAGAAAAAACAAAGAGATAACATGGCAAAATTGGGAATTCTGCATGATTTTGAAGTCTCTTACCATTGGGAACGGGTCAGAATGTCTTACCCCTGAGATGCCTAGAAAAAGGCATGCTTGCAGACATACAAGTACTAGACTATGTACTGTGCACTACACCATTACCACCCTAGGCTATTGTACATTGAAATAACTTACATTTATAGTATGAACAGGTCCATAGCGCTCTATTTCTGCCTTCAAGTCCTCTTCCTGGGTAAACTTATTGAGATGCCCAATCCATATAGTTGTTGTACAAACTGAAAAATATTAAATATATTGTACTACATTAACAGGTTTTAGAAAAAATAATGTCAATACTAATTTACCCAAAAGAACAAAAATTTGATATCATTCTTATTACTTAATATTACTTTATGTTGTGGGTACTCAAATTAATAATAATCTCTGATATTCTTTCATAACCCACAACATAGGTTATAGACAGTCAAGTTTAAATATTAGAACATGAAATATCTAGAGCTGACTGTATTTTGTTTAATATGTAATTGTAATACTACACTGCTTTCAACAGTGTAGGTTATATCATGACCCTGTTCAATGCCAGTCATCCTGGAAAAGCCATCCTGAAATCAGCAAATCCGTTGTAATGTTAACTCTTTCCCACCTGCACACAACTTTTCCACAATGTTTTCAGCTCTATTATTATTTAACTTTCATCTGGATGTTTTCAAAGTCCACTGCTGAAGATTTTTTTATATTTGGAATAACCGTTAACCTTATCCCAAACATGAATCAAGGTAGGAGGAGGAGGAGTTACTCGTACCATTTTGGAAGTATTTTTCTCCCGATGAGCAATTTTAATCATCCGTATCAGTGTTCCCAATATTTTCTAAATACCTTTCAAGACCGTATGACCCATTTCAAACAGTCTTAAACATCATATCCAGTGTTACATGAAGCTTTCTGATGCCTCTGCAGCAGACGGCTTTTTGAAAACATAGTGACAAAAGAAGAAATTGCACAAAACGTGCAATTTCTCCTTTCGCCACAATGTTTTCCACTTTTTGTATGATCCATTTCAAACAGTCTTAAACATCATATCCAGTGTTACATGAAGCTTTCTGATGCCTCTGCAGCAGACGGCTTTTTGAAAACATAGTGACAAAAGAAGAAATTGCACAAAACGTGCAATTTCTCCTTTCGCCACAATGTTTTCCACTTTTTGTATGATCCATTTCAAACAGTCCTAAACATCATATCCAGTGTTACATGAAGACATTTTGAAAGATCAAACTATACATACCAGCAACATGTCTTTCTTTTATTGCTGGTAAACTTTTTCTTTTCCTTTCTCGTTCCTTCTCTTTTTGTTTTTCTCTTTCCTCTCTTTCCCTGTCTTTTGATCTGCAATACAAAATAATTTTTTATATCATCATATATTAAATTTAGAATTAAATATTTCAATATTTATGGCTTTAATTGTAATGTACAGGAGCACTCGAGTATGATTCTTGGGAAATTATTGAAATCATGATTTACATTTCTATAAACTATGGCTCTAGACACTAAAACATATCTCCTTCCTCAAACTGATTTTTAGAGTTTTATACTGCTTTCAACAACTTAGATCATATCCCGGCAGACAGGGAAAATGAATTCGGTCCCACATCCCATATTTACATTGAGATAAAAATATATATGGTAAGAAAGCAATACCATCCAAATTGCTGGAGGTCAAGAGTTGCATTGATCCGTTTTGTAAATCATTCAGACCCATTTAGCAGGTGGTTCAAACAACGATCCTTATTGAGTGTCCACCAGCCACTCGGGCCATTTCTCTCAATACAGGGGAGAAAATTAAAGCTGTTGTAAGCATGAGTGAAGTTACCTTGATCTCTTAGGTCTAGATATGGAATTGGACCTTCTGCGCCTATCTCGGTCTCTGGATCGCGAGCGGGTTCTTTTCCTTCTCTTTGGAGATCTGTGAAATATTATAAAGCTGGTTACCTTTTTGCACAGATAAACAATTGTTGTTGCAATGATTTCTGGGGATATTTGATTTCTTTGCCACGTTGAACCTTTTCCAACATGCAGGCATATTCTGCCTCTTCTGCAGCAGACAACATTGAAACCTTGCAGTTAGCCTTTTTCTCCTTTTGCCACATTTGTTGTTTGGGAGAAAGGATTGAGATGGATTAAATTATAATATAAACAAACAAAATTAGATTTATATAGATCTTCTAAGTTCACCTTCTCTTGAATGAAAAAGACAAGTAAGGAAATAAACATTTCTTTCCAGTTTCCACTCAATAAAACCAAAATCCAATGTGTGCCAAACATAGAGCTACATATATCAGAATAGTGATCCGAAAGTGTCAACCTGCCAAGCCTGGTATAACGTAACCAGATGGTCTAGACAAGGCAGAGAGAACAGTTCTCGCCTCCATATCTCTGTAAGCACTCATTAAAACTCAAAAGAATTGTCACACTAATATGATTCTTTTGAGTACCCACAACATATGTTTAGGAGGTAAAATAAAAGATTTCAGAACATGCAAAATGCCCCTTTAAGGCTTAACTAAGAGATCTGAGTAATTGTCATTTTGGAACTATTTTGAACACATGAATTATTAATTGAGTTGACCTGATAATGTAATCTACTTTGAAAAAACAATTGTAACATCTCATAGAATGCAATTATCATTTTAATAGATACAAAATTTAGAACATTGAAAAAAGGAGTAATTGATTATTTACAATTAATTTATCCTTTTCGAACAATCCATGTCATCTGGTCAAGAGACCTAAAATGTCGTAATGGTGTTAACTCTTTCAGCGCCAAAGGCAATATTCAGGTTTTTGCAAACAATACTGATTCAAGCGAGTCAGCTCGTAACGTGCTGTCTCACCTGAAATCAGCATTGTTTGCCTTTTAGTTATCAATATCGTCCAAAAGTGTATTATATGAGAAATGGAGAAGCCCGATTTTGAACATGGAAGAGTCTACTTTAAACAATTCGGCGCTGAAAGAGTTAAAGAAAAGAGCATAACTTAAACTTTGTTAATCTTTGATACCACTCAGAATGCACTAATCGTAAAGCTAAACACACCTTGATCTGGACCTGGATCGCCGTCGCCTATCTCTGCGACCTTCCCTCTCATCACGATCTTTTAGCTGATGGTGATCACGGAAATCGTCATCATTAAGCTCTTCCTCGTACTCGCCTTCCTCTCTATAATTGTTACTATCAGGCATTGGGGGAGGCTGCTCAAAGTGCATTGGTGGCGGATGGTGTGGTGGTGGATGGTGTGGTGGCATACTCTGGAATTATCAGTAAGTTGTATTCATTAACCCTTTCCCTCATACGGCAATTCTGCAGCAGACGACTTTGAACACATTTTGTCAAAAAATAGAAAATCTCCATAATTGAATGGATAACCTATGACAAAAAGTGGAAAACATTGTGGCAAAAGGAGAAATTGTACGTTTTGTGCAATTTCTTCTTTTGTCACTATGTTTTCAAAAAGCTGTCTGCTGCAGAGGCGTCAGAAAGTGTCTATATGAGGGAAAGGGTTAAATAGTAACATAAGAGAAAAAGTCATAAGATGGGATGATAAAAGTACATGTATGTCCAACATGAGATTTCATCCTTTATGAGAAGATAGTCAGGATTAACATTTTTCAATAACATGGGCTGTTGATCCAAGAGTTTGAATCGATCTTAGCCCAACTTCCTTTCTAATGATTAACAAACGACATTCATCTGCCACCCAGAGGTTAAAAATCCATGTTGCAAAGTAGCCAGTTTCCTTGGAACGATGTGTGTAGTACTGGTAGAAGAGAACCAGGAAACACATGGGTAAGTGAACTGGCCTTGTGATAGGACAGAAAACAAGAGGCCCATGATGGCCCTAGATCACTCACCGGAGTTATGCAATGAGATTTCTAATGCAAAACACATTACAAAGTTTCAAACTGCTGAAAGGCTAAAAAAATAATATGTGTGGTTCAGGTAACATTGGTCAAAGAAAAAGGGTAGGTAGGTAGGCTTTTCTTTTTTTTTTCTCTTCAGGAGCAAGTTGTCTGCTGCAAGTTGTTACAGACGTAAGTGGTTACAAATGTATGCTATATGCACATTCAAGACATCTCATCAATATATGCAATAATTCTTGCAAAAACTTCCCCGACAGTAGATGAGTTGATGACTGCATTCATAATTCGTTTTGAAGGGCCATGGACGTGTTTTCTACTGTCACGGCGAACACTGTGGCCGCCGCCATGTTTGTTTTATTACGATCGATATACACTTTCCAAGCGTTTTAATTTCGTACTCAATTATTTTAGTTCCCAAAATCGATAAAAAGTTCTAGGGTCGGCCCCAAAAGATAGGGAAGGTAGGGTTACCTGAAAAACACCTTTTTTTTTTTTTAGCCAAATAAAAATATTACAGAGTGTTGAAAAGATTTTCCTTCAATTTGGCAATATGACCCATATTCAAGCATAACCTTAATATTAGATATCATTAAGACAAACTTTCAAGCTGCGTAAGCAAACAACGCTGCCTCTAGTGTGTTAACAAGATTTTCCTTAAATTTGACCTTGTAACCTAGTTTTTGAACATACATGACCCATATTCAAACTTAGCCTACATATCCTCAAGACAAACATTCTGACGTCAGTTTCAATATTTTTAATACCAAATATGACCCATATTCAAACCATATTCTAATATGACCCATATTCAAACTTTGCCTAGATATCATTTAGACAAACATTCTGAAATAATTTCAAGCTATTGAAGAAAAAGTGTGGCCTCTATAGTTTTAACAAGAGTTACCTTCAGTTTGGTAAAGTGACCTCTTTTTAGTCTGGATATGACCCATATTCAAATATGGACTACATATGATCATCAAGCCAAGCATTCTAACAAAGTTTAAATATTTCCAGTTAAAATTGCATCCTCCAGTATTAACAAGATTTTCCTTCAATATAACCTAGTGACCTAGTTTTTGACCAGACATGACCCATATTCCAACTTGGCCTACACATCATCAAGACAAACATTCTGATAGTTTCAACATGATCAAGTAAAAAAAATGCGGCCTCCAGAGTGTTAACAAGATTTTCCTTCAATTTGACCTAGTGACCTAGTTTTTGACCTCATATGGCCCAGTTTGAACTTATCAAAGATTTGATGGAGATGAATGTTCTGAAAAGCTTTTATGAAGATCGGGTGCAAAATGTAGCCTGTAGAGTGTTAACAAGGCAATTAGTGACAACGAACAAAGGACAAACTATATTCATAATAGCTCACATTGAGCAAAAAAAACCACACATACCCCCATTGAAATCTGTTGGTCAAATTCAGCTTGTTGTTGTTCGAGAACTCTTCGTCTCTCTTCATCCATTTCTGATTTCATTTCCTCATTTTTCTGGATGGACTGTGAAACTTGATGAATCTGTTGCATTAATGAGGGATCATTCAGAATATTCACGACATTCCTGTGGTAAAATAAAACAAGACGTAATGCAAATACAATCAAAAGCCTATCATTGCTTGGAATTCCTTAAATGATGCCACTTTCGCAGATACAGACAAATGTAAATGACTCGTTAAGGAAAATATCATATCAGACAAATAAATCCAGAAATCATTACTGTTTGCCAAAAAGAACAGAAATATACCTTACCCTGTCACATTGTTTGGATTAGCTGATTGTTTTTTATCATCTTCTTCATCACTTTCTCCATAATCAAAATCAAGCAATTTCTGGAACAGAGAAAATAACATCGTTAATCAATGATAAATATATTAACAAGGTGCCAGCAGCACCTTTTTCTATGGAATTTGACAATTTCATATTGGCAAGTTGAACCTTTCTCAGACTCAAATACCACTATTGATCATCAGGAGGCAACTCTATGAATATAATGAGAGTAGAAGATATTGCTTCAGAGAAGCGCTTTCTCTTTTTGCTCATCCTTCTCGAAATCTGTGCAGTTTCTATCTGTTCTTATGTTTAAAACGGAAGAATCCAACATCAATTAAAAGGCCGTAACTGAACAGCACACATTTTGGTATAATAAGAACTTGTCACAAGGAATACACTACCTTAACAGATTAAACATTGTATCCAATGTTGATCCTTTTGCATATACAGAAGATGCCTTGTGAAAACATGCCAAAAGTAGATTTGCTCATTATTATGAGCAATTTCTGCTTTTGCCAATGTTTTCAACTCCATTCACTGATTATACTTTAATATGAGTTTTTCCATGCCTTTTCCAATTATATCTTAACAAAGTCGCCCGCTTCCGAGTTGTTGTATGTTGGAAAGGGTTAAAGGTTTTGCAACAGAAAAACATAACATGCCTCTGAATCTTCAATTCTTGGTGCATAAAAATGTCTTATTCTGTCATGGGATCAACACAATGTTACTGTTTCTCACCTTATTGAAGCCGGCTTCTTCTGGTTTAGAATCTGTCTTACTGAGCAACTGATTTGTGAGTGTTTGTATCTGTGCGAGTAGATTAGGGTCTATAATGGGGCCAGCACCCGTTGAGGGCTGCATGAGCTGGGTCTGTTGTACTAACCGTTGTTGGAGTAACTGTAAATGCTGTAACTGTTGCTGCTGGGCATTCATGTTACTCTGTAATGTAAGCATAGAGCGGTCATTAACACTTTCCCTCATACGACAATTCTGCAGCAGACGACTTTGAACGTATTTTGTCAAAACATAGAAAATCTCCATTTATAATTGAATGGATAACCTATGACAAAAAGTGGAAAACATTGTGGCAAAAGGAGAAATTGCACATTTTGTGCAATTTCTTCTTTTGTCACTATGTTTTAAAAAAGCCGTCTGCTGCAGAGGCGTCAGAAAGCGTCTATATGAGGGAAAGGGTTAACACTTCCCACATTGGTAAGAAAATGTTAACTTAATTTTCTTATTTTCAAAATGGAGAGATTTCTAGCAAGAGGCCAAAGAGTATCGCTCCACGGCCATATGGCAAAAATCAAATCTCCAAACAGCCCTGCCCCCTGGTGGCCATGTTTTTTACCAACCACCATGGCTCTAAGGAATCTTGTAGAGTGTCACCCAAGGAATGTTTCTGCAAAATTATTTGAAAATCGGCCCGACACTTTCGGCGGAGAGGATATTTTAAGTTTTCACTAAAGCCATATTTCTCAACCAATCAACATGGCTTGAAGGAATCTGATAGAGGGTCACCCAAGGAACATTTCTACAAAATTATTTGAAAATCTGCTCAACACTTTCAGAGAAGGAAGATTTTTTAAGTTTTTACTATGGTCGTATAAGGCAAAATAGCCCTCTGGTGGCCATGTTTTTCAACCAATCAACATGGCTTGAAGGAATCTGATAGTGGGTCACCCAAGGAACATTTCTACAAAATTATTTCGACACTTTCGGAGGAGAAGATTTTTTAAGTTTTCACTATTTTTTTCATTCGGTTGCCATGGAAAGCAGAATTATGGATGGATAAAAAAATTGAAGGAATTTAAGAAAGGACATTGAGAGGATGCTTCCTATGAAGTTTCAACCAAATTGGCCAAGTGGTTAGGAAGAAGAAGTCGTTTAAAGGAACAAGGGGCCATGATGGCCCTATATCGCTCACCTGATTTAATAGAACTTCAATAGTTTTCAAAGTTTTTACTATATACATATAAGGAAAACAAGCAACCCCCTGGTGGCCATGTATTTCAACGGATCGGATTTATTTGATCAACCTTGGTATAAGGTCATTTGTGCCAAAAAAAATTTAAATCAGGCAGGTTCTTTTGGACAAGAAGTTTCTTAAAGATTTTACAATGCACATATAAGGAAAACAAGCCCCGCCCCATTGCGGCCATGTTTTTCAACGGATCAGAAATAATTAAACAATCTTCATAGAGGGTGCCCTTAGGAACATAAATTTTGTGCAAAATAATTTTTAAATCGGGCCAGCACTTTTGGACAAGAAGTTTTTTTAAGATTTGGCAATTTTCCCCTTTTCTAATGCCGCAGCAACCAAAGTTCTACTTGGAATTAAATTCTTTGAACAACATTGAAAGGGGACCACCTTAGGACCATTTCTGTGAAGTTATTTTGAAATCTGGCCAGTACTTTTGGACAAGAAGATTTTTAAAGTTTTAACAATGCACATGTATATAAGGAAAACAAGCCCCACCCCCTTGCGGCCATGTTTTTCATCGGATCGGAAATATTTGAACAAGCTTGGTAGGGGGTGCCCCAAGGAACATTTGTGCAAAATAATTTTTAAATCGGGCCAACACTTATGAACAAGAAGATTTTTTTAAGATTTGGCAATTTTCCCCTTTTCTGATGCTGCAGCAACCAAAGTTTTACTTGGAAAGAAATTCTTTGAACAACTTTGAAAGGGGACCACCTTAGGACCATTTCTGTGAAGTTATTTTGAAATCTGGCCAGTACTTTTGGACAAGAAGATTTTTAAAGTTTTAACAATGCACATATAAGGAAAACAAGCCCCACCCCCTTGCAGCCATGTTTTTCAACGGATCGGAAAAATATTTGAACAAGCTTGGTAGGGGGCCCCAAGGAACATTTGTGCAAAATAATTTTTAAATCGGGCCAACACTTATGAACAAGAAGATTTTTTAAGATTTGGCAATTTTCCCCTTTTCTGATGCTGCTTCAACCAAAGTTTTACTTGGAATGAAATTCTTTGAACAACTTTGAAAGGGGACAACCTATGGACCATTTCTGTGAAATTATTTTGAAATCTGGCCAGTACTTTTGAACAAGAAGATTTTTTAAAGTTTTAACAATGCACATATAAGGAAAACAAGCCCCGCCCCCTTGCGGCCATGTTTTTCAACGGATCGGAAATATTTGAACAATCTTGGTAGAGGGTGCCCTAAGGAACATTTGTGCAAAATAATTTTCAAATCGGGCCAGCACATTTGGACAAGAAGATTTTTTAAGATTTGGCAATTTTCCCCTTTTCTGATGCCGCAACAGCCAAAGTTCTACTTTGAATTAAATTCTTTGAACAACTTTGAAAGGGGACCACCTAAGGACCATGAAGTTATTTTGAAATCTGTCCATTGGTTTAGTAGGAGAAGTCATTTGTAGGAAATTGTTAACAGACGGACGGACAGACGACGACGACGGACATTCAGTGATCACAAAAAGCTCACCTTGCACTTCGTGCATAGGTGAGCTAAAAAGTTAATGCACGCACGCTTGACGGACAATTCGCCATGACATAAGCTCGACTGGCTTGTGGAGCTAATAATGAGTGGATAATCAATAAAGTAGAGTTGAAAACATTTTGGCAAAAGTCTTCTGCTGCAGATGCGTCAAAGTGTGAGTGGGAAAGGGTTCAGCATATGTTTGAGATTTTAAATGACCGAAAATCAAGTACAGGTAAGCAATACGCACATTCAGTCTTAACATGAATACAAAAAAAGAAGACAGAACTATGGGAGATGTCTTCTAATGAGTGTATAATAATTGAAAAGTGTTGAAAACATTGTAGCAAAAGCATGAGCAATTTCTTCTTTTGCCAGTGTTTTCAAAAGTTATCTGCTGCAGATGTGTCAAAATGAAAGTAGGAAAGGTTAAAGATATTCTTGAGACTTTCAATGATTAATCATATAAGTTCAGGTTAGCGATACACAGGGTTGTAACATCAATACAAATAAAGAACAGAAATTGTTTAAGAATGCTTGGATCACCTTGGTTAACCAGTTTCTTAAACTAGAAATATCTTAAAATTTATTTGAGTGACCAAAGTTTATCCATTTCCCTCATATAGACGCTTTCTGACGTCTCTGCAGCAGACAGCTTTTTCAAAACATAGTGACAAAAGAAATTACTCAAAACAAGCAATTTCTCGTTATGCCACAATATTTTTTTCACTTTTAGTCATAGGTTATGCATTCAATTATAAATAGAGCTTTTCTATTTTTTGACAAAATATGTTCAAAATCGTTTGCTGCAGAATTTTCGTATGGGGGAAAGGGTTAAGACCCCACACAACCCAATTTGAAACATGATCAAGGTTATTTGTTGAATTAAGATCTCCAAGCAAAGAAAATTTCAATAGAATGGACCAGATGCCATGTAGGATTTAATTGTCTTTATGCTCAAAACAAGCAATTTCTCCTTTTGCCACAATGTTTTCCACTTTTAGTCATAGGTTATCCATTCAATTATAGAGATATGCTATTTTTTGCTGACTTCCCGAAACTCCGTCAGACCTTCAGACCTGACTGACAGATTCTTGAAAGGTCCGACTAAAATCTTTTCTTGTCAGCCCATAACGTCTGACACAACAGATAAATTTGCAAATCAGCACTGGAAATTTCATTCATGTTTTTTAAACACTGGTTTGTTTAACCCTTTCCCACAACCCATGATTGCTATTAATAAATCGAAACAACCAAGAACTACTCTCTTCAAATCAAATGTTGCAAATTTTTGGTCTGACAGGAGTCTCACGATTTTTGGGAAGTCTGTTTTTTGACAAAATATGTTCAGAATTGTTGTATTAGGGAAAGGGTTAACACTTCAACATCGAGTTTGGAGGTGAAATTATGATTTAACCCTTTCCCTCATATAGACGCTTTCTGACGCCTCTGCAGCACAAAACGTGCAATTTCTCCTTTTGCCAATGTTTTTCAATTTTCGTCATAGGTTATCCATTGAATAATAGAGATTTTCTACCTTTTGACAAAACATGTTCAAAGTTGTCTGCTGCAGAATTGTTGTATGAGGGAAAGGGTTAAGTACAAGCAAAATGTCCTTCAGAGGACTCGATAAGGAAGAGTAAACAGTTCTTGCTTCCACAATATCTCTGTAGGCACTCATTTTCTACTTTGTAAGTACTCAAAAGAACCGTCTCGCCGTGACGATTCTTTTGAGTACCAACAACATAGGCTTTTGAGGTCAAATAAGGGTTTAAGAATATGCAAAACGCCCCTTATCTAGAGATGTGATTGACAGCCTACATACTAACCGAGTTTGTATGTTGGAGTAACTGGGTCACTGTGTTCAGCATATCATTCTGTGTGGCCAACATACTCTCTGCAGCTGACTGATTCATCTGTTCTTCATGATTGCTGGGTTGACTTGTAGGCTGCTGCGCCTGCTGTTGTGGCTGGGTGCTGGCGGGTTTACCATTAGCAGCAAGCCATCCATCGACTGAGGTCTGAGCTGAAATTGTAAATTTTATTACAGTCAAAACTTGTTTACCTTGGTATGGAAATAATTATGGTTTAATCTAATTTGTTGGTGATTTACAGTCTAATTTGGAAACAAGAAATGTGACAAAGCCACGAAACCAATGATGATGATAACACAGATGATATGTACAAACTTTAGTTAGGTCTCAGTTTAAGCTACTCTATATCTAACCTTACTTACGGTTTTAATAAAAAGCAATTTTTCTATTTTTCGACAGTGACATTCTGAAGTCGAGCTTGGTTTTGAAGCGAGTTATCTGTCCATGGAAATTCCTTATCCCTTTTCCACACACAACACACCTTCAACAGACAACTTTGAAAACATCTAGGCAAAAACATGGACACTCTCTGTAAATGAAGGTATTTGTTGTTGTATAAAGATAAAAACATTGTGGCAAGAGGAGAAATTGCTTGTCTTGAGCAATTTCTCCGTTTGAAGTAATGTTTTCAAAAGATGCCTGATGCATAGGCATCAGATTAGAGCTTCTGATTGTTGGAAAGGGTTAAAAGTATTCAGTGAGCTAAAGCTCTTTGTCTTAACCCTTTCCCTCATATAGACGCTTTCTGACACCTCTGCAGCAGACAGCTTTTTGAAAACAAAGTGACAAAAGAAGAAATTGCTCAAAACAAGCAATTTCTCTTTTTGACACAATGTTTTCCACTTTTAGTCATAGGTTATCCATTCAACTAAGGAGATTTTCCAATTTTTGACAAAATATGTTCAAAGTCGTTTGCTGCAGAATTGTCGAATAAGGGAAAGTGTTAAACAGAAATGCCGTTATCTACCTGCAGCAATATTGGATGGTTTTGTTGGATCTGCTGCCAGATCTAACAGGGGCTGAACAATCTCACTTGGAAATACGTCATTCTTCTGCCAAAGGTTTAACACCCTCACTATCTTGCTCTGAAAAGGTAAAATACATTGTAACTCTTTCCAACATACAACATATCTGCAGCAGATCACTCTTACAATATCAAGACATAAATCTGGAAATCTTCATAAATTGCTAATTATGAGAACTTTCTCCTTTTGCAACAATGTTTTCAAAAGTGGTCTGCTGCAGATGCGTCAATATTATGTTTGTAAGTTTTAAAGGGTTTAATTGTTTGAAGAAACATTTGTCACCCTACAATTTGTACAGACGGCAAAGTGATCCTTATTTGGCACCCTGCGAAGATAGGCAACACACATCACCATAGAACAAATTATCAACTTTCAAATGATTACACTTGAGTTAATACTACAAGCAATTTCTCCTTTGGCCACAATGTTTTTCTAAAGTTGTCTGCTTCAAATTCAAAAGGGTTAAAGCAATTGAATGCTAAAGTGTGTTTTCAAAAGAAGTCGCTTATTTAGACAAACCTTTATTCCTTTTGACAACCCATAAGATAATGATGAGGGTCCATAGGGAAAAGCTGCAAGTTGGCTTTTGAGAACAGAGCAGATCCACATCAGCCTGTGCATTTGCAGTTTGATCAAGATCTACAATGTTAACATTTTACATACAAAAGCCTGTCAGAAGCTTCAGTCAACATGGGTAGATTCTGACAAGACTGATCAGAAGGACCGTGATCAGAACCTACACTGTCCAAAAAAGCCAACTTGAACCTCATCATACATGATACGGACAGTCTCGTATTCATAAGGATTGCAGGAAAAATGAAGATAGCAATACACCCCTGATTTAGAGCTATGGGTCCAACTTACCCTTTCTTCGCCTGGACATTTGAAGAGGTTCTGGAATGTGGCGATAATGTTTTTAGTAAATCTAGGGGCAAAGACATCTTTATTTGAACCAAACTGGTGTCTGGATTGACGAACCACCGAATCAACGACATACAGCCCTGGAACCTTGTACTCGGGTTTACACTGAAATTTACATTTAAAAATGTGTTCAGAGAGTTTCATCATGAGAAATGTGAAAAAAGAACGCCAACGCTCATCTGTAACTTACTAAGTTGAAGAAAGGAACATTACTGAATAATTATTAAAACAAGAGTTATGACTTGGCATGTACATGGGTATTGTTCCTAGGAACATGTGTATCAAGTTTCATTTGAAAATGTGGAACATTTTGGAGTTATGAGGTATGGTTAAAGTTTTGTGATGCTACAAAAACGACACAAAGGGTATCATCATAGCTTGACTTATTTTCCCTTGAAAAACAGATGAGCTAAAAATGTACTGTTAAAAAGTATTTAAAGTTCCTAGAATATTTCTTTCAGATGGTAAAACTTAAAACTTTTCCCACTACTAAATATGTACTACTATTCAGCCTTCTATCCGATTCATTCCGAACAATGTCAAATGTACCTGAGGAGGTGAGCAGGAAGTCAAAAGTATTGAGATTATATCTAGTTTGTCAGATTTCCTAAAGACCATTCATACACTAACGCAGGCTGGTATCATGCTATTTTGTGTGGTATAAATGGTCTATCATACAAGAGGTAGTTTAATGTTCTATTGGTGAGATGTTGCATAAAAGGTTCATATTTTTTTCTTCTGGTAAGTGCATTCAAATCAATTGTGGGCCCTGGAATGCACAAATTGTCCAACAAAAAACTATTAACACCCTTGTATTCACTGATATATTATTTAGACAGATAAAATAAATTAGAAACAGTTGGAGATAAAATACAACCTGCTATCACATCTTTAATTTGTAACTTAAGTTCTGATTTGTTAATAGTTGTTTATAAATTAATCAAATGAGATGGCTTAAAAGTCTACACAGGAGGTGGTGTTTAATAAAACACAGGATGCAAGTCATCAATACATGTATAAAAATGCAAACGGCAACAATTAATTTCAGTTATTTTATAATGGTATCTTTTTTCCACGATTAAGCAAATAATTTTTTACCCAAAAATTAGATAATGAAAAAGGCAAAATTTTATCAAATTAAGTCGAACATTTTGAGGCCAATCTGTTAATTTAGATTCAGAAAAACACTTGTTTTGAGTGTTTGATATTTCAATATTAATTTAACTTAATTCAATAATTGTTCTTTCATATAGTTTTTGTGGCGATTGGTTTGACAATCGCCACAATGCTAACAGAAACAACAACAACGAACAATATTTACTTAGTCGATTTTGAAAAATCGGTTGATATTTATTTTCCTTACTGCAAACTAATTTACTCACATCCGTTATAGTTCCATCATTGATGCAGATACGCGATTAATAATAATTAT
Organism: Serripes groenlandicus; assembly: GCA_031761405.1. NCBI lineage: Eukaryota > Metazoa > Mollusca > Bivalvia > Cardiida > Cardiidae > Serripes > Serripes groenlandicus. The sequence goes on along the minus strand of JASEVX010000005.1, from coordinate 89,248,400 downwards.
GTCAGTGCTACTTTGGTACCGGATTGTTACTAATATTTGAGTTTTATCGAGACATTATCTACATAGAGTTAAAATATGTAAATATTATCTTCTTTATGATTTGGCAGATAATAAATATCATTGCGCGTTCTGCCTTGCAAATAACGGCAAATAACTCTGATGATACTCAAATCTGGAAATTCCAAAAGGTTCTATAAATAGCTCGCGAAACTGGTGTTCTTAAATCTCAATATTATAAACGCTTCATTTTGTAGTTGTTTAAATATATGAAAGCGTCTAGATGATAAGACTGGTTTACAAAGGTTTAAAGGACACACGATGTCAGTGTGTACACATGTTATGTATACACGTCTGCACGTTCTAGAGTCAATTAGCAATCAATGCTGAAAGTGTAGCGTTATTTAGTTTGGAGATCGAGCATTATAATATATGCCTATATTTTTTATAAATTGAACAGTTTGGCAAATAGTGAAATTGTGCTTTTTGTGCATGTTTTGTGTTTGTTATTGCACTCAAATTTTTCGAAGCATTTTAGCAACCTCAGAGACATATAAATACACTGTGTTTATATGTCTCTGACAACCCTTAATCATGCAATGTGAAGGGACTAAATTAAACAGACCTGTCTAATATCGGACATCATTGAAACAAACACCAAACTAATGGATACTGTTTTCTGTCCTTTCTTGATAATTTTGTCATTTCTAAAGTGCACACACTATTTTATCTTAATATGGCCCAGCGACCTGGTGAGGAACATGTGATTACCCGAACAATTTAGATTACAAATAGCCATTCTAATGAGCTAAAACGGTAGCTAGTCGATCGAGTACCAACTAGATTTTTCATAAATTTGGAATGGCCTAATTTTGAAAACATCATGACCAGTTTCAGAACGTAACTAAACAATCACCAAGACAACATTCTGGCAAACTAACATTATTCTACTGTCAAAAGATGCAGGGTTGATATATTCTCAAATTGATCCGCACCAGAGTGCACTTTTATTGAAAAGCGCAAGCCCTACACCGATATACTGCTTGTTACTTTGCAAGATTTTCCATACGATCGCCACTACAGTGCCATTGGCGCTTTGATTATATTTTGACTCAATGTTCTCAAAGTAGTGTGCTGCAGATTTGTTTCAGGACAGGGGTTTAACAGTAATATTCATTAAGACTTACCTTTTGAATAAATTTTTCTATACTTTGTACAACATGTTTGTAATACTTAATGGCTTTGATGGCTGTCTTGGTAACCGAGGCCATCTTCGCCCTCGAAATGGGCGGTTTGACCTCATACAATGCAGAGAGCTGAAAATAAACAAACAAGACAATAAGTAAAACCATTAAAATTAAATAGATTGTAAAATATAAAACGGTCATAGATCCATTGAATTTCAGCAAGCAAAGGTTACTGCTGATATCCAGGGCCCGCGCTGGCCTTCACCACTTTCGCCAAATGCGAAAATTATTTTAAAGTGGCGAAGTTTTTTCATGATTTGCAAATATAAGTGGCGATAAGTTTTTATCATCAAAATTTAACTGTTTTGGATATCAATTTACGACATACAGTGACTGTTTCCGTTAATCTAAGATAATGCACTGTCATTTGATTCAATATAACCTATGACTAAAAGTGGAAAACATTGTGGCAAAAGGAGAAATTGCACGTTTTGTGCAATTTCTTCTTTTGTCACTATGTTTTCAAAAAGCCGTCTGGTAAACCCTTTCCCTCATACGACAATTCTTCAGCAGACGACTATGAACATATTTTGTCAAAACATAGAAAATCTCCATAATTGAATGGATAACCTATTACAACAAGAGTTGTCGGAGGACAATATAGCTCGCCTATCAGGGATATCGTCTATCAGGGCCTACTTCAGAACAGTTATAGCATGGGTATAAAGTCCAAAATCCAAAAGTGGAATAATTCAGTTGAAATTGAATTTACAAAAGAAAGACAAGAATTACGCATAATTAAATGTCTCACTGTGTCCCCTGCTTTGACTATCAAGGCAAGTGTAAAACACAAAAAGTAAACAAAACTCTAACATTGAGCTAAACACAATTATTTTTAAACAAGAAATAATAAAAAAAAAAAGTTCAAAAATACAAGAAATTTAAAAAAAAAAATTGAGCTGAACACAAAGTTCCAAAATTCAAGAAAAAAAATAAAAAATAAAAAAATAATGCTCAAAGTTCAAAAATACAAAAAAATGAAATTAATCCAACAAAATATGAAGAAGCTATGCCCAATTTTCAAAATCCAGCAAAAAACAAATGTTTTACCCCAAAAAATATGAAAGCCCTAGAACCAGTACTTATTGAGAAAAAAAAAAAATCGAAACTTTAACGTTGAGCTAAACGCAAAATTGAAAAATACAAGAAAAGAAAAAGAAAAAAATCCAAATGTTTGAAAAAAATCCATTCCAGAGTTATGGGACTTGACATACAAGGTCCCCTAATGACCCTGAATAAGTGTGTAAAGTTTCAAAGCAACAGCATACACAGTGTCTGAGAAAAGGCCTTGCACGCAAAGGTTTGACCAAATTTCTAAGTCCAAAAAGGGGCACAATTCAGTCAAAATCCATTCCAGAGTTATGGGACTTGACATACAAGGTCCCCTAATGATCCTGAATAAGTGTGTGAAGTTTCAAAGCAACAGCATACACAGTGTCTGAGAAAAGGCCTTGCACGCAAAGGTTTGACCAAAATTCTAAGTCGAAAAAGGGGCACAATTCAGTCAAAATCCATTCCAGAGTTATGGGACTTGACATACAAGGTCCCCTAATGACCCTGAATAAGTGTGTGTGAAGTTTGAAAGCAACAGCATACACAGTGTCTGAGAAAAGGCCTTGCACGCAAAGGTTTGACCAAATTTCTAAGTCCAAAAAGGGGCACAATTCAGTCAAAATCCATTCCAGAGTTATGGGACTTGACATACAAGGTCCCCTAATGACCCTGAATAAGTGTGTGAAGTTTGAAAGCAACAGCATACACAGTGTCTGAGAAAAGGCCTTGCACGCAAAGGTTTGACCAAATTTCTAAGTCCAAAAAGGGGCACAATTCAGTCAAAATCCATTCCAGAGTTATGGGACTTGACATACAAGGTCCCCTAATGATCCTGAATAAGTGTGTGAAGTTTCAAAGCATACACAGTGTCTGAGAAAAGGCCTTGCACGCAAAGGTTTGACCAAGCTGGCAACGCGGACGCCAACGCCGGGGTGATAACATAAGCTCCCCTATTTCTTCGAATAGGCGAGCTAAAAAGTGGAAAACATTGTGGCAAAAGGAGAAATTGCACGTTTTGTGCAATTTCTTCTTTTGTCACTATGTTTTCAAAAAGCCCTCTGCTGCAGAGGCGTCAGAAAGCATCTATATGAGAGAAAGGGTTAATAGATAAATGCTTTCTTTCAGACAACACCTTCAGCAGACAGCTTTGAAAGGGTGTAACAAAACATATGGAAATGATCTCAATATATTAATGAAATTATAATTATTGAATAAATTGAAAACACTTTGATAAAAGAAAAATATGCTCATTTTATGAGCAACTCCTGTTTTTGCAACAATGTTTTTAAAAAGTTGTCTGATTGAGCTTTTTGAACATTTAGGGTTAAACTTTGGGATGCAGATATGATCAACTAGGAATTGTTGATTTCTTGTCTTTTTATCATGTATCTCTTGACATTAAAGGATCCTGCAGCAGACTTCTTTCAATGAATTTGGATAAATCATTTATGTGGGAAAATAGACAGTGAAAGTTAAGATTATCAAAGTAGACAAAAGTATGAACTATTTCTTCATTTTCAACAATATTTCCAAAACTTGTGTACTCCGTGTCCGACAAATCCATTGCTACCACAATAATTGCTCGGGCTACCGTTTATTCCTGTGTCTGGTAGCCCGGCTTAATTACTTACACACATGTTGTGTATAAACAGTGACTGTATGTTACATGCGAAAAACCACTTGCTGTGACCATAAAACAAGAGGCCCAAGAGGGCCAGTATCACTCCACGGCCATAAGGCAAAAATCAAATCTCCAAACAGCCCTGCCTCCTGGTGGCCATGTTTTTTACCAACCACCATGGCTTAAAGGAATCGTGTAGAGTGTCACCCAAGGAATGTTTCTTCAAAATTATTTGAAAATTGGCCCGACACTTTCGGAGGAGAGGATATTTTAAGTTTTCACTAAAGCCATATAAGGCAAAATAGCCCCACCCCCTGGTAGCCATATTTTTCAACCAATCAACATGGCTTGAAGGAATCTGATAAGAGGATCACCCAAGGAACATCTCTACAAAATTATTTGAAAATCGGCTGAACACTTTCGGAGAAGAAGATTTTTTAAATTTTCACTATAGCTATATAAGGCAAAATAGCCCCGCCCCCTGGCGGCCATGTTTGTCAACCAATCAACATTTCTTGAAGGAATCTAATAAAGGGTCACCCAAGGAACATTTCTACAAAATTATTTGAAAATCGGCCAGATACTTTCGGAGGAGAAGAATTTTTAAGTTTTCTCTTTAGCCATATAGGCAAAATAGCCCTGCCTTCTGGCGGCCATGTTTTTTTACCAATGAACATGGCTTGAAGGAATCTGATAGAGGGTCACCCAATGAACATTTCTACAAAATTGTTTGAAAATCGGCTGAATACTTTCGGAGAAGAAGATTTTTTAAGTTTTCTCTTTAGCCATATCTATAGGCAAAATAGCCCCGACCTCTGGCGGCCATGTTTTTCAACCAATAAACATGGCTTGAAGGAATCTGATAGAGGGTCACCCAAAGAACATTTCTACAAAATTATTTGAAAATCAGTCTGACACTTTCGTAGAAGAAGATTTTTTAAGTTTTCAGTATGGTCATATAAGGCAAAATAGCCCCGCCCTCTGGCGGCCATGTTTTTCAACCAATCAACATGGCTTGAAGGAATCTGATAGAGGGTCACCCAATGAACATTTCTACAAAATTATTTGAAAATCGGCTGAACACTTTCGGAGAAGAAGATTTTTTAAGTTTTCACTATAGCTATATAAGGCAAAACTGCCCCGCACCCTGGCGGCCATGTTTTTTAACCAATCAACATTTTTTGAAGGAATCTAATAAAGGTCACCCAAGGAACATTTCTACAAAATTATTTGAACATCGGCCTGACACTTTCGGAGAAGAAGATTTTTTAAGTTTTCACTATTTTTTTCTTTTGGTTGCCATGAAAACCAGAATTATGGATGGATCAAAATTGAGAGGATGCTTCAGGACTATGAAGTTTCAACAAAATTGACCAAGTGGTTAGGGAGAAGAAGTTGTTTAAAGGAAAAAGCAGTGTTCCCATTCACGTACGTACGTACGTTTTTCACGTAAAAATGTCTGAATGAACGTACAGATTTTGATACAGTGCATCAGCTCTACGTGACACGCACGCAAAGAAAAAAGTGGCAAAAAAGTAAAGTTTTAACCCTAAATCTACGCAAATTCTTGAACGCCTCCGTTTTTGTCAATCAATTATGCCTTTCGCGAAAATCTACTTTCATTTCGTCAGTCATATTTATTCATAAGGACAGGTCTAAAAGGCGTCCGTTTATTGTAGTCATCTCGGTGCGTTTTTCACTGATCCGCGTTTCGGAATTTCTTCTCGCGTTTTAGACCCAGCGAACTTGTACACGTGACCCAAACTGTTATCCTTTTCTATTCGCATTGTCTCGGTCATTATGTGGCTAACGATAGTTTACAAGGATCTTTTCGCATTGTCTCGGTCATTATACGGCATAGTTTGCGAGGTATACCAAATGCCTTATTTACATGGTAACAAGTTTATTTGTCTGCTAGAAATGGCACAAAAACAAGCGACACTTACAGGCCTCTGGAAAAGAGGACCGGAAAACGTTGAAAGTACCTCTGATGCGAATCAACCCCTAGTCACGAATTCCACATCCGCTGAAGAAGAAGCCCCTCTCGCAAAAAAAAGTCGAAAACGTTTTCAGAGCAAGTGCCTGTCGGACTTTAAATGGCTACGTTATGATGCCGAAAACAATTCCATGCACTGTATCAATTGTGAAGGTGCTGATCATAGCTTGTGTAGCAAAACTAAATCTGCTTTTGTAAAAGGTACAAAAAACTCTGTACTATGTGAGAGAGGATTTTCTGTCCAGAATAGACATCTGGATAGATATTCAAATAGAAGAGATCGCAAACATGTAGAAAACAGGATGTTTATTGCCTATGCCTCTAGTCAGGCTGACTTTCAGGAGGATAATGTCATTCAACAGGCTGTGACAAAAGCGCAGCATCGTTGAATGACATTATTCCTGAAAGTCAGAAAAGTTTAAGCAGCCTCTTGCCCTCTTCACTGGTTATCTCATGAGATTTCTCATTACAATTGGTCCATGTCATGATGAATATCAAGAAATAAACAAGAGCGCCAAATGTCACAAAATACGCCCGTCCTGTATAGTGATAATTGTTATTGAGCTGACAAGACCAATTTTAGGTAATTTCTATAATTAAAGGGCGATAACTCTTAATTGACTAAAGGGATAAGGCTAGTTATAAAACTTGTCTGAGATATTATGCCAATACACATTCTGACAAAATTTGGTGATGATTGGACAAAGGTTTCTAAAGTTATTGAGCTGACAAAACCAATTTTGGGTAATTTCTATAATTAAAGGGTGATAACTATTGATTGACTAAAGCGATATGGCTAGTTATCGAACTTGTCCGAGATATTATCCCAATACACATTCTGACAAAATTTGGTGATGATTGGACAAAGGTTTCTAAAGTTATTGAGCTGACAAGACCAATTCTGGATAATTTCTATAATTAAAGGGCGATAACTCTTGATTGACTAAAGCGATATGGCTAGTTATCGAACTTGTCCGAGATATTATCCCAATACACATTCTGACAAAATTTGGTGATGATTGGACAAAGGCTTCTAAAGTTATTGAGCTGACAAGACCAATTTTGGGTAATTTCTATAATTAAAGGGCGATAACTCTTGATTGACTTAAGCGATATGGCTAGTTATCAAACTTGTCCGAGATATTATCCCAATACACATTCAGACAAAATTTGGTGATGATTGGACAAAGGCTTCTAAAGTTATTGAGCTGACAACATACTGGACGCCGCCCGCCCGTACGCCGCAGGTAAAACTATAATACGATCCGTTTTTTCAAAACGGGCGTATAAAAAGTTACAAACAATAATTATTCAGTTGATTCCTTTATAATATTATCATAGACATGTCAGCATATCATTTAAAGCAAAAAACCATTTTAAATGCATTCTCATTGGTGTTTCCAAGAAACATTATGTTGTACCCCCAATTTCCACAGAAAACCCCCAACTTTTAGAAATGATGGCCTACAGGGGGGTACAGAAAACCCCCAGGAAAAAAAAAAGGTGGGAACACTGAAAAGCCAGTGGAGCTAAAAATTACTAGTTACTTGTAATTGGACATTAACTTTCATTACAATGTCTAAATTAACTGTCTGACGGTCTAAAACGCTCATTTCAATCTTTTTCAATTCATCAATTTTGTCCGACGTAGTGAATCAACAAAAGATAGCAACTTCTTGTTAACGACTGGCAATTTATAAATACCTCACATCACATGTGACTTTGTTGATCATGTGACCATTACACTGGATTTCAGTATACAGGGTTTACAAAATGTTTTGTTGTAACAGATCAAATGAGAAAAATAACCGATCAGGGGTCAGGTCAAGGGCGAATATCTGGAAGGGGGCCCAGGGGAGCAAAACTAACAGACCAAAAAGTGATTTTAACAGATGATTTTGATCGGCAATCGGTTACTTTTGAAAACCCTGAGTATATGAAATTTATACATGATTTCTTGACATGGAAGAACGTTGTCAATACGCAGTCAATATTGATTGAATTGAGTTTTGTTTTGGACATAATAATATAATATGCAGGTCTTGAAAAATGAATTGAGTATCCCGAAATTTAAATGAGTTTTGTAACGCACGGATTTGAAATTAATTGGGTATATGACAATTTTAATTGAGTTTTTACGCAAATAAGCTGCTTATCTGTAGCACTGGAGTATACTTTCAGTTTTGCAATATTAGCGTAAGTTTATACTCAATACATGTCTCATGCGCATGCCTATTCAACCTCACCAATATTGATGACGTTTACATCATACATTTGGGCTTTCGGAAATCTAAAATTAGTTATAATTTACATATCGCAAATACTATTGGCTTGAATTAAAGACGATGACAAGCAAAATATTGAAATACAAAAACTGTATCGGCCAGGGTAAAACTGTAAACAAGAGGGCCATGATGGCCCTGGATGGCTCACCTGATTTGATTTTTTTTCACTTTAGCCATATAAGCCCCGCCCCCTGGTGGCCATAGTTTTCGACCAATCACATGGCTTGAAGGAATCTGATAGAGGGTCAACCTAGGAATATTTCTACAAAATTATTTGAAAATCAGCCAAATTCTTTCGTCGGAGAAGATTTTTTAAGTTTTAACTTAAGCCATATAAGTCAAAATAGCCCCAGCCTGTGGCGGCCATGTTTTTTGACCAATCAACATGGCTTCAAGGAATATCTGATAGTGGTCACCTTAGGAACAAAATTATTTGAAAATCTGCCCGACACTTTTGGAGAAGATTTTTCAGTTTCACTATAGCCATATACGGCAAAATAGCCCAGCCCCCCTGGCGGCCCTAGTTTTCGACCAATCTACACGGCTTGATGGAATCTGATAAAGGGTCGCCCTATGAACATTTCAACAAAATTATTTGAAAATCGGCCTTACACTTTCGGAAGAGAATATTTTTATATAAAAGTTGTCACTTTAGCCATATAAGGCAAAATAGCCCCGCCCCCTAGTGGCCATGTTTTTTGACAAATCAACTTGGTCACCCAAGGAACATTTCTACAAAAGTATTCGAAAATCGACCTGAGAAGAAGATTTTTGAAGTTTTCCTTATTTTTTTCTATCAGTTGCTGTGGAAACCATAATATTGCATGGCTCCAAAAAATTGAAGGAATTTAGGAGAGGACATTGAGAGGATGCTTCCTATGAAGTTTCATCCCAATTGGCTAAGTAGTTAGGGAGGAAAAGTAGTTTGAATAAAAAATTTACGGACGCACACACGACGAACAATTTGCCATGACATAAGCCGACGCCAGTGGAGTTAAAAATCAGCCAACCAGTTTGGGAGAAGAAGAATTTTAAAGTTAGTTTTCATTTCGTTGCCACAGAAACCAGAATTCTGCATTGATCCCAAAAATTTGAAGGAATTTAGTAGTGCTTGCACTAACTTTTTGTTTTGAAACAGTAAGTCCCGAAGTTTCATCCCAATTGGCTAAGTAGTTAGGGAGGAAAAGTAGTTTGAAATCAAGAAAATTTACGGACGCACACACGAGACGAACTATTTGCCATGACATAAGCGACGCCAGTGGAAGTTAAAAATCAGCCAACCAGTTTGGGAGAGAGAAGAATTTTAAATTTAGTTTCATTTCGTTGCCACAGAAACCGCAGAATTCTGCATTGATCCCAAAAATTTGAAGGAATTTAGTAGTGCTATGCTACTAACTTTTTTGTTTGAAACAGGAAGTCCCGACTTCCTGGGTCTGAATTCATGGAAGTCCTGGGTTGTCGAGCAAACTTTGCCCCTTCTTGCACTGTATTCTTAGATAAATTTGTGTTTTAAAAAACATTGAAGGAAAGTAAATCTTATACAAAGAAAAGATGTTTTCCATTTCAGCAATGTTTTTTCTATTCATAAAGCTTTTCAACAATTATTTTGATGTCTGCTTATATATTTTTATTATGCACTTTTCTTTTCTGGTTTTCTAGCCCTGCATACTATTAAACAGGGCCTGCTCTGGGTTGAATTTTTCTTTTCGCACCACTTCCGCCACATTGAAATAAAGTTCGCCACTTTTAAATTTTAGGAGCCACTTTTTACTTTTTAGGGAGCCATTCATTTTCGCACTTTTGACAAAATATTTAGCATTTGTTCGCAAATTTTCATTAATTTGAGGGATATAAACGGAAGAGGATTTCATCAATGGATCCAATAATTGTTTGTACTCAATCAATTTTCCAATCAAAAATGACAAACTAACATTGTCATTAAATCATGAAAGGTCGATCGTCGAAACCTGCTTCAAAAGCTTCCCGATATATTTAATGCATCTATAATTGCCAATTATCATATGTACCAGCCTTTAATGTATCAATATCGCTCAGAGTTGTTTGGTCAGTCGGATTAAAAAGGCTGAATTAACACTTTCACAACAATAAAACAAGTGTGTGAAATACACAAGCTGTCAAAATGATTAAAAACATGCGCTCGTAAAAATGTTGTCAAGTGGTCACTGGTTCCCGACATTGAATCAAATGGCGGGTGCATTATATTAGATTAATGGAAAACAGTCACTGTATGTCGTAAACTGATATCCCAAAACAGGTGAATGTTTGATGATAAAAACCTTTTCGCCACTCATGAATAACTTCGCCACTTAAAAATATCTTCGCATTTGGCGAAAAGTGCTGCGAACGACAGCGCGGGCCCTGTATTAAATTATTTCAACTCTATTTAACAATCATACAATCATTTATAGAGATTTTCATACTACTTTGGACTTGATACTTATCAGTCAGTCATCTGCTGAAGATTTAGTTGTGTGTGGGAAAGGGTTAAAACATTATGGCAAAAAACAAAGTTGCTGCATTTTCAGTATTTGTCTTTCTTTTGTCATAAACTTCATAAGGAAACTGAACACATCAAGTGCATAAAGTTCATTTTTGTTAAAAAACATTCCCATATGAGGGAGAGAGAAATATGCTGATTTTCTCTTTCTTTGCAAAAAAAAATTAAAAAACAAGATGTGTTTGTGAAACACTGATGCCCCCCGAATGGCAACATCTAGTTCAAAGGTCAAGGGTCGCAAGGTCAAAAATGTTGGTACTGACATAAAGGTCATGTCACAAGGACTACACATGTGAAATATGGTAGCCGTACCTGTTATGGTTCAAAAGTAGTGAGTCAAGGTTAAAGTTTTTTCGACAGACAGACAGGCCAAAAACTAGATGCCCTCCGAATTGGTGATTCCGAATGGCAACATCTAGGTCAAAGGTCAAGGGTCGCAAGGTCAAAAATGTTGGTACTGACATAAAGGTCATGTCACAAGGACTACACATGGTGAATATGGTAGCCGTACCTGTTATGGTTCAAAAGTAGTGGTCAAGGTTAAAGTTTTTTCGACAGACAGACAGGCCAAAAACTAGATGCCCTCCGAATTGTGATTCCGGGGGCCATAAAAAAAACTGCTGCAGATTTGTTTAAATGCATCTGCATGTGGGAAAGGGTTTCCTTTAAATTCTATACACGCATTTTGAAAATATTTACAACATGTAAAATGACAAGGGACGTTATAGCAATGGTATGTAAACATCAACCTCAACGAAATTTGAAGACCATTCCATGACATATTTCAAGAGTGCTATTTTAACATGTCACGGACAAATAGATGCAGTTTCGGGCGATTCCTTTCATTTATTTTGCACAAATCAGCAACATTTTTGTTTTATTTTACGACGTCACTTCCGGGACTTTTATTTACCTTTTACCTTACAAGAAAGTTCAATATGAAGAATGCGATGAATAAATCTGCTCCGTCTCTCTAGAAAGATGCAGGGTTCTCCCAGACAAATTTGAAGCTGTAGTGTGTTTTGCCGTGGGGGTTGAGGGGGGCCGCTCGGCGCCCTTACGGTCAAGGGCAGGGCCCTTGTGGGGGACCAGGGGGCAAAGCCCCCGGAAGCTCCTGGGTTTACTTGAAATAGAAAGCCCTAAATTCAATTTCCTGAGCAAATAAAAGAATGAAATTAACTTGGAATCCAATGCAAGTCTTGAGCAAATCAGTGTATGAATATAAAATATAAGAGTATTCATTTTTTTGAATGATGGAATGGTGAAAGGAAATTTTAATCTTCAAGAGTGGATAAGGTGGAAACTGACAATACACACACATTTCTATCTGAATTTCACAAGAAAGAACGACCCCTCAAGATCAATTGGACTATTGCTTGATTTCAAAACATTGTGAGAAATTGATGAAATAGAGTTTCAAACAAAAATATTGGAAAATGAAGCAAATTGTCACAAAAAGCTCCTTTCTCAAATAATGTTCATAATTGTTTCAATTTCTACATTACACTTTGAACCAGTAGGTATTTTATAAGATATATTATGCTATCTTCTTTAAGTCAAGTGTCATAATCTATCCAGCATAAACAAATTTATCAAAAAGATTGACTGTGGTCATGATTCATTACATTCCCATATATCGATGTTCCTCAAACCAACATGCAGTTGTGGGTGCAGGAATAATTTCTGATATTGTCTGTCAGTGCTTTCATTTAAACACAGTAAATAAAATATTATGTAGTATATTGTAATTGTATATATCAAGACACATTTAGTGCACTAACACTTTCACAATGACAATTTTCAAAACAAATTAGAATGAGTGTAGGTAATACTTTCTGAATGACATTTCCGATTTTCAAGAAAGAAGAAAATGCACGAAACCATTACAATATGTATTTTCTCCTTCAGTCTTCATTATTTTTTTATCTTCGGTAAAATAAATGGAACCTAAAATGGACAAAAAAAGTATTTAGTTTTATAGGTAAGTCTTTTTTGGACAGCTGACTGTGAATTTGATAGATCTTTATGGCAAAAAATCGGCATCAAAAAATAATTTCCTATGGATTCGTGTAAACAAAAACTACAATCTTTGAACATTTAATTAATATAGGGACATTCTTTAATCATATCATAGTTTGTTGTCAAGTGTTTGTTGAAATTATTTTTCCCTAAGCTGCAAAGAAATGAAAATAGTATTTATCTTGCATGAAGGCATGATTCGACTGTCAATTCTGGGAGTGGTGTGGGGTATACTACGCATTCTGCGATAGTGATGGCCTAAATATGCGAAGTGGGTCAATCTGATGGCACGTGACCTACTCTTATCTAAAGATGGAGGGGAATTGCCTGCAGCGATGGTGGTATTGATAATACTTGTGTACTGGAGACTGGGACGGATCTCAACAACCCTTTATCTCTGCCAACAGTCAGCGGTGTGAAATTAAACCCTTATCCCTTAAATTCAATTTTTTGATTTTACCCAATATCAACAGTATTTTAAAGGTGTATCGCTTTGGGAATTAAGCTGTAGCGGCAAATTTCAAGGCGTAGGCGCTAAATGGTTATTTTTTTTAAGCTGTAGCGGGCCCAGATACGCCATAAGGGCCTGGGGAGAACACTGAAATGAATTGCCAAGTAACAAAATTTTAATGTGTCATCTATTTTCACACGTACACAGAAACATGCCAAACTTGAGCCATAAATTTAGTATTGATGGTTTGAAATGTGTTCTCCACAAATCGGTAAGTTTAACCTCCGGGGTCGGGGTAAACATTCTCGACGTTGATTGGCTCATTAATAGCTACTGAATCCGCCCACTTTTTTTTATAATTGACAGTTAATCGAGGGCCAGTACACGATTTTAAATAGTCATGTACGTCTCGACATTTAGATTTTCTGCGTACAACGATTTCAAATAGTTGTGTACGTCCGACATATTGTTTTTTCGGCGTATACATGATTTCAAATACGTTGTGCAGTGCTTTCATTAACGGGGCCAATTTCAGGAATTTTTAAATTCCTGGTCAAAATTTTAGGAATTTTGTCAGAATTCTGGTAGTTTTGTCATTTGTCGTTAACAGGAATGCTTATTATTTTTATTAAGGACTAAAAGGAGAAATTATGTTTCTTATGTCATTGATACGTGTGTCATAACTGGGACGTTTTGGTCACACATCTATTTAATCAACAATAAATGTTTATTTTTCTGATTTTAACATAACTATGACAAAGCAATGGGTCCGTTTGAATATACATCTATTTAAAACAAAACAAAATAGTGTTTATTTATTTGATTTTATTAATGATGACAACCGTAAAGCTTTGCTGAGCAATTGTCAACAAAAGTCCAGGCCGAATAGGTGAGGTGGAGTGGTTCGCTAATTTCTCGCGACAATTCAAGCTGTTAATCGCGGGAACTGTCAGTTATCAAGATATGGCAGAGAAGCATAAAGTCGGTCTTAGCTAATATCTAATCAAATCAGCACTTCTCAATGCCCTCAAATTCTGCTTCAGAGTCGAAATTTCGAAAAATGTCGGCAAAAAATATTTACATCCGCCATTTTGGAATCTCGGAAAGTACCTGTCCTCTTCAGAATAGATTGATGACGTATTTATATTCTCAATTCTAACCTAATCAAATTTCATTATTCGGGGAGGAATCCATTAGGGAACGAGGCTGCATATTTTCAAGTAGTTATGCATACAGAATAATATAAATAACTTTCCAATTTAATAGTTTCCGAAGTGATAATCGGTTATAGACATCATCAACAAATATTTGTATATTTTTAACCAATAAAGAAACGTCCGAATTTTATAGTTACCGAAAGTGATAATCGGTATTCTCGTCATCAAATATTTTTAAAAGATAAAGAAAACGTCTCGACCTAATTAATTAATTAACGTTATTTGAAAGAAAGACCGTCGTCGGATTAGGTCAAACTTTTAACCCAATTAGCGTAATCAAGTTTAACTACCCTAACAAACAGAGGTCGTCAAGGTGATGTCTGGTACACACGATAAGAACTCGGGTAAGCGTGTACTCGTGCTTTGACAATTATCGATTTTTTTACATCGTTCACCTCTGCACTTTCACCCTTTATACTTTATTTAGGGTTATTCTGAAAACGTCCATGTGTAAATTACACGGACGTTTTGGGGAATTTCTGGACGTATAATAAACGTCCAGTGCTCAATTTTCGGACGTTTTTTGGGATTTTTCGGACGTATATTACGTCCACAGTCCGCTTAATGAAAGCACTGGTTGTGAGTACGTCCCGACAGCTTTTTCGTTGTAAATACGCTCGAAACGTCCAATTACCACGACCGCTGAATTTAGGAGAGGATGCTTCCCAT
>JASEVX010000005.1:88980402-89233127 GCA_031761405.1 Serripes groenlandicus | reverse complement strand
CATTCTCATTGGTGTTTCCAAGAAACATTATGTTGTACCCCCAATTTCCACAGAAAACCCCCAACTTTTAGAAATGATGGCCTACAGGGGGGTACAGAAAACCCCCAGGAAAAAAAAAAGGTGGGAACACTGAAAAGCCAGTGGAGCTAAAAATTACTAGTTACTTGTAATTGGACATTAACTTTCATTACAATGTCTAAATTAACTGTCTGACGGTCTAAAACGCTCATTTCAATCTTTTTCAATTCATCAATTTTGTCCGACGTAGTGAATCAACAAAAGATAGCAACTTCTTGTTAACGACTGGCAATTTATAAATACCTCACATCACATGTGACTTTGTTGATCATGTGACCATTACACTGGATTTCAGTATACAGGGTTTACAAAATGTTTTGTTGTAACAGATCAAATGAGAAAAATAACCGATCAGGGGTCAGGTCAAGGGCGAATATCTGGAAGGGGGCCCAGGGGAGCAAAACTAACAGACCAAAAAGTGATTTTAACAGATGATTTTGATCGGCAATCGGTTACTTTTGAAAACCCTGAGTATATGAAATTTATACATGATTTCTTGACATGGAAGAACGTTGTCAATACGCAGTCAATATTGATTGAATTGAGTTTTGTTTTGGACATAATAATATAATATGCAGGTCTTGAAAAATGAATTGAGTATCCCGAAATTTAAATGAGTTTTGTAACGCACGGATTTGAAATTAATTGGGTATATGACAATTTTAATTGAGTTTTTACGCAAATAAGCTGCTTATCTGTAGCACTGGAGTATACTTTCAGTTTTGCAATATTAGCGTAAGTTTATACTCAATACATGTCTCATGCGCATGCCTATTCAACCTCACCAATATTGATGACGTTTACATCATACATTTGGGCTTTCGGAAATCTAAAATTAGTTATAATTTACATATCGCAAATACTATTGGCTTGAATTAAAGACGATGACAAGCAAAATATTGAAATACAAAAACTGTATCGGCCAGGGTAAAACTGTAAACAAGAGGGCCATGATGGCCCTGGATGGCTCACCTGATTTGATTTTTTTTCACTTTAGCCATATAAGCCCCGCCCCCTGGTGGCCATAGTTTTCGACCAATCACATGGCTTGAAGGAATCTGATAGAGGGTCAACCTAGGAATATTTCTACAAAATTATTTGAAAATCAGCCAAATTCTTTCGTCGGAGAAGATTTTTTAAGTTTTAACTTAAGCCATATAAGTCAAAATAGCCCCAGCCTGTGGCGGCCATGTTTTTTGACCAATCAACATGGCTTCAAGGAATATCTGATAGTGGTCACCTTAGGAACAAAATTATTTGAAAATCTGCCCGACACTTTTGGAGAAGATTTTTCAGTTTCACTATAGCCATATACGGCAAAATAGCCCAGCCCCCCTGGCGGCCCTAGTTTTCGACCAATCTACACGGCTTGATGGAATCTGATAAAGGGTCGCCCTATGAACATTTCAACAAAATTATTTGAAAATCGGCCTTACACTTTCGGAAGAGAATATTTTTATATAAAAGTTGTCACTTTAGCCATATAAGGCAAAATAGCCCCGCCCCCTAGTGGCCATGTTTTTTGACAAATCAACTTGGTCACCCAAGGAACATTTCTACAAAAGTATTCGAAAATCGACCTGAGAAGAAGATTTTTGAAGTTTTCCTTATTTTTTTCTATCAGTTGCTGTGGAAACCATAATATTGCATGGCTCCAAAAAATTGAAGGAATTTAGGAGAGGACATTGAGAGGATGCTTCCTATGAAGTTTCATCCCAATTGGCTAAGTAGTTAGGGAGGAAAAGTAGTTTGAATAAAAAATTTACGGACGCACACACGACGAACAATTTGCCATGACATAAGCCGACGCCAGTGGAGTTAAAAATCAGCCAACCAGTTTGGGAGAAGAAGAATTTTAAAGTTAGTTTTCATTTCGTTGCCACAGAAACCAGAATTCTGCATTGATCCCAAAAATTTGAAGGAATTTAGTAGTGCTTGCACTAACTTTTTGTTTTGAAACAGTAAGTCCCGAAGTTTCATCCCAATTGGCTAAGTAGTTAGGGAGGAAAAGTAGTTTGAATCAAAAATTTACGGACGCACACACGACGAACAATTTGCCATGACATAAGCCGACGCCAGTGGAGTTAAAAATCAGCCAACCAGTTTGGGAGAAGAAGAATTTTAAATTTAGTTTTCATTTCGTTGCCACAGAAACCAGAATTCTGCATTGATCCCAAAAATTTGAAGGAATTTAGTAGTGCTTGCACTAACTTTTTGTTTTGAAACAGGAAGTCCCGACTTCCTGGGTCTGAATTCATGGAAGTCCTGGTTGTCGAGCAAACTTTGCCCCTTCTTGCACTGTATTCTTAGATAAATTTGTGTTTTAAAAAACATTGAAGGAAAGTAAATCTTTACAAAGAAAAGATGTTTTTCCATTTCAGCAATGTTTTTCTATCATAAAGCTTTTCAACAATTATTTTGATGTCTGCTTATAATTTTTATTATGCACTTTTCTTTCTGGTTTTCTAGCCTGCATACTATTAAACAGGGCCTGCTCTGGGTTGAATTTTTCTTTCGCCACCACTTCCGCCACATTGAAATAAAGTTCGCCACTTTTAAATTTTAGGAGCCACTTTTTATTTTTAGGAGCCATTCATTTTCGCCACTTTTGACAAATATTTTAGCCATTTGTTCGCAAATTTTCATTAATTTGAGGGATAAACGGAGAGGATTTCATCAATGGATCCAATAATTGTTTGTACTCAATCAATTTCCCAATCAAAAATGACAAACTTACATTGTCATTAAATCATGAAAGGTCGATCGTCGAAACCTGCTTCAAAAAGCTTCCCGATATATTTAATGCATCTATAATTGCCAATTATCATATGTACAGCCTTTAATGTATCAATATCGCTCAGAGTTGTTGGTCAGTCGGATTAAAAGGCTGAATTAACACTTCACAACAATAAAACAAGTGTGAAATACACAAGCTGTCAAAATGATAAAAACATGCGTCGTAAAAATGTTGTCAAGTGGTCACTGGTTCCCGACATTGAATCAAATGGCGGTGCATTATATTAGATTAATGGAAACAGTCACTGTATGTCGTAAACTGATATCCAAAACAGGTAAATGTTGATGATAAAAACCTTTCGCCACTCATGAAATAACTTCGCCACTTAAAAATAATCTTCGCATTTGGCGAAAGTGGCGAACGACAGCGCGGGCCCTGTATTAAATTATTTCAACTCTATTTAACAATCATACAATCATTTATAGAGATTTTCTATACTTTGGACTTGATAATTTCAGTCATCTGCTGAAGATTTATTGTGTGTGGGAAAGGGTTAAAACATTATGGCAAAAACAAAGTTGCTGATTTTCAGTATTTGTCTTTCTTTTGTCATAACTTCATAAGGAAACTGAACACATCAAGTGCATAAAGTTCATTTTTGTTAAAAAACATTCCCATATGAGGGAGAGAAATATGCTGATTTTCTCTTTTTTGCAAAAAAAATTAAAAACAAGATGTGTTTGTGAAACACTGATGCCCCCGAATGGCAACATCTAGGTCAAAGGTCAAGGTCGCAAGGTCAAAAATGTTGGTACTGACATAAAGGTCATGTCACAAGGACTACACATGTGAAATATGGTAGCCGTACCTGTTATGGTTCAAAAGTAGTGGTCAAGGTTAAAGTTTTTTCGACAGACAGACAGGCCAAAAACTAGATGCCCTCCGAATTGGTGATTCCGAATGGCAACATCTAGGTCAAAGGTCAAGGTCGCAAGGTCAAAAATGTTGGTACTGACATAAAGGTCATGTCACAAGGACTACACATGTGAAATATGGTAGCCGTACCTGTTATGGTTCAAAAGTAGTGGTCAAGGTTAAAGTTTTTTCGACAGACAGACAGGCCAAAAACTAGATGCCCTCCGAATTGGTGATTCCGGGGGCATAAAAAAACCTGCTGCAGATTTGTTTAAATGCATCTGCATGTGGGAAAGGGTTTCCTTTAAATTCTATACACGCATTTTGAAAATATTTACAACATGTAAAATGACAAGGGACGTAATAGCAATGGTATGTAAACATCAACCTCAACGAAATTTGAAGACCATCCATGACATATTTCAAGAGTGCTATTTTAACATGTCACGGACAAATAATGCAGTTTCGGGCGATTCCTTTCCATTTATTTTGCACAAATCAGCAACATTTTTGTTTTATTTTACGACGTCACTTCCGGGACTTTTATTTACCTTTTACCTTACAAGAAAGTTCAATATGAAGAATGCGATGAATAATCTGCTCCGTCTCTAGAAAATGCAGGGTTCTCCCCAGACAAATTTGAAGCTGTAGTGTGTTTTGCCGGGGGTTGAGGGGGGCCGCTCGGCGCCCTTACGGGTCAAGGGCAGGGCCCTTGTGGGGGACCAGGGGGCAAAGCCCCCGGAAGCTCCTGGGTTTACTTGAAATAGAAAGCCCTAAATTCAATTTCCTGAGCAAATAAAAGAATGAAATTAACTTGGAATCCAATGCAGTCTTGAGCAAATCAGTGTATGAATATAAAATATAAGAGTATTCATTTTTTTGAATGATGGAATGGTGAAAGGAAATTTTAATCTTCAAGAGTGGATAAGGTGGAAACTGACAATACACACACATTTCTATCTGAATTTCACAAGAAAGAACGACCCCTCAAGATCAATTGGACTATTGCTTATTTCAAAACATTGTGAGAAATTGATGAAATAGAGTTTCAAAAAAAATATTGGAAAAGAAGCAAATTGTCACAAAAAGCTCCTTTCTCAATAATGTTCATAATTGTTTCATTTTCTACCATTACACTTTGAAACCAGTAGGTATTTTATAAGATATATTATGCTATCTTCTTTAGTCATGTGTCATAATCTATCCAGCATAAACAAATTTATCAAAAAGATTGACTTGGTCATGATTCATTACATTCCCATATATCATGTTCTCAAACCACATGCATTGTGGGTGCAGGAATAATTTCTGATATTGTCTGTCAGTGCTTTCATTTTAAACACCAGTAAATAAAATATTATGTAGTATATTGTATTGTATTATCAAGACACATTTAGTGCACTAAACTTTCACAATGACAATTTTCAAACAAATTAGAATGAGTGTAGGTAATACTTTCTTGAATGACATTTCCGATTTTCAGAAAGAAGAAAATGCACGAAAACCCATTACAATATGTATTTTCTCCTTCAGTCTTCATTATTTTTTTATCTTCGGTAAAATAAATGAACTAAAATGGACAAAAAAAGTATTTAGTTTTATAGGTAAGTCTTTTTTGACAGCTGACTGTGAATTTGATAGATCTTTATGGCAAAAAATCGGCAATCAAAAAATAATTTCCTATGGATTCGTGTAAACAAAAACACAATCTTTGAACATTTAAATTAATATAGGGACATTCTTTAATCATATCATAGTTTGTTGTCAAGTTGTTTGTTGAAATTATTTTTCCCTAAGCTGCAAGAAATGAAAAATAGTATTTATTTGCATGAAGGCATGATCGACTGTCAATTCTGGGAGTGGGTGGGGTATACTACGCATTCTCGATAGTGATTGGCCTAAATATCGAAGTGGGTCAATCTGATGGCACGTGACCTACTCTTATCTAAAGATGGAGGGGAATTGCCTGCAGCGATGGTGGTTTGATAATACTTGTGTACTGGACTGGGACGGATTCAACAACCCTTTATCTCTGCCAACAGTCAGCGGTGTGAAATTAAACCCTTATCCCTTAAATTCATTTTTTGATTTTACCCAATATCACAGTATTTTAAGGTGTATCGCTTTGGGAATTAAGCTGTAGCGGCAATTTCAAGGCGTAGCGCTAAATGGTTATTTTTTTTAAGCTGTAGCGGGCCCGATACGCCATAAGGGCCTGGGGAGAACACTGAAATGAATTGCCAAGTAACAAAATTTTAATGTGTCATCTATTTTCACACGTAACAGAAACATGCCAAACTTGAGCCATAAATTTAGTATTGATGGTTTGAATGTGTTCTCCACAAATCGGTAAGTTTAACCTCCGGGGTAGGGTAAACATTCTCGACGTTGATTGGCTCATTAATATCTACTGAATCCGCCCACTTTTTTTTATAATTGACAGTTAATCGGGCCAGTACACGATTTTAAATAGTCATGTACGTCCGACATTTAGATTTTCTGCGTACACACGATTTCAAATAGTTGTGTACGTCCGACATATTGTTTTTCGGCGTATACATGATTTCAAATAGTTGTGCAGTGCTTTCATTAAGGGCCAATTCCAGGAATTTTTAAATTCCTGGTCAAAATTTTAGGAATTTTTGTCAGAATTCTGGAAGTTTTGTATTTGTCGTTAACAGGAATGCTTATTTATTTTTATTAAGGACTAAAAGGAGAAATTATGTTTCTTATGTCATTGATACGTGTGTCATAACTGGGACGTTTTGGTTACACATCTATTTAAACAAAATAAATGTTTATTTTTTTGATTTTAATAACTATGACAAAGCAATGGGTCGTTTGAAATATACATCTATTTAAACAAAACAAAATAGTGTTTATTTATTTGATTTTATTAATGATGACAACCGGTAAAGCTTTGCTGGCAATGTCAACAAAAAGTCCAGGCCGAATAGGGGGTGAGTGGTTCGCTAATTTCTCGCGAACAATTCAAGCTGTTAATCGCGGGAAATGTCAGTATCAAGATATGGCAGAGAAGCATAAAGTCGTCTTACTAATATCTATCAAATCTGCACTTTCAATGCCCTCAAATTCTGCTTCAGAGTCGAAATTTCGAAAAATGTCGGCAAAAAAATATTTTACATCCGCCATTTTGGAATCTCGGAAAGTACCTGTCCTCTTCAGAATAGATTGATGACGTATTTATTATTTCAATTCTAACCAATCAAATTCATTATTCGGGGAGGAATCCATTAGGAACGAGGCTGCATATTTTCCAAGTAGTTATGCATACAGAATATATAAATAACTTTCCAATTTATAGTTTCCGAAGTGATAATCGGTATAAATCATCAACAAATATTTTATATTTTTAACAGATAAAGAAACGTCCGAATTTTATAGTTACCGAAGTGATAATCGGTATTTCTCGTCATCAAATATTTTTAAAAGATAAAGAAAACGTCCGACCTAATTAATTAATTAACGTTATTTGAAAGAAAGACCGTCGTCGGATTAGGCAAACTTTTAACCCAATTAGCGTAATCAAGTTAAACTACCCTACAAACAGAGGTCGTCAAGGTGATGTCTGGTACACACGATAAGAACTCGGGTAAGCGTGTACTCGTGCTTTGACAATTATCGATTTTTTTACACGTTCACCTCTGCACTTTCACCCTTTATACTTTATTTAGGGTTATTCTGAAAACGTCCATGTGTAAATTTACGGACGTTTTGGGGAATTTCTGGACGTATAATAAACGTCCAGTGCTCAATTTTCGGACGTTTTTTGGGATTTTTCGGACGTATATTACGTCCACGTCCGCTTAATGAAAGCACTGGTTGTGTACGTCCCGACAGCTTTTTGGTTGTAAATACGCTCGAAACGTCCATTACCACGACCGCTGAATTTAGGAGAGGATGCTTCCCATGAAGTTTCATCCCAATTGGCGAAGTGGTTAGGGAAAAGTCATTTGAATAAAAAATGAACGGACGCACACACAACGGACAATTGCCATGTCATAAGCTGACACCAGTTGAGCTAAAAATCTGCCAACCAGTTTGGGAGAAGAAGAATTTAAAAAAAAAATGTTTTGTTGCCATGGAAACCAAAATTCTGCATGGATCCCAACAATTTGAAGGAATTCTGGTGAGGTCATTGAGAGGATGCTTTCTGTGAAGTTTCATCCCAATTGACCCACTGACTTTATGACATTTTCAGTTGCGCGGTACTTGTTTTTATAGTTACATCCGGGTTGATAGATTTACTAGTTACATCCGGGTTGATAGATTTACTATGTACCGAAAAATCCTAACAAAAGACTGACCATCATTGGCCATATAAAATGTGATCCAATCAGAATACAGCTTTAAATGAATTTCATGACACATACCGATTAAAACTGAGTCAATCTAACCTGGACTGGTTTGCAAGTGTCAGAAAAGTGATGATTGTGAAAATGCAAGTGTACATTTCATGCGTTTGTTATGTGAAGTTTGCCTTTCATGTGTGAATTGTGTGTCGTTCCTTTATAGCATCAATGCGATGACTAATTTAAAATGTGTCAAAAGTATAGTCTTTGCGCCCAATAGATGCACGGGGGTTTAAAAAGCGGACCAAGGATGTTCATGTTGCCCCAACGACGCAAAAACCCAGCCTAGTTTGAACCCTGCTCATATCTGAATTTCAACCACGGTCAGCGCCTGGATGGATGACCTGCGGTGGCTTAACATTGTGAAGGACGCGGTTCATATTAAAAATGGTGGCAGCAGTAGGATTTTGGGGCGACATCACAATCATCCCCGGGCCAAGATTGTTCCCTCTGCTTTACTGCGAATGTGCAGCCTGGATTGAACCCTGCTCATATTTGAGTTTCGACCATGGTCAGTGCCTGGATGGGTGACCTGTGGTGGCTTAACATTGTGAAGGGCCCTGTTCATGTTAAAAATGGTGGCAGCAGTGGGATTTTGGGGTGCCATCACCATCATCCCGGGGCCAAGATTGTTCCCTCTGCTTTACTAGGAATGTGAAAATAACGAGATTGTTGAGAGGTTGACTTTTTCACAAATCAACGTACATCATGGTTAATGCCTGCATGGGTGATCCGCATTTGCTTAACCCTTTCCCTCATACGACAAATCTGCAGCAGACGACTTTGAACGTAGTTTGTCAAAACATAGAAAATCTCCATAATTGAATGGATAACCTGTGACAAAAAGTGGAAAACACTGTGGCAAAAGGAGAAATTGCATGTTCTGTGCAATTTCTTCTTTTGTCACTATGTTTTCAAAAAGCTGTCTGCTGCAGAGGCGTCAAAAAGCGTCTATATGAGGGAAGAACCGGATAACAGATTTTACGAAGGGTTAATTAATAATCATTTTTCATCCTGAATTTCATTGGTTGTTGTGGATTATTTGCACATAAATATTTATTTAATTGTGAAACTGAAAACAAGGATAACCTTTTTTGTAAGGTCAGGTGTTTTGTAAACATGTTTGGTAATTTGCAGATGGACATGTCCAATACTGTACATGTATGTCATTTGTAAAGTCCTGTCATATTTTTATCATTTTGGATGATAAAAACAACTAAACTGCATCTTTCAAAATTATAACATTCAAACATTGTAAAATGCAACCTCTTCACAACAATCAAAATTTCATATCATAGGCATTTTGGAAATACCCTTCAATTCAATTTGAGAAGTGTATTACTATTACACCTATTACACCGATTTCAACATATTGAAATCATGGCCTTCAATTTCCGCTTCCATCAACATCTGAACAGGTGCAGCTTCCCATTAAACAGCAGTATATTGTACAGAAACTAATCATGCTTCAAAATATCAGTCATATATCTTTTTTTTCCCGGTCGGTATGAATAAGAATAATGTCAATAGAAAAACGCAAATCGAGGATTTTCCACCTGCGATCAAGAAAAAGAATTAAGGTTCGTAAGAAATTCATGTTCGAAAAAACAGGAACGTCATCGGAAGGCTATTTACCTCATTGTTGAAGGCCCTCACAGCTTCCATGGTTACGTTTGGTTAACCACAATCTTCACAAGACTTGAATATTTTGATTTTTTCTAACGCCGTTTTACAATTTGCATTTCTCCGGCGTGGGGGAAAATGGCGGATATCCCATAAGCATTAGGAATTTTATTAAAATCGTTTTGATTGGTCGAAATAATCAGAATTGGCCAATCGAATTGATCGTGACAAACGTGGGAACATATATTGTCTAGTTTTCCGGATTAGGGGAAACAAAATTCAACATGAAAAAACACACACGAAGTTCAATCATTGAATTCAATATAGAGCAAACAGAAAATATTTATTAAATGCATTAATTAATAAAAATATTTTTTAAATAAAAGCATAATACGTTAGAAATTGTTTTAAAAAAGTCCGATTTCCATGAAGGTTGATTAGGCCAGGGTCTTTCAAATAGTACTATTTGGAAGACCCTGATTAGTCCTACTAGAGAGGCAGCCTGCTTTTTTCATAAATTGAATTTAAAAAACCAAATACTCTCATATAGTAATAAACATGTTTGAATTACAGTTTTTACAGCATATAGTCAAACAGTCGAATATGCAAATATTAACTGTTTACTATGTATATATATATAGATAAATATATACCAACTGTCACCAAAGAATATAAGATAAAATTTGAAAACATATTGATAACTGTAATGTATTGATAGATCAATCCTTCTCAAAGACACTACAATTTTGGCGACGAGGTAAACAGAACGTTCGTTCTTTATAATGGCTGCGGTTGCGATGATCGATGTTTCTCCGATTGGCCAGTTCGACTGTTTAAACCAGGACGGCGTTGCGGCACGATGGAAACGCTGGATTCGTGCTTTTGAACTTTACGTAGAAGGCAAGGGTGTGAAAGACGCACAACAAAAGCGAGCTCTGCTGTTACATACGGGGGGTATGGCTGTACAAGACGTATTCTATACACTTGAACTCGTCACAGGGGAGGAAGGAGAAGATGCGTATGTACTTTGTAAAAAAACTCTTGAACGTTATTTCACCCCGATGTCTAACGTACCGTATGAGAGACATACATTTCGATCGATGGCGCAAGAACATAATGAGACAATTGAACAATATATAACGAGATTAAGAATGAAGTCAGACACTTGTGAATTTCCAAATGTTGACGAGCAAATCCGAGATCAGATTATAGAGAAGTGCAGCTCTAATCATCTCAGACGGAAACTACTTGAGAAAGGTAGGACATTGACACTCCAACAGTTGAGAGATAGTGCCAAAGCCCTAGAAGATTCAGAGAGGCAAGCTAGATCCATTGAGGGCATTAGTTCAAATGTTAATAGAGTTACCAGCGACAGAAATCAAAGGGAGAGAACTCCGAAAAATAAACCAAATAACTTTCATAAACGTGAATATACATGTTTCAGTTGTGGTTATGAGGGACATAAATCGAAAGACCCTAATTGTCCGGCGAAGGGACGTAACTGTCGGAAATGTGGTAATTCAGGTCATTTTGCATCAAAGTGTAAAACAAAGAATCAGAAGAAAGACGGGTGGAAACCGCATAAGACTGATAAACAAGTTCGACAAGTAAGTCAGCCCACAAATGAAGATGACTATGCGTTCATAGTGAATCAAGTGTCTTCAGATCTGACAGATATGACATCTCCAGTTATAATTGGTGGAATCGAAATTCCGATGATAATTGATTCGGGTGCGAGCTGCAATGTTATCTCCAGAGATGTGTGGGAAAACCTGAAAGCTAAAGGGGTCAAGTGCAGGTCATCCCAGGGTCCATCTTCGAATCTCTATGGATACGGATCAACCAGTCCATTGCGTGTTGCCGGAACCTTCACAGCCAACGGGACTATGTATGACAATAAACTGTCTGATGTGCATTTCAATGTTATTGAAGGGAAAGGTCAATCGTTGTTAGGGCGGGACACTGCATTAAAATTGAAAGTTTTAAGAATCAGTCCAAATGTAGCCCATGTAAACTCTGTAGAGTATTCAATCTTGGAAGAGTTTCCAGAAATTACAAAAGGTTTTGGTAAATTGAAAGACTTGAAGATAAAAATTCCAATTGATCGTGATGTCACACCTGTTATACAACCAGTACGACGTGTACCATACCATCTCAGGGACAAACTAAGTAAAAAACTTGATGAACTTGAGTCCCTTGACATTATAGAAAAAGTAAATGGACCATGTGACTGGTTAAGTCCAGTAGTTTGTGTACCCAAGAATAATGGTAGTGATATACGTTTATGTGTAGACATGAGGGTGGCCAACACCGCTGTAAAACGAGAACGCTTTCCAATACCTACTGTAGATGAAGTGATACAGGAGTTGAACAAAAGTCGTGTTTTCAGCAAGCTTGATTTGAAAATGGGATATTTTCAGATTGAACTTGACGAAAACTCGAGAGAGATAACCACCTTTAATATTCACAAAGGCATATATAGATATAAAAGGCTGATAATGGGCATATCATGTGCACCGGAAATGTATCAAAAATGCATGCAACAAGTTTTACAGGGGTGTGAAGGCGCTCATAATATTCAAGATGATATTATTATTCATGGGTCAAGTCAAAATGAACACGATGAAAGATTGAGAAATGTTTTCAGAGTATTACAGGAAAAGGGTTTGACTGTAAATGTTGAGAAGTGTGAGCTAAACATGTCTCATTTAGTTTTTATGGGTCATGTATTGAGTTCTAGAGGTATAGCCCCTGCAGAGGTAAAGGTTAGGGCAATTGTTGAGGCTCGTGAACCAGAAACAGTATCAGAAGTCAAAAGTTTTTTAGGACTTGTCACATTTAGCTCTCGATATATCCCAGATTTTTCGACTGTTTCTGAACCACTTCGTAAGTTGACAAAGAAAAATAAACCATTTGTGTGGAGTTCAGATCAGAAAAATGCATTTGAAAAATTGAAAGGTCTCATTTCCAAAGCTGATACTTTGAGCTATTATGATATTAATGCCAGTACACAAGTGATAGCTGATGCTTCACCTGTGGGACTTGGTGCAGTACTTATTCAGAAGCAACAAGGGGAATATAGAATTATTTCATATGCATCAAAAAGTCTATCAGATGTTGAGTGCAGGTACTCCCAGACAGAGAAAGAAGCCCTAGGCCTTGTTTGGGCATGCGAAAGGTTTCATCCATATTTGTACGGGGTAAAATTTGAATTGCTCACCGATCACAAACCTCTTGAATTTATCTTCTCACCGCGTTCTAAGCCTAGTGCTCGTGTTGAGAGATGGGTTTTACGCATGCAACCCTACATGTACACTGTACGATATATAAAAGGTAGCAGCAATATAGCTGATCCTTTATCAAGGCTGTTGCCTAAGTCTGTGAGACATTGTGAAAACAGCGAAATAGGTCAAGAATATATTAGATTTGTTGCAGAGGAAGCAACTCCATGTGCTATGACCACTCGTGAAATAGAACGAGTTTCTGAAAATGACCCTGAGTTACAAAGCATCAGGGATTGTCTCTTAAGTGGCAAATGGCACCACTTGAGCGATAAACATTTCTTATCAATTCAATCAGAGCTTAGTGCTATTGGTAAATTAGTACTGCGTGGAACGCGCATTATAATTCCGAATGAGCTTCGTGAGCGAACACTTGAGTTAGCACACGAAGGCCATCCAGGCATTGTTAACATGAAGCAAGTTTTGAGATCAAAAGTATGGTGGCCTGGAATAAGTAATGACGTTGAAAATTCTGTAAGAGTTGCTATGGCTGTCAATTGGTAGCACAAGGGTCAAAGCCAGAACCGGTCTCACGGACTGAGTTGCCAAACGGTCCATGGCAATATGTAGCTGCTGATATGTTAGGCCCGATGCCAACAGGAGAATCCATTTTGGTTCTTATTGATTACTATAGCAGATACTATGAAATAGCAATATTACGGTCTACAACCTCAGATAAGATAGTTGAGGCTATGTCAAAGTTTTTTGCGACACATGGTTTGCCATTGTCAATACGCACCGATAATGCTGCAAACTTCACTAGTGACAGGTTCAAGTCTTTTTTGGGCGATAATGGTATCAAACATGTCAAAAATACTCCTTTATGGCACCAAGCGAATGGCGAGGTAGAACGGCAAAACCGTTCAATAATGAAGCGCATTCGTATATCTCATTCCAGTAGACGCGACTGGAAAGCTGATTTGCAAACTTACATACAAGCATACCGCGCAACTCCTCATGCCACTACAGGAGTAAGCCCTGCAGAACTTTTATTCGGACGGAAGATCCGTACTAAAATTCCTGATCTTGAACAATTCAATGTGGACGATATTGAAATTCGCGATTGCGATTCTGAAAATAAGGGGAAAGGAAAGATATATGTTGATAGAAAGAGGGGTGCTGTAAAAAGCAACATTGAGGTTGGGGATAAGGTTTTAGTAAAGCAGGATAGGGAAAATAAGTTTTCCACTAGATTTAACCCACAACCATTTACAGTAATTGAGAAAAAGGGGAATGCTGTAGGTATAGAGTCACAAACGGGTTCGCAATATAAGCGCAATGTGACAAGTGTTAAGAAGTTGAATGAAAGGAAAGGAACCAAAAACATGTACAATGCTTTAGACAGTGGTTTTGAGAAAGGTGAGAGTCAAACTTTATCTGATGATAATAATGACGTCATAATTACTGAAACCACAAGTTTGAATGAAACGAAGGGTGAACTTGATCTTGTCAGTTATATGATAAGTCTCCTACTACAACAAATAACATGTCTGGTTCATCTCGACCAGTTAGAAACAAACGGGTGCCTGAGAGGTACAAAGAGTTTATTCTTCAAAGATGATTGTTTACGGGTGATGGTACATTTATAGTTAGTCGGTGTGCTGAATCAACGGCATTAAGTTTACATTTCTTGGTACAGGAAGTACTCTAAAAAACATTTTAAGTTTAACATGCTAGTCAAAGTGTTTCAATCTAGTCAATAGTTTAAGTCACATGTTCAAATGGCACTTGCATTTCAGATAGTGTAACATAGGAAATCCAATAGAACTACTAGTTGGTATTTTCATAATACATGTATGTTATGTCTCATATTCTGGAAAAAGGAGGGATGTAATGTATTGATAGCTTTATTCAGACTCCTCCGAGCACATGAATGTTAACACTGTACTATTGTTGTTTGGGCATGCGTAGTAGAATGGTAATAAATGAAGGAATCATCTTTAATGGTTGTTGATGTTTTATTATGGTTAAATCCAGATCAATCCTTCTCAAAGACACTACAATAACTTTCACACTTTTTTGTTAACTTTTTGTTTTCAGGGTTCAAACTACACTTCTAAATTTCAGCATGTTACATTATTCACATACTAAGCAAAAATACACAATCAACAAATTATCGAATAGAGTAGAAAACGTGTTGGCTAAAGGATTGATTGATTGATTGATTGAGGTTAAACGCCGTTTTTAACAATTTCTCAGTTATATCACGGCGGCCAGTTCACCTATTCATGCATTTTCTGGTTTTCTCACACCAGTACTCCACACAACAATCTTCCCAAACAACTGGCTTCTTTTCCACATAGCCCATTGGTGGAAGACAAATGACGCATGTCGCAATGACTTTTGTCAAACGTCGGAAAGAAAGTTGGCCGAGCCGGGATTCGAACTCACAACCCCTGGATTGACAGCCCGCGTCGTTACTGACTGAGTTACCGTGACTCGACTTGTGGCTAAAGGAGAAATGTCTCTTAATACGTATGATGCTTTCAAAAGTCATCTGCTGCATAGGCACAAGAAACGTCTGTACGTATGTGGGTGAAAGGTTAAACAAGTTTTTTATTTTATTAGGGTTTTACGCCGCTTTTAACATTATTTCGGTTATATCACGGCGACAGTTTACTTATTCATGATCCCTGGGTAAACAAACCAGTACTAGAGCTAGCCAATGTGCCTTGCCCAAGAGCACTCATGACTGTCGTGCCGCGACTGGGGATCGAACCCGGGACACCCGGTTTCAAATCCCCGACGCTAACCACTCGAATGAATGAATGAATGTATATTGTTTTATGGCGCATCGACAGCTAAGGTCATTTAGCGCGCAATTAATTTTTTATTATTCATGATCCCTGGGTAAACAAACCAGTACTAGGCTAGAAAATGTGCCTTGCCCAAGGGCACTCCACCATGACCGTAGTGCCGCGACTGGGGATCGAACCCGGGACACCCGGTTTCGAAATCCCCGACGCTAACCACGCGAGCACAGCGGATTCCCGCTAACCACTCGACCACGGCGGATTCCTAAGAAAGGGTAAACAAAGAATGACACTAAAATATTTACAGACATGAAAATCCAAGCGATATATAGGCTTTTAGACGACGTTTGACTACTTATTTTCAAGATGTTACAGGCCTTTAATCATTTACCTCGGACCAGACACTGTTTTTAACATATCATTAGGTTTATGTAAGCAAATAATGAGAAAACCCAACTACACACAAAGTACACATATATAAATTGGTATACTATTTCACAATTCTAAAGATATGTATGGGTGTTTTTTTTTGTAAATGAAGTAGTACTGCTTGTCCGAGTTTTCATATGCAATTAAATCCTTATTTCATTTAAGTTTATTATATTCCCGAGTCAATTTTACTTTTCGACTTTCAAATAATATTTTTTTACAATATTTTCAGAGTCATATTGTATTTTATAAAGTTTTAATTCAACTCATCTTCTACGTTCTTGTTGGTCCTTATCGACTGACGCAAAACGGCTGAATCTTCAAACCTAAACACCGTGAAAATGTCCATTGTCCTTGACGCCAAACGGCTCAATCTTCAAACCTAAACACCGTAAGAGTTCCATTGTCGTCTCTTGTAGTTAGTTGCTTAGTTGTTAATTTTAAGAAACATTATGAACCGTATCGCAATTTTTTCAAATGTTCGTTCTGCATTCGCAGGCAGCATTCGTATAAATTAGTGCGTCCCCAATCTGTTGCGTCAGGTTTGGACAAATCCTGCTTATTGCACCTGTCTGCAAACAGCCTGGGCCCAATGGTAAGTATGCGGTTCATTTTACAGAATTAAATAAACAAGATATCGGTGGAACCGATGGATGCCCCCTGAAGTATGGTGAAACAATATACTTTATTTTGCAAAATCAATTAGCTTTAAGAAAGTAAAAAGTAAAAAATGTGAGGACAAAAGTGGAAATAATTTATGAGAAAATTTCTATTTTTGCTACGATATTTACAAAAGTCGTCTGCTGCAGATGCGTCAAAAGTGGGAAAGGGTTAACATTAAAGGAGTAAAAGTTTTGAAATGTTGAAAGTTCTGTAAATATTGCTTAAAGTGACACGTACAAAGTAAGTAATAATTAAGTAGTTTAAAACTATAATGGCAGTAGATGTTGAACAACTGTAAATTGAAAGTCTTGAAAATGTACAAAATTTGGCTTACTGCGTATGTCTACCCATTAAAAATGAACCATAAACAATCAATGTTTAGATGTTTATGGTACTGGAAAGTGAAATTATTACTCTAATTTTATCCCAGAATTATGATTCTAATATTTTAAGATACCTTTTGAACCGTTTTAAAACTTTTGACTATAATGTCTATTAATTATCTGGAGTTCAGCACCTTTACGAGAGATCACATATTTCAAGTAACTTGTATAGCTGTGTCAAAAGTGCATCGTACTCCATAAGACTCCAGCCCGATTTGAAGCAAGGTTGCAAAACTATACGTGTCTAGTGGTAATGGGTTTATTATGTTACCTGCTGCCGTTATAATTTTAAATAGTTAATTTCGCACGGCGAGGGTAAACAAATTTAAATTATTATTTTAATTACACTTGGTACGTTGTATCAGGGACGTAGATAAGAGGGATAAGCAACTCCATCTGTACACCTGTTATCTGGTTGAAATATCGCATGGAGAAATGAAATTGTCCAAATTTTCACATTTAGCAAATAAAACTTTGAAGTCACATTTGGCATATAAACAAAACATACACATATTTCAACTTAAGTTAGAGATACATTGAACAACTGTAATTTCCTTGTATTTTATATATTGACTGGTTTAAAAGACACAGGTTTTGTGATTTCTGAATGTTATTAATTTTAATAGACTGACATTATTCCTAAGGATACAATATTACTAAAATGTGTACATTGAATTTAAGTTAGCAGTTTCTGAGAAATAGCCCGGACACAAATTCATTTTATATACAAGGGAAATAACTCTATGAAAATCCACCAAACCGGAATATGTTGATGCACATCTCATCTTGTCAAGGAAACTTCCCATAAAGTTTCATTGAATTCAAGTCAGTGATTGCTGATAAATGGCCCGGACAAAGGCGGGATGGACACACATAGCAATTCAAAGGGCAATAACTCTGTGAAAACTCATCAGACCAGAACGTAATGATAATTTGCACATCTTGTTAGTATGGTTTTCCATAAAGTTTTATTGAATTCAAATAAGTGGTTGCTGAGAAATAGAAATCTCCTCTTGTTCGTGAAGCTTCACCTTTTTTTTTAAATGAATTTAAGTCTGTGGCTGCTAAGAAATAGCCCCGACACAACGGGACGGACGGACGAATATATGCCCTCGCCCCCGTTGATTTTTCGGGGAGCATAACTACTATTATTCCAAATTTACAGATTTTCTTTCTTAAGTAGTTCTGCAATCAAAGGAATAGTCTTGAACATAGATACGTGATGATTCTTGAAAAAAATAAGACTTTATAGGTTACTGAGGAGATTATTAGCAAATTAGTCTATTACGTAAAGCTTTGAATCAAACCGGAAGTACAACTGACCGAAATTGATGACTGATTTTCTTTGAAGTAAATTGAAGCATGATTGTAGCATAAGGCAATCAGTTGAAGCACTAACCGACGAAAAATAAAACAATTCGACACAAATAGATATGAACACGTGAGCAACTTTGTGTAACGCTGTAATTACAGAAACGAACAGCATCGCCATTCTAATGAGATATTTCTTTAGGTGTATACACTGTTTGGCTCAGAAAAAAATGCATGTGGATAAAATCCAATTTCACCTCAAAATTTCGCTACAAATAAACGAAAATGGAACAGACATTAAAGACTATTTATTACACATATCTTGCTAGGTAAGAAGGTGTGATTAATACCTTCAGGTTGAGTGCAACAGGGATTATCATAATTGTAAAGATTATTAAAAGTAGAAAAATGTCAATTTGAGCAATTATGCTTATTGAAAGTTATCAGGGGGCTTGATTTTCTTATATGAACATGGACAACTATCTAAGTTTTGTTACACAGGTGAGCGAAATAGGACCATAATGGTCATCGTATTTATTAATAATTTCATAGAAAACTACGTAAACTCTCTTTTTCTACCTTAAATGACCCTCAACTATGTTACATCCTGCATATTTTGACAATTAAATATACAACAACATGCTGGCTACATCCCTTGTGTGATTATCAACCCCAACCCTCACAGAAGCATTGCAAACTTGGCAGTGGTTATAATTGAATCTGGTCTGAATATTGTTGACATAGTCAATTAAAAAACCCATGGGCATACTAAAATTAGACTGCCTTTTCAAAGTGACTAACCTCATTGATAAAGGAATGCATAATTCATATTTGACAAATATTTCTTGTGTACCGCCTGTCTGACCTTGATTTACGAATACCAACACAACCGTCAAACCAATTATTTCAGTGTTTCGGCCCACCAGTACTTGCGGTGCTTTGATCACATCATCAGTACTCCGCTTAGAACTATTTGTTTCGGCGGAGCTGCCTATGTTCTTAGGAATTATGTATCTCGAAAAAGAAAAAAACGTTTAGTAAGTGTGTATAATTGTGTCGAGCTTATGTCATGGCGAATTGTCCGTCGTGCGACCGTGCTTGCGTGTGTGTGTGTGTGTGTGTGCGTGTGTGTGTCTCCCTCTCTCTCTCACCGCCCCGCTGGTATAGTGGTAGAGCGTCCGTCTCGGGTGGGGAGGTCGCGGATTCGATCCCTGGTCGAGTCATACCAAATACTTTATAAAAATGGTAGTAATGGCTGCCGTCCTTAGCTCAGGGT
Source organism: Serripes groenlandicus (assembly GCA_031761405.1). Classification (NCBI taxonomy): domain Eukaryota; kingdom Metazoa; phylum Mollusca; class Bivalvia; order Cardiida; family Cardiidae; genus Serripes; species Serripes groenlandicus. The sequence continues at coordinate 89,213,305 of JASEVX010000005.1, read as the reverse complement.
TGCGAGGTTAGCATTACGTCTGACTGACTGGCTGGTGTCAGTATATATGGACCAGTAGTACTTACCCAGCAAACGCCGTGATATAACTGAAACATTGTTGAAAGCGGTGTAAAACACCAAACAGCCAAACAAACCAAACATTCAAACAATGTGTATGTTTATCTGTCTATGTGTGTGCATGTCTATATATCTATGTATGTGTATATTTATCTGTCTATGTATGTCTATCATCATGAATATATGTCTATCATCATGAGTGTATATCATTATGTATGTCTATCACTATGTATTTCTATCTGTATGCATCTGTATGCATCTTTATACGTGTGTATGTAAATCTGTCTAGGTATTTGAATGTTTATCTGCCTATGCATGTCTATCATAATGAATGTATGTCTATCATCATGAATGTCTATCATTATGTATGTCTATCACTATGTATTTATATCTGTGTTTATGCATGTGTCTCTGAATGTATGCCTATCTGAATTCATGTTTATCTGAGTGTATGTCTATCTGTTTTTATGTCTTAATGTTTATGAATATATGTATGTCCGTCTATCTCTCCATTTATCAGTTGGTGTAACTGTCAATCCGCCTATATGTCTGTCTGTATGTATAAACGTGTGTATGTCAATCTCTATGTTTATCCATCTATACGTTTGTATGTCTATCTGTCTATGTATTTGTATGTATATCTGTCTATGTATGCCTATCATTATGTATATATATCATCGTGTCTCTAGCATTATGTATGTCTATCCCTATGTATGTATATCTGCATTTATCTGTTTATGTATTCTATGAATGTCTATCATTATGCATGTATGTATATCATCATGAATGTATGTCTATCATCATGAATGTATGCCTATCATCATGCGTACATGATACATTGCTCGTTCTGAGCAATGGCACCTAAATTTGCATTGTTTACAAAGGGGTCAAAATTGCCCCTAAACCAGGGTTTTCAAAATAGGTTTTAAGTTACAACCGTTTCACGCCAAGCCCTCGATATAACTTCAAGAAACAATGTAAAATACTGTTGTTTGATAATCAGTGTGCGTATAACGCTCCGGGTCACAAGTATTTGACGTTACACCGTCTATTTTGTCAGCCATAACTCATTTGTCATTATTTCCTCATCCGCCACTTGACAGTTTTCCTAGTTGAACACATTTTAGGGCTATTTTCTCCTTTATTTTCGAAGGTTGCCTGCTTAAGAAGCGTCTATAGGCGTCTATCTCATAAACAAGGGGACACTACCTGCAAGCTGTTCTTTGACTAAACAAGTGTTCGCTAATCAGCATCGGTTATTGCCAATCGAGATGACACATCCCAAGACAAATAATGCCTGGTAACTTCGGACATCGGCCCTCCTACCATGTTTCAAGTCTTTGGTATAACTTGACCGGGCATCGAGCCCTTAACTCCCGCTCAAAAGTTGAACGTTGTTACCATTTCTCTTTTTCAGACGGTCCATCTAAAACGGAATCGCCGAGCCCTGATAGCTCATTCGGTAGCGACACGGGTTGTCAATCCAGGGGTTGTGAGTTCGAATCCAGTTCGGCCAACTTTCTTTCCGACGTTTGACAAAAGTCACTGGTGTGAGAAAGCTAGGAAACACATGAGTAGGTGAACTGGCTGCCGTAATATGACTGAAACATTGTTGAAAACGACCTTAAGCCACAATTAATCAATCATCTGCGGAATTAAACTGTTATTGCCAACAAAAGCCTCATGTTGTTGTAGTTAGTCAAACCGCTACATCAACTCTTTCAGTGCACACTTGTTTAAAGTAGACTCCTAACATGTTAAAATTTGGGCGACTCTATCATTCATGTTATAAGAGTTTTGGAATATTTTGACAACTAAAGGGCAAACAATGCTGATTTCAGGCCAGAGAGTTCGTTACGAGCTGACTCACATAGATCTGTATTGTTTGCTGTAAAAAGCTCCATATTGCCATTCGCACTGAAAGAGTAAATTCAATGTTGTTTTGAACGTTTTACGGAATTATTACTTCGGATATCTACGGTCCCATGTTCGTATGCCACAGCACATCATTGTCCGTGAAAATTAAACGTTCGCATCATGAATGGATACATACACGTTCATGATTACTTTATATTTATATACGCTGAACGTTTTATGTATTCAGCACTCTCTTTGAAATCAAGTACCTGGCTTTGTGTATACTGAACGTTTGACAACGGCAGCGAATTGTCAGGTCTTGCTGAACACCATAATTCAGGGACTGAACACCATAATGGTCCAAAATCGTTATATTTTATACTTATTCTAATTAATCCACAATACGTCGATATATATGTAACGGAATGTTGTAGAAGGTCGTACAAGTCTTGTTTTTCATTATTTCAGAGGAAATAAGCAGTTAAAAAACGTCCGCTCCGTGTTTTCCCGTTTAAAAATACCGTGGAATTTCCTCTTGCTCATTTGAATTCGTGGATTCAATTCGGCATTCTCTAACACTATCGACTCATTACATTCATGTATGCGTGAGTGTAAGGAACGACAACTCTGCGAAGGAGATTGTCAATTCGGTTTTAGTGATCACGTGATAAATATACAGGATTATTTTTAGATTTACTGGGTTACTAACCCAGTAGATTTTACAATGCAAAATAACAAAAAATCTCCGCAATATTAATAGTGTGCATATATTGTAGTACATCAGTCAGCAAATCTCAATGCCTTACATGCAAAAACATCAAGGTAATAGCAATTTTTAACAATTTTCTTTTGTTTTCGCTTTTTTTCTCATATGGGATTCAGTCCCTTTAAGGATGTCTGAATTTATCAATCGACAGTTACATTTGCCGTGCATAATTCCCTGGCCGATCTGCACTTCACGTTGTGTTTGTAAATAATCTTCAACAAGCCAGATTTGTTTACGACATTTAATTACTCAATTCATACACTTGAAACAATTTAATTCAAAACATCAACTTGTTATATCATTACATACATTCATCTTCTCTCCCGAAACTTGTCCCTGTAAAATGATCATATTTAAAAATCTCTCTCACAACATTTCCCTCTTTCTAGTTACTTTAACAAATAAACAAAATGTTCAAACAGTTTTCTCTCCTACAATCTTTTTCTCTAAAAGAACATTTGTTTGTTTGTTTGTTTTATTGGGATTTTACGCCGCTTTCAACATTAGTTCAGTTATATCACGGCGACAGTCACTCAACCATGACCGTCGTTCCCTCAAAAGAACCTTTCTATCTTCAGTACTTTAACAAATAATCATAATCGAAACAAGTTCTCTCCCATAATCTGTCTATCTTAAGTACTTTAACAAATAATCATAATCGAAACAAGTTCTCTCCCATAACCTTTCTATCTTCAGTACTTTAACAAATAATCATAATCGATACACGTTCTCTCCCATAACATTTCTATCTTCAGTACTATAACAAATAATCATAATCGATACACGTTCTCTCCCATAACATTTCTATCTTCAGTACTTTAACAAATAATCATAGACGAAACAAATTCTCTCCCATAACCTTTCTATCTTCAGTACTTTAACAAATAATCACAGACGAAACAAATTCTCTCTCACAACCTTTCTATCTTCAGTACTTTAACAAATAATCATAGACGAAACAAATTCTCTCCCATAACCTTTCTATCTTCAGTACTTTAACAAATAATCATAGACGAAACAAATTCTCTCCCATAACCTTTCTATCTTCAGTACTTTAACAAATAATCATAGACGAAACAAATTCTCTCCCATAACCTTTCTATCTTCAGTACTTTAACAAATAATCATAGACGAAACAAATTCTCTCCCACAACCTTTCTATCTTCAGTACTTTAACAAATAATCATAGACGAAACAAATTCTCTCCCATAACCTTTCTATCTTCAGTACTTTAACAAATAATCATAGACGAAACAAATTCTCTCTCACAACCTTTCTATCTTCAGTACTTTAACAAATAATCATAATCGAAACAAGTTCTCTCCCATAATCTGTCTATCTTAAGTACTTTAACAAATAATCATAGACGAAACAAATTCTCTCTCACAACCTTTCTATCTTCAGTACTTTAACAAATAATCATAATCGAAACAAGTTCTCTCCCATAATCTGTCTATCTTAAGTACTTTAACAAATAATCATAGACGAAACAAATTCTCTCCCATAACCTTTCTATCTTCAGTACTTTAACAAATAATCATAGACGAAACAAATTCTCTCCCATAACCTTTCTATCTTCAGTACTTTAACAAATAATCATAGACGAAACAAATTCTCTCCCACAACCTTTCTATCTTAAGTACTTTAACAAATAATCATAATCGATACACGTTCTCTCCCATAACCTTTCTATCTTCAGTACTTTAACAAATAATCATAATCGATACAAAGTCTCTCCCACAACCTTTCTATCTTCAGTACTTTAACAAATAATCATAGACGAAACAAATTCTCTCCCATAACCTTTCTATCTTCAGTACTTTAACAAATAATCATAGACGAAACAAATTCTCTCCCATAACCTTTCTATCTTCAGAACTTTAACAAATAATCATAGACGAAACAAATTCTCTCCCACAACCTTTCTATCTTCAGTACTTTAACAAATAATCATAGACGAAACAAATTCTCTCCCATAACCTTTCTATCTTCAGTACTTTAACAAATAATCATAATCCATACAAGTTCTCTCTCACAACCTTTCTATCTTAAGTACTTTAAAAAATAATCATAATCGATACAAGTTCTCTCTCACAACCTAAACAAATAATCATAATCAAAACAAGTTTCCTCCGACAACGTAATCATAATTTAAACAAGTTCTCTCCCACATCCTTTTTTTTTTTATGTTCTTTTACAAATGATTTAAACAAGTTCTACCCCACATTTTTTCTAGCTTACGTACTTCAAATAATCATAATTTAAACAAGTTCTCTCCCACAACCTTTCTATCTTTTAAGTACTTTTACAAATAATCATAATTTAAAAGTTTTTTCTCCCAGAAACTTACCCTCTTATGTACATCATTTATTGTTGTGTACTATTTGAATCATATTTTATTGTGTAGTGATAATACTCCTTGAGTCAGCATATTTGAATCATATTTTATTGCGTAGTGATAATACTCCCTGAGTCAGCATATTTGAATCATATTTTATTGTGTAGTGATAATACTCCCTGAGTCAGCATATTTGAATAATATTTTATTGCGTAGTGATAATACTCCCTGCGTCAGCATATCCAAATCAAAGACAAATAATCTATGTAAAACCAGTACTGACAAGGATCTAAAATTATTATACCCTAAAATTCAACATTAAGCAAATGTGCTCTTTTTTAACAAACAGATGTTGTTACTATATTGAGGGCTTGGCGTGAAACAGTTGTAACTTAAAACCTATTTTGAAAACCTTGGTTTAGGTGCAATTTCGACCCTTTTGTAAACAATGCAAATTTAGGTGCCATTGCTCAGAACGAGCAATGGCACCTAAATTTCCATTGTTTACCAAGAAAAAATGATTTAACGCTTATAAAGACTTTATGGCGAGGTGATTAACCTTGGTAAAAAAATACAAATTTCAGTTACAACCGTTTCACCTCAAGCCCTCGATATATAGACAAAATGACCGAATAACTAAATATGTTCTCCTAAAGACCAATACAATGACATTTGCAAGGAATAATACTCGTATTACATAAGAACACACTATCACGTGCAATAATCAGGACGTTCATGAAACAATGAAACACGCCGACTAACTATGTGTTTATCATACATCCTGACAACCCTTGCCATCCATGAGACGCCAGTGGGCAGACAGAGACACCTCGACTTACTATATTGTGATTACCATACATCCCTGGCAATCCCTGTACTCTACCAGACACCAGTAGGCAGACACTATTGCACATTCTTGAACTATTGTCAAAGTAACTCACAGGCCCACCTCACACTTATATAAGTGGTCGCTAAAAGAAGATTACCTAATCGCGTTGTTTTTATAACTTCTTCATCTACAATTATAATTCTCATAGATCTTCGAGCACACAGGTATAGATTACCATAGAACATACACAATTCTACGCACAATGTTTCGCTATGAGCAACTTACCAATCTCTTCAATGTTCGAAGGTTTCTCCAAGAAGGTTGCATTACTATACTCTGAATGCACAATACCCTAAGCCCCTGCTTGAATCTGACATATAATCAACTCTACACGACTCCAGTACTAAACTACACGCAAATATATCTCACTTAACCTACGACAAAACAACATATTACGAACAATGCCTACTTTAACACAATAATATTACTCAAATTAAACAATATCAATCCGCACTGCAATAAAATACCACACACATAACAACGAGTTAAAACGAGGACTAGAACTACTTTATATTACTTATTCATCAACTAGTTTAACCAGATCTAGATACAAGTATTGTGTACATGTGTTGTCATCATACGAGTACACACACTCTGATCAAGATCTATGAGATTAACATATTACTTTCACAAGCTTGTTAAAATCATTTGTCGAATTGTGTAGATTTTGATCAGGCTGAGCAGGTGGAAAAGATTATCCGAACCTACCCCGTTGTGAAAAGTCAGCGTGTACCTTTTCTCATGCAATAGCTCATATGTAACGCAAAACAAAGGTTTATTGAAAAACATTAACGTTATAGTTGTGTACTTTTTTGCACAAAGGTCAGGATCAGGTCAAAATTGAGATGAAACAGTATCAACTACCAACTATCAACTTTCTATTACAATTCTCCCATCCATTTCGATTCATATCATGACGAAACGTCACCTACGCGCTAATCTTACCTCGTATCTTCTCTTCCTAACTAGACACTTCGATCCTAGCTTAACTAACTCATTCCTTACTATATACATCCGTTTTTATCTACCACAAGCCTAAGTCAATTCTCTCTTAAATAGCCTAACATATTCTCATAATGTAACACTACTTGTCAATGAAGTGTAAGGATGGAACTCTTTATCCGGTGTATTCATGCAGACAATAGGTCAAATGACGACGAAGCTGCTGCAGAAAATGCATTTGAATAAATATTCCTGATATTGCCACGCCGATTATTGTGTCGTTTTATTTCTTCACCTGGTGATATTTTCAAAGTTGACAGCTTTGAAAATACCATCTGAGGCAAAACAATAGTAGTTCAGAAGTTTGATTATAGACACAGATTTGAAATATTTTTCGATATGTTGTTAAAACTATAACCATGTTAGGTCATGTATAACAAGAAATATAAGCTTTTGAGATGTTTGCGATCCGTGAATATCAAGATCAACCTGCATATCCTCCTTCATTGCAATTTGGCTTATCAAGCATGAGTGACGCCTCTACAGCAAGCAGTAATTAATCCTTTTGCAACATCGTTTATTGTGGTGTAATATTTGAAACATGTTGTATTTTGTAGTAATAATACTCCTTGAGTCAGCATATCCAAATCACAGACAAATACTCTATGTAAAAAGGCAACTGTAACTGTCAATAATTGACAGATGGTTGTTAAAGCAACTTAAGCTTATTTACGACTGTCTTTCATCTCTTTACATGTATATATGAAATAGACATCTAACCCTTTAAGAAAATATATTATCCAAAACATAATCCAGATGACTCGAACATAATAATATAAACTACCAAATACATGACTAATTTACAGGAGTATCATTGGTTAAAACATACGGAGTGTTTGTTAACTACTTCAGTGGGGTGAAGGAGAACAGGTTCCCTAGCGCATTTTAACTAGTCTGTATTTCCCTAGATTTAACATAAGTGATTCATCGTCATTGTGCTCTTATTACCTCGGCACGAAGCATACCGTGCATCGCATGTACGTACAAGAAAACAGATGTTGTTACTATATCGAGGGCTTGGCGTGAAACAGTTGTAACTTAAAACCTATTTTGAAAACCCTGAATTAGGTGATATTTCGAACCTTTTGTAGACAATGCAAATTAAGGTGCCATTGCTCAGAACGAGAAATCGCACCTAAATTTCCATTGTTTACCAAGACAAATGATTTAAAGCTTATAAAGACTTTATGGCGAGGTGATTAACCTTGGTAAAAAATTACCAATTTCAGTTACAACCGTTTCACGCCAAGCCCTCGATTTATAGACAAAATCACCGGATAACTAAATATGTTCTCCTAAAGACCAATACAATGAAATTCGCAAGGAATAATACTCCTATTACATAAAAAACACACTATCACGTGCAATAATCAGGACGTTCATTAAACAATGAAACACGTCGACTAACTATGTATTTATCATACATCCTGACAACCCTTGCCATCCATGAGACGCCAGTGGGCAGACAGAAACACCTCGACTTACTATATTGTGTTAACCATACATCCCTGGCAATCCCTGTACTCTACCAGACACCAGTAGGCAGACACTATTGCACATTCTTGAACTATTGTCAAAGTAACTCACAGGCCCACCTCACACTTATATAAGTTGGTCGCTAAAAGAAGATTACCTAATCGCGTTGTTTTTATAACTTCTTCATCTACAATTATAATTCTCATAGATCTTCGAGCACAATGGTATAGATTACCACAAAACATACACAATTCTAGGCACAATGTTTCGCTATGAGCAACTTACCAATCTCTTCAATGTTCGATGGTTTCTCCAAGAAGGTTGAATTACTACACTCTGAATGCACAATACCCTAAGCCCCTGCTTAAATCTGTCATATAATCAACTCTACACGACTCGAGTACTAAACTACACGCAAATATATCTCACTTAACCTACGACAAAACAACATATAACGAACAATGCCTAAATTAACACAATAATATTACTCAAATTAAACAATATCAATCCACACTGCAATACCAATTACCACACACATAACAACGAGTTAACACGAGAACTAGAACTACTTAAGCTTACTTATTCATCAACTAGTTTAACCAGATCTAGATATAAGTATTGTGTACATGTGTTGTCATCATACGAGTCCACACAGTCTGATCAAGATCTACGAGATTAACATATTACTTTCACAAGCTTGTTAAAATCATTTGTCAAATTGTGTAGATTTTGATCAGGCTGAGCGGGTGGAAAAGATTATCCGAACCTACCCCGTTGTGAAAAGTCAACGTGTACCTTTTCTCATGCAATAGCTCATATGTAACGCAAAACAAAGGTTTATTGAAAAACATTAACGTTATAGTTGTGTACTTTTTTGCACAAAGGTCAGGATCAGGTCAAAATTGAGATGAAACAGTATCCTACCTCGGATTTTTCTTCGGGAGGTATACACGCTATCATTACTACATATCTATTGCTTCTTTCCACAGACGGAATAGTTATAGGCATATATATCATTAAAGATTTGACAGCATTTAAAAAATCTTTCAGAAATGCTTTCTTTTAATAGCTTCATTGATCTTAAAACAAGCATAAGTCGTATAACTGATAGTGTTGAAATTATAAAACACCTTTTAGACATGAAATTTAATTTGAGTTAAACATCTAGTTTTCAAGTAAAACTATCAACTTTCTATTACAATTCTCCCATCCATTTCGATTCATATCATGACGAAACGTCACCTACGCGCTAATCTTACCTCGTATCTTCTCTTCCTAACTAGACACTTCGATCCTAGCTTAACTAACTCATTCCTTACTATATACATCCGTTTTTATCTACCACAAGCCTAAGTCAATTCTCTCTTAAATAGCCTAACATATTCTCATAATGTAACACTACTTGTCAATGAAGTGTAAGGATGGAACTCTTTATCCGGTGTATTCATGCAGACAATAGGTCAAATGACGACGAAGCTGCTGCAGAAAATGCATTTGAATAAATATTCCTGATATTGCCACGCCGATTATTGTGTCGTTTTATTTCTTCACCTGGTGATATTTTCAAAGTTGACAGCTTTGAAAATACCATCTGAGGCAAAACAATAGTAGTTCAGAAGTTTGATTATAGACACAGATTTGAAATATTTTTCGATATGTTGTTAAAACTATAACCATGTTAGGTCATGTATAACAAGAAATATAAGCTTTTGAGATGTTTGCGATCCGTGAATATCAAGATCAACCTGCATATCCTCCTTCATTGCAATTTGGCTTATCAAGCATGAGTGACGCCTCTACAGCAAGCAGTAATTAATCCTTTTGCAACATCGTTTATTGTGGTGTAATATTTGAAACATGTTGTATTTTGTAGTAATAATACTCCTTGAGTCAGCATATCCAAATCACAGACAAATACTCTATGTAAAAAGGCAACTGTAACTGTCAATAATTGACAGATGGTTGTTAAAGCAACTTAAGCTTATTTACGACTGTCTTTCATCTCTTTACATGTATATATGAAATAGACATCTAACCCTTTAAGAAAATATATTATCCAAAACATAATCCAGATGACTCGAACATAATAATATAAACTACCAAATACATGACTAATTTACAGGAGTATCATTGGTTAAAACATACGGAGTGTTTGTTAACTACTTCAGTGGGGTGAAGGAGAACAGGTTCCCTAGCGCATTTTAACTAGTCTGTATTTCCCTAGATTTAACATAAGTGATTCATCGTCATTGTGCTCTTATTACCTCGGCACGAAGCATACCGTGCATCGCATGTACGTACAAGAAAACAGATGTTGTTACTATATCGAGGGCTTGGCGTGAAACAGTTGTAACTTAAAACCTATTTTGAAAACCCTGAATTAGGTGATATTTCGAACCTTTTGTAGACAATGCAAATTAAGGTGCCATTGCTCAGAACGAGAAATCGCACCTAAATTTCCATTGTTTACCAAGACAAATGATTTAAAGCTTATAAAGACTTTATGGCGAGGTGATTAACCTTGGTAAAAAATTACCAATTTCAGTTACAACCGTTTCACGCCAAGCCCTCGATTTATAGACAAAATCACCGGATAACTAAATATGTTCTCCTAAAGACCAATACAATGAAATTCGCAAGGAATAATACTCCTATTACATAAAAAACACACTATCACGTGCAATAATCAGGACGTTCATTAAACAATGAAACACGTCGACTAACTATGTATTTATCATACATCCTGACAACCCTTGCCATCCATGAGACGCCAGTGGGCAGACAGAAACACCTCGACTTACTATATTGTGTTAACCATACATCCCTGGCAATCCCTGTACTCTACCAGACACCAGTAGGCAGACACTATTGCACATTCTTGAACTATTGTCAAAGTAACTCACAGGCCCACCTCACACTTATATAAGTTGGTCGCTAAAAGAAGATTACCTAATCGCGTTGTTTTTATAACTTCTTCATCTACAATTATAATTCTCATAGATCTTCGAGCACAATGGTATAGATTACCATAGAACATACACAATTCTACGCACAATGTTTCGCTATGAGCAACTTACCAATCTCTTCAATGTTCGATGGTTTCTCCAAGAAGGTTGAATTACTACACTCTGAATGCACAATACCCTAAGCCCCCGCTTGAATCTGACACATAATCAACTCTACACGACTCGAGTACTAAACTACACGCAACTATATCTCACTTAACCTACGACAAAACAACATATTACGAACAATGCCTACGTTAACACAATACTATTACTCAAATTAAACAATATCAGTCCGCACTGCAATACAAATTACCACACACATAACAACGAGTTAACACGAGAACTAGAACTACTTAAGCTTACTTATTCATCAACTAGTTTAACCAGATCTAGATATAAGTATTGTGTACATGTGTTGTCATCATACGAGTCCACACAGTCTGATCAAGATCTACGAGATTAACATATTACTTTCACAAGCTTGTTAAAATCATTTGTCAAATTGTGTAGATTTTGATCAGGCTGAGCGGGTGGAAAAGATTATCCGAACCTACCCCGTTGTGAAAAGTCAACGTGTACCTTTTCTCATGCAATAGCTCATATGTAACGCAAAACAAAGGTTTATTGAAAAACATTAACGTTATAGTTGTGTACTTTTTTGCACAAAGGTCAGGATCAGGTTAAAATTGAGATGAAACAGTATCCTACCTTGGATTTTTCTTCGGGAGGTATACACGCTATCATTACTACATATCTATTGCTTCTGTCCACAGACGGAATAGTTATAGGCATATATATCATTAAAGATTTGACAGCATTTAAAAAATCTTTCAGAAATGCTTTCTTTTAATAGCTTCATTGATCTTAAAACAAGCATAAGTCGTATAACTGATAGTGTTGAAATTATAAAACACCTTTTAGACATGAAATTTAATTTGAGTTAAACATCTAGTTTTCAAGTAAAACTATCAACTTTCTATTACAATTCTCCCATCCATTTCGATTCATATCATGACGAAACGTCACCTACGCTCTAATCTTACCTCGTATCTTCTCTTCCTAACTAGACACTTCGATCCTAGCTTAACTAACTCATTCCTTACTATATACATCCGTTTTTATCTACCACAAGCCTAAGTCAATTCTCTCTTAAATAGCCTAACATATTCTCATAATGTAACACTACTTGTCAATGAAATGTTAGGATGGAACTCTTTATCCGGTGTATTCATGCAGACAATAGGTCAAATGACGACGAAGCGGCTGCAGAAAATGCATTTGAATAAATATTCCTGATATTGCCACGACGATTATTGTGTCGTTTTATATCTTCACCTGGTGATATTTTCAAAGTTAACAGCTTTGAAAATACCATCTGAGGCAAAACAATAGTAATTCAGAAGATTGATTATTGACACAGATTTGAAATAATTTTCGATATGTTATTATAACCATGTTAGGTCATGTATTAAAAGAAAGATAAGCCTTTGAGATATATGCGATCAGTGAATATCAAGTTCAACCTTCATATCCTCCTTCATTGCAATTTGGCTTATCAAGCATGAGTGACGCCTCTACAGCAAGCAGTAATCCTTTTGCAACATCGTTTATTGTGGTGTTATATTTGAAACATATTGTATTTTGTAGTAATAATACTCCTTGAGTCAGCATATCCAAATCACAGACAAATACTCTATGTAAAAAGGCAACTGTAACTGTCAATAATTGACAGATGGTTGTTAAAGCAACTTAAGCTTATTTACGACTATCTTTCATCTCTTTACATGTATATATGAAATAGACATCTAACCCTATAAGAATATATATTATCTAAAAATAATCCAGATGACTCGAACATAATACTTAAAACTACCAAATACATGACTAATTTACAGGAGTATCATTGGTTAAAACATACGGAGTGTTTGTTAACTACTTCTGTGGGGTGAAAGAGAACAGGTCCCCTAGTGCATTTTAACTAGTCTGTATTTCCCTAGATTTGACATAAGTGATTCATCGTTATTGTGCTCTTTTTACCTCGGCACGAATCATACCGTGCATCGCATGTAGGTACAAGAAAACAGATGTACTTACTATATATACAAAATCAACGGATAACTAAATATGTTCTCCTAAAGACCAATACAATGACATTTGCAAGGAATAATACTCCTATTACATAGGAACACACACTCACGTGTAATAATCAGGACGTTCATGAAACCATGAAACCCGTCGACTAACTATGTGTTTATCATACATCCTGACAACCCTTGCCATCCATGGGACGCCAGTGGGCAGACAGAGACACCTCGACTTACTATATTGTGATTACCATACATCCCTGGCAATCCTTGTACTCTACCAGACACCAGTAGGCAGACACTATTGCACATTCTTGAATTATTGTCAAAGTAACTCACAGGCCCACCTCACACTTATATAAGTTGGTCGCTAAAAGAAGATTACCTAATCGCGTTGTTTATATAACTTCTTCATCAACACTTATAATTCTCATAGATCTTCGAGCACAATGGTATAGATTACCACAAAACATACACAATTCTAGGCACAATGTTTCGCTATGAGCAACTTACCAATCTCTTCAATGTTCGATGGTCTCTCCAAGAAGGTTGAATTAATACACTTTGAATGCACAATACCCTAAGCCACTGCTTGAATCTGACATATAATCAACTCTACACGACTCCAGTACTAAACTACACGCAAACATATCTCACTTAACCTACGACAAAACAACATATTACGAACAATATCTACGTTAACACAATAATATTACTCAAATTAAACAATATCAGTCCGCACTGCAATACAAATTACCACACACATAACAACGAGTTAACACGAGAACTAGAACTACTTAATCTTACTTATTCATCAACTAGTTTAACCAGATCTAGATATAAGTATTGTGTACATGTGTTGTCATCATACGAGTCCACACAGTCTGAGCAAGATCTACGAGATTAACATATTACTTTCACAAGCTTGTTAAAATCATTTGTCAAATTGTGTAGATTTTGATCAGATTGAGCAGGTGGAAAAGATTATCCGAACCTACCCCGTTGTGAAAAGTCAGCGTGTACCTTTTCTCATGCAATAGCTCATATGTAACGCAAAACAAAGGTTTATTGAAAAACATAAACGTTATAGTTGTGTACTTTTTTGCACAAAGGTCAGGATCAGGTCAAAATTGAGATGAAACAGTAACCTACCTTGGATTTTTCTTCGGGAGGTATACACGCTATCATTACTACATATCTATTGCTTCTTTCCACAGACGGAATATCATTAAAGATTTGACAGCATTTAAAAAATCTTTCAGAAATGCTTTCTTTTAATAGCTTCATTGATCTTAAAACAAGCATAAGCCTTATAACTGATAGTGTTGAAATGATAAACACCTCTAGACATGAAATTTAATTTGAGATAATAGATCTCTGTGGAAAACTGAGAAAACTGAGAAATTACGTGCACGTTTTGTCGTCTACTGCCACAATATTCTTAAATGTCGTCTGCTGTAGGGTCGCCAGAAGTCGTATGCACGAGGGCAACGTCCGCTACATTGCTCGGGTCCACAAAACCCAGTATGTACAATTAAAAAAAAACAACTATAATTCAAATGAAATTATTTGCCACATACAATTCATAGGTTTGTATATATATATATATATATATATACATGTATATCAGTGTATTCTTTGTGAAACGTGATGTCCTTATTATGATAGATCGAACGACATCCCTTTTTAAGCATGGAAATCGTACACAAGTGGCAAACTGGTACCCCCTGGTTTGTTTGTCTCCGTCCCATTTCTCCAGACGTCAAATTATAATCGAAGACACCTATATAATGTATTGCACTCACATGGAACAACGAGATAAAATGTCAAAGACTTCCATTCATCACTGATCCCAAAGCTTTGCCCGCAAGGTTATGAAAGCCTATCCTGGTCACGGCATCAATTCAGAAAGTCTATAATATACTACATAACGACATTTTCTTATGTTACATCATACTTCATTTCCTGTACCAGGCGTTGTGTTTGCTACTAATGTTCATCTGTGATCAACACTCAACATTTACTACGCCATATTTTTATTTGATATACGCTCTAATCTTACCTCTAATCTTCTCTTTCTAACTGGACACTTCGATCCCAGCTACAATATACATCCGCTTTTATCTCCCACAAGCCACAGTCCCTGTTCTCTCTTAAATAGTCTAACATGTTAATATGTTAACACTTCATCGTGTAAATATGTCAATATTGAAAAAATATAAATATGTCAATATGTGAACATGTTAACATACTCTTTGTCAATGGGAATCAAATCAGCTTTCAAAGACGACCGTCATAGCATAATTGGCTATATTTCAATCCTAACATCACCGTCTTAGCTCAAAAGAAAAGTATAATGTCTTAGCGAGTTAAAAAGAAAAGTATAATGTCTTAGCGAGTGAAAAAGAAAAGTACAATGTCTCGGCGAGGTAAAAAGAAAAGTATAATGTCCTAGCGAGTTAAAAAGAAAAGTATAATGTCTTAGCGAGTGAAAAAGAAAAGTACAATGTCTCAGCGAGTTAAAAAGAAAAGTATAATGTCTTAGCGAGTTAAAAAGAAAAGTATAATGTCTTAGCGAGTGAAAAAGAAAAGAACAATGTCTTAGCGAGTTAAAAAGAAAAGTATAATGTCTTAGCGAGTTAAAAAGAAAAGTATAATGTCTTAGCGAGTGAAAAAGAAAAGAACAATGTCTCAACGAGGTATAAAGAAAAGTATAATGTCTTAGCGAGTTAAAAAGACAAGTACAATGTCTCAGCGAGGTAAAAAGAAAAGTATAATGTCTTAGCGAGTTAAAAAGAAAATAACAATGTCTTAGCGAGTGAAAAAGAAAAGAACAATGTCTCAACGAGGTATAAAGAAAAGTATAATGTCTTAGCGAGTTAAAAAGACAAGTACAATGTCTCAGCGAGGTAAAAAGAAAAGTATAATGTCTTAGCGAGTTAAAAAGAAAAGAACAATGTCTTAGCGAGTGAAAAAGAAAAGAACAATGTCTCAACGAGGTATAAAGAAAAGTATAATGTCTTAGCGAGTTAAAAAGACAAGTATAATGTCTTAGCGAGTTAAAAAGAAAAGTATAATGTCTTAGCGAGTTAAAAAGAAAAGAACAATGTCTTAGCGAGTGAAAAAGAAAAGAACAATGTCTCAACGAGGTATAAAGAAAAGTATAATGTCTTAGCGAGTTAAAAAGACAAGTACAATGTCTCAGCGAGGTAAAAAGAAAAGAACAATGTCTTTAATTATGTAAGAAGAAAATTATAATGTTTTAGCGAGGTAAAAAGAAAAGTACAATGTCTTAGCGAGTTAAAAAGAAAAGTACAATGTCTTAGCGAGTTAAAAAGACAAGTACAATGTCTCAGCGAGGTAAAAAGAAAAGAACAATGTCTCAACGAGGTATAAAGAAAAGTATAATGTCTTAGCGAGTTAAAAAGACAAGTACAATGTCTCAGCGAGGTAAAAAGAAAAGAACAATGTCTTTAATTATGTAAGAAGAAAATTATAATGTTTTAGCGAGGTAAAAAGAAAAGTACAATGTCTTAGCGAGTTTAAAAGATAAGTATAATGTCTTAGCGAGTTAAAAAAAAAGCATAATGTATTCACGAGTTTAAGCGAGCTCAAAAGAAAAGTATAATGTATAAGCGAGCTAAAAGAAAAGTATAATGTATTCGCGAGTTTAAGCGAGTTAAAAAGAAAAGTACACTGTCTTAGCGAGTTAAAAAGAAAAAAGTACAATGTCTCAGCGAGGTGAAAAGAAAAGCATAATGTATTCACGAGTTTAAGCGAGCTCAAAAGAAAAGTATAATGTATAAGCGAGCTAAAAGAAAAGTATAATGTATTCGCGAGTTTAAGCGAGCTAAAAGAAAAGTATAATGTATTCACGAGTTTAAGCGAGCTCAAAAGAAAAGTATAATGTATAAGCGAGCTAAAAGAAAAGTATAATGTATTCGCGAGTTTAAGCGAGTTAAAAAGAAAAGTACACTGTCTTAGCGAGTTAAAAAGAAAAGTATAATGTCTTAGCGAGTTAAAAAGACAAGTACAATGTCTCAGCGAGGTAAAAAGAAAAGAACAATGTCTTTAATTATGTAAGAAGAAAATTATAATGTTTTAGCGAGGTAAAAAGAAAAGTACAATGTCTTAGCGAGTTTAAAAGATAAGTATAATGTCTCAGCGAGTTAAAAAAAAGCATAATGTATTCACGAGTTTAAGCGAGCTCAAAAGAAAAGTATAATGTATAAGCGAGCTAAAAGAAAAGTATAATGTATTCGCGAGTTTAAGCGAGTTAAAAAGAAAAGTACACTGTCTTAGCGAGTTAAAAAGAAAAGTATACTGTCTTAGCGAGTTAAAAAGAAAAGTATAATGTCTTAGCGAGTTTAAAAGAAAAGTACACTGTCTTAGCGAGTTTAAAAGAAAAGTACACTGTCTTAGCGAGTTAAAAAGAAAAGTATAATGTCTTAGCGAGTTAAAAAGACAAGTACAATGTCTTAGCGAGTTTAAAAGATAAGTATAATGTCTTAGCGAGTTAAAAAAAAAGCATAATGTATTCACGAGTTTAAGCGAGCTCAAAAGAAAAGTATAATGTATAAGCGAGCTAAAAGAAAAGTATAATGTATTCGCGAGTTTAAGCGAGTTAAAAAGAAAAGTACACTGTCTTAGCGAGTTAAAAAGAAAAAAGTACAATGTCTCAGCGAGGTGAAAAGAAAAGCATAATGTATTCACGAGTTTAAGCGAGCTCAAAAGAAAAGTATAATGTATAAGCGAGCTAAAAGAAAAGCATAATGTATTCGCGAGTTTAAGCAAGCTAAAAGAAAAGCATAATGTATTCGCGAGTTTAAGCAAGCTGAAAGAAAAGTATAATGTATCCGCGAGTTTAAGCGAGCTCAAAAGAAAAGTACAATGTCTTAGCGAGTTAAAAAGAAAAGTACAATGTCTTAGCGAGTTAAAAAGAAAAGTACAATGTCTTAGCGAGTTAAAAAGAAAAGTACAATGTCTTAGCGAGTTAAAAAGAAAAGTATAATGTCTTAGTGAGGTAAGAAGAAAAGAACAATGTCTTAGCGAGTTAAAAAGAAAAGTATAATGTCTCAGCGAGTTAAAAAGAAAAGTATAATGTCTTAGCGAGTTAAAAAGAAAAGTATAATGTCTTAGCGAGTTAAAAAGAAAAGTATAATGTATTCACGAGTTTAAGCGAGCTCAAAAGAAAAGTATAATGTATTCACGAGTTTAAGCGAGCTCAAAAGAAAAGCATAATGTATTCACGAGTTTAAGCGAGCTCAAAAGAAAAGTATAATGCATAAGCGAGCTAAAAGAAAAGTATAATGTATTCGCGAGTTTAAGCAAGCTCAAAAGAAAAGTATAATGTATTCGCGAGTTTAAGCAAGCTCAAAAGAAAAGTATAATGTATTCGTGAGTTTAAGCGAGCTCAAAAGAAAAGTATAATATATAAGTGAGTTAAAAAGTTAAGTTCAATGTCTTAGCGAGTTAAAAATAAAAGTTTAATGTTTCCACAAATTTTAAAACAAGCATTGTATATAATGTTTCCCTGAGATAAAAAGAAAAGTATAATGTATTCACGAGTTTAATCGAGCTCAAAAGAAAAGTATAATGTATTCGCGAGATTAAAAGAAAAGAATAATATATTCACGAGTTTAAGCGAGCTCAAAAGAAAAGTATAATGTATAAGCGAGCTAAAAAGAAAAGTATAATGTGTAAGCGAGTTAAAAAGAAATGGTCAATGTCTTAGCGAGTTAAAGATAAAAGTTTAATGTTTTCACAAATTAACAAGCATTATATATAATGTCTCCCTAAGATAAAAAGAAAAGTATAATGTATTCACGAGTTTAAGCGAGCTTAAACAAACAGTATAATGTATAAGCGAGCAAAAAAGAAAAGTATAATGTGTTAGTGAGTTAAAAAGAAATGGTCAATGTTTTAGCGAGTTAAAGATTAAAGTTTAATGTTTTCACAAATTAACAAACATAGTATATAATGGCTCTCTAAATTAAAAAGCAAAGTATAATGTACTTACGCATGAATAACTTAAGTATAATGTTTTCATGAGTTAAAAAAAGACTGAGTTTAAAATACTATCAAAATGCTTCACAAGTTAAAAGGCATGGGAGAAGAAAAAGAAGAAAATTTATACAAAAATCCAAACAAAAATTACTAATGCGATTGAAATCGTCGAGCGAACCAACAATTCCTCTTGCGACCCATTTGTGTCATTCTTTGTGTGAAACACGGTATCTGAAGCACATACTCTTACATTTACTGTGTTATCTGAATCATACACCAGTTCAAATTCCATGTCATACAGAGCACGAACAGTTAGGTTGCTGATCAAAACCAAATTGTTCGCTATGAGATTAAACTCCCCACTATACAGAGGAATTTGTTCGCAGACAAACATTTTTGTAAGAAAACGAGGGCGTATCCGAAATCTGTTTGTATAGATTGAATGCAATGTATGTGATTTTGTATTTGAGATATTCATTTGTTGTAGGCTTGCATTATTTGCCCATGGCATCCACGAAGGCATCAGTCCTTGCGTCTCCGAAACAATCGAGTACTCTAAAAATGACTGCTCAAAATTGAAAGATGATCCGTTCAGATTTACAGTCCAAAGTTTGGCGATAAACCTTTTGATAGAACGGTACAGTATTGCCGGTGAATTGATCTTACTTGCCAACATAATTGACAAGGACTCTTCATATGTGTGATAGACGGCCATAATGTCCCACTGAAGAGACCAAGGGGTTTTCTCGAGCAATCTTTCTTTAATCTGCGACCATTTAACTGTGCCTCGTTTAAACAATGGTAAGATGCTATCTTGCTCATCTGTATTCCTAAGTCTCAGGAAAATAGCGACAACCTCCACATAATATTTCGTACTTGGAAACTTACAGCCTGTAAGTGTTCTTCTTATTTGTCCGGATGGACAAAGAATGTTTCTACAGCTTTCTGACGCCTGTAATGTTGAAATACAAATAAAATCAGTCAATTCACTGTTATAAGCTTGCTTTAGTCAAATAAATATTTCGGAAACTTATTTTATAATACCGTCTAAAGTTTTGAGCGTTATAATGAGTGGTACCCTACGGTAAACCAACCTTAGCGACATTGCGACCAGTGTAGAGTTTGACCATCTCGCGCACCTGCGCAGCTTAATCAGGATCTGTACTTTTCACCGAATGATCATAGGAGATATTGAACTTATCAATACCGGTATCTACCTTTATGTATTGTTCAGGGAGAATGCCATTACAAAGGGTGGACTGAGGGCACAGTTTCACTAGTATGTTATGTAAAAACAATGAAGAATGAGTTAGACTGAAAATGGGCATTTATTAATGCAAGAACTATTCCATATGATAACAGATAAGTATATAATATATACTTAAACATATATACATGACATATCTTGAGGACAATTATCATAGAGCCCTGTTTTATTGAAGCACCGTTTTAATAAAGGCCATTTCCGGGAGACCCTACGTTTTGTTTTATTAATGCCATAACTATTCCATATGATAACAGATAAGTATATAACATATACATAAACATATATACATGACATATCTGGGAGACAATTATCATTGAGCCCTGTTGATTTTATTGGAGCACCGTTTTAATAAACGCCATTTCCGGGAGACCCTACGTTTTGTTTTAACAATGCCATAACTATTCCATATGATAACAGATAAGTATATAACATATACATAAACATATATACATGACATATCTGGGAGACAATTATCATTGAGCCCTGTTGATTTTATTGGAGCACCGTTTTAATAAACGCCATTTCCGGGAGACCCTACATTTTGTTTTATTAATGCCATAACTATTCCATATGATAACAGATACGTATATAACATATACTTAAACATATATACATGACATATCTGGGAGACACTTATCATTGAGCCATGTTGATTTTATTGAAGCACCGTTTTAATAAACGCCATTTCCTGGAGAACCTACGTTTTGTTTTATTCAACAAAAACATGGTACATGATCAGACTACGTAGATGTGCAGGATCAAATGGATCTGCACTGCTTCAAATACCATGAAGAAGGTTTTCCTATATTGCTGGTCATTGTTACTTATACAAAATGGATTTATGAAAGTTTCATTTGACTTTGCATGTCGTACTATTTAGATTACGAATATGCCTGGCAGCCAAAGGTCTAAGAACCTTCGATAGAGGAAATTGAATGGTGGAATTATAAGTGTCATACCCTATTATAAGTATTCTCGAATCAAAATTCTTTTTGGTAACTTAGCAAAATTAAATTATTTTGAGAGAAGATTAGCTAACATTTGACGCACGTTGATATTACGTAATACCTCCTCTTCAATCACGACACGCAAACTAAACATGACCTCGGAGTGACATATATCTATCCTTTTTTCTTTATCGTTTTCAGCTTTTCTTTTCTGAAAGACCTACGTCTGTTTTTTTCGATAATAATGTGGATAGAAAATCTTAATAATGAAAAGGTATCCCTAAAAAACAAGAAACGTAATGTGTACTGGTTTGAAAATGGAATGTTTAACAAGATTTACCAAATTGATCATTGACAATCTATACCTTGTTCATCTTAAAGCGACTGAAATCCAGATGGCACGAAAAAAAACAAAAAAAAAAAAACCTCGAATTCGCTCTAAATGTTATTCTTTATGTTATCCAAGTAAAACCAGGGTAGAAAATATATCGTTTTTTATCAATAAAGTGAACTTGAGTCGTTTTCAATTGTCCCGATGAAGGGGTTTCCTATTTAAAAATACTTACCCCGTTACTGACAGGGTAGAATTTGCGATGGAAAAACATCGAAAATAAGAAAATCTCACCGATTATAGGGGTATGTAATATGTCAGTTATCATATTTTAATGCCCCAAATACAATTTTTTTTATTTTTTTTCGACAGTTGGGTATCTGGAGTTCAGTCGCTTTAATTAGTTTTGACATTATACACATTGAAACTTGAATGATGAGTATTTGGTTTTTGTGAACAGTGTATACCCAGATCAGTCAGCACATACGCACAGTCTGATCAATCAGGCTCTACAATGGTCTCATAGGAAAATGCTGTCAACATTTATAAATTCTGATAATACTGAGCAGATGGATGAGCAAATAAATGAGCAGTCTACGTTTCGTGAGTTATGAAAAAAGTCGAAAATCAAAATATTGTCGCAAAACAATCACTACATAATTCAAATATTTTGTTATTATGCTGTACTCCCATGAACATGTTTGCATTATCATCACACTATTTAACATAGAAGCTGTTGGTCTTTGCCAGAAAGACAAACTCGTTTTCTACTACAATATAACGGAATACAGTTAATATATCCAAATTTTATATATGAACGTTTTGCCCAGACATAGTTTATTGTAGTTGCATTTTTGTAAGAGAAATTATCAGTTGGTGGTTGATCTCTACCATTTACCGGTAACTGCTTTGATTTCTTCTGTATATGAAGAAAGAGAAAAACAGATTCCTCAACGAAAGGGTTATGTGAGTTCTCATCGCTTCTCTTGATTGATTGATTGGGGTTTAACGCCGTTTTTAACAATTTCTCAGTCATATCACGTCGGCCAGTTCACCTACACACGTATTTCCTTGTTTTCTCACACCAGTACTCCACACAACAATTTTCCCAAGCAACTGACTGCTTTTCCACATAGACTTAGCCCATTGGTGGAAGACGAATGACGCATGTCGCATTGACTTTTGTCAAACGTCGGAAAGAAAGTTGGCCGAGCCGGGATTCGAACTCACAACCCCTGGATTGACAGCCCGCGTCGTTACCGACTGAACTACCGGAGCTCGGCATCACCGCTTCTCTTGAACACTAGGTTTATTTATATTACTTGGCTATTCGAGTGCACCTATTTTGGACACAACGAATTCTGATGTATAATTTTTATATTTTGATGAGTTATTGGCATCTTAATTTACAAATAAAGTGTCTGTATTCTGTATTTAAGAATACCATAAACTTTTAACATCTATTTTTACGCTCTGAATGTAAACGAAATATATTACCAATGACTGTCCACTCACGATACAAGCTTGTGGGAATATCATCTTTTCGTCTGATCGCCCGTCGTTATTCATTATTTTGAAATACTCTGCTTTAAGTAAGAGTGAAAATTTTCCTGGTAAGCTATTCTTGTTGTCTTCATTAAGTGAGCAGAATAATGCCAATTGAGTAAGGCTTCTGCCGCCACGATTATTGCAGATGAAACAATACATGTTTCTATAAGCCACGGAATCGATCTTCACCGTTGATTTCAATCCACTTTCACATGCTTCCCTGATTTCCGTGGTTGATAGATCTGTGACTCTCCGAGTCGAGCTCGTATCGTTTTGTGACGGTAACTGACAAGAAGAAACAGGCTCGTGATAGCATCGTTTGTTAGTGAGAGTAGAAGGATCTCTGTAGCGGAATGTAACATAGCAGTTGGCCATCTGAAGATTTAGCTCAAGGAACTGTAATATTTGGGAAACGTTTAACAGGGATTTATTGGTGTCGTTACAAAAGAGAGTCGGTGACCAGTGAATGATTTTGGTGGCGTTATGACAAAGGGCACATTCTTCGTTCTTGTAAATCGTGTCATGTTCTTGGGAATAAACAGGGAATAAATTACCCCATAACATAACTGGTTCTTTATCACAGGACGGCTTCAGGTCTTTGCGTATAAGTGATTCCGAAAGCGGGTATGGTATACAACCTCCTCGTGGTGCAGAGGACATGATTCGATACGCTGGTACTGTGTTTGTCCATGATTTAGCCGGTCTCCCAGTCTGCACATAAAGACACTCCATTGAGGAAAACTTGTTTTCTACACCAGACCTATTATCGTGGTCATCTGGGAAACAGCAATTCATGTTTTCATAACAGCTTTCGTGGCAAGAACAACCTAAGAGAAAGAACGAGTTACACATTGCATTGACAATGGAGACTTTTGAACAGTGTAGAACCATATAAGCCTGCTTGATCGCGCACATTAATTGGGATCTACACATTCACCATACAGTAACATATTCTTTTCCGAAGAGTATTCTACGCAAGAAGATGTTTTTGAAATTAATTCCAACGTTTCAATCTAGTGTTTGTAACGATATAGCATTGGATATGTATTTGCATTCGTTATCTTTAAAGTTTGTACAAAAATAACATGCTTATGCATATATCGAAATTCACCATTAACATCTTTTCCAAAATACAGCCGACTTTTGCCACAGCCACGTTTCATTTTTCTGATAGAAATGTAGTGCTAGTATATTTGACTTCAAGGTGGGTTATATCAAGAAAACAAATTAGTTAAACGAAATCCGTTTTCATTAGCCTTTTCAATTAACGAAACAGTAGAGCTGTAGTATGTTTTATTAACCTAGATAAGTCAATTAAAGTCTATCAGTACCAGCTAACGATGTGCGGAGATAAATTATTAGAAGATTAATTACATTTAGAGAAATCTGAAATCCGTTTTCATTAGTCTATTTAATTAAAGGCACGACAATTTTTTTTTCTTTCTTTATTTGGAGTAGGAAATTAAAGTCTATTAGTTCCATCTAACAACGGACAGAGGTATATTATAAAAAACATAATCACTGTTCATAACAGTAGAATCTAACCCGGCCCTTTGATTTCTAATCGTGTTATGAATTGGAGATATCGGTCAGTTATCTCCCTTTAATACTCTCTACATCTAGCTAGGTCCTATCATTTGTTTTCCTCTGTTTTTATCATTGGTTTCTTTGCACTGGATGGTGCACTTATAATTGCATTTTCTTGGCCAACTGTTATTAGATTAAAACAGTAATTCCACATTTGTTTTCTTTAAACACTGCTATGTAAATTTTCTCTTTTGAATCATCACTTTAATTAACACATTTATGATTAATGTGTACAGAGTAATTGCAATATCTCATTGCGAAATAGCGATAAAGACAAAGGGTTCCAACTTAAAGGACCTACCAACTATTTGGTTTTCCTTGGTCTTTATCTGACAAGGGACATCATATAATTATCACTAATGTCCCTCATTGTTTCGCTGTATTATAAAATAGTAAACTCTTGAAATGCACCTACTTACGATCCAAGGAGCATTCTCTTTGTTGTTATTGTTCTAATAGTTTTCATT
This sequence comes from Serripes groenlandicus, assembly GCA_031761405.1. NCBI lineage: Eukaryota > Metazoa > Mollusca > Bivalvia > Cardiida > Cardiidae > Serripes > Serripes groenlandicus. Next base: position 89,187,675 of record JASEVX010000005.1, on the reverse strand, counting down.
ACTATGACACTACATTGAAATATGCATTATTTAAATTATATTACGAAGTTCTATATGCTACATGTATGTATAATCAAAAGCACCCACCTATTATCGTATGTTACTATTGAATGTATTTATTTGTATGTGTTTCTAGTAACATGCTTTGGAAATAGAGAAGATGCCTGTCTGTCTGTCTATCTGTTTCTCTATCGTGTTGTATGACTTAATATACCACTTTGTGTCTTTAGAAAAGTTTAAATTAGATATTAAGTTTTGGGACAAAACCAAATCAAAAGTTCAATTGTTTCTTGATCATATCAGAGACATTTAAAATACATTCATCCATAAGTCTCTGATCATTGTTACAAAACAATATTATCTTGCAGTAGCGATATCGGGTTGGATATTTTACTACGAGGGGCGTTGACATTTGATATCTTGCGAGACCGAAGGTGACCGTTTTCAAAAGGATTGTTAATTGATATTGATTGGTTGAAGACAGGACAACAAGGCGGCATCAGAAAAGGGGCAACGTGACAAAACTTTATAATTCCATTTTATTCTTTTAAGTTCTTGACTGATTTTAACATAATTTAGCGAAATGTTGCATTAGTGACCCTCTACATAATTTGTGCGAAAACGACAGCCGCTAGGAAGCATCTAAAAAGGGGTAAATGAACGTTTATCTTGAAACGACATCTCCTCCTAAACCGTTGGACGGATATGAACCAACTTTCACAGGAATGTTCCTTTTGTGGTGGTCCTCTTTCACATTATTCAAATATTTAATGCCCTTTTACAGGTGTCCTTTACCGATAAGCTATTTTATTTACAGTGACCACTCTTTGCGATTCCATTCGCACTCACTTCCCACATAGGAGCAGTTACATGTTTGCTACTATACTACCACTCATGTGATCGATTTAGAGCCATGTTTGCCCTCTTGTTATATTATGTAGATACATCTTAATATAATGTAATGTATTTTATGTCCATACTTAATAATAGTGTGTGCACACATTATTACATGATCTTCATACTTTATTAAAGTGTATGCAATAGAGATTCACGACTACAAAAGACGGTGCCGTCGTTCCATGGCACTTATTAATTTATTACGTTTAGATCTAAATTTAGATTTTCGATAAAAAGGTAAATATTAACAGAGAAAGACAATATCTTAATTTAACAAGGTTTAGAAAACAGTGGTGTAGTGGAATATTACTTTCTTCTATGTATGTACAGATATACCAATTAAGTATGTGTATTTTATATTTTCGAAATTAACTTATAAAATAATACAGATACATGTATATATATATATATAATACAAATAGATATATGTATGGCTAGTATAACAATTGAAACCACCTTCGCACGCTGAACGTCTTGTACTTACAAACTACGCTATCAGGTTTGTAATGTTACCGCCACGTTCGTTAGTGTTTTCATTAGATGGAATAACCATATCGATAACGAGTATACGTCAAATAGTGGACGAAGACATTCGAAGATTACTGAGTGCAGGGGGTTAATCCTTTCTTCTTATACGTTTATATTCATTGTGGAGGAAAGAATTTAATGAGAAACTAACCTTGGCAGCACCCAATGTTGTTACCAGCAATCACTCCATTCTGCAAAACTGTTGATTCAGATGAGTTCCTGTTACAAATATCTGCTTTAGGGCAAATCTCAACCAGATCTTTCTTCATCTTGCTGAACAACTCTGTTTCGATAAAGTCGTTCGATCCTTGTGTAGTTGCATGTCCAAATAGAAGTACTGTCAAGAACGCCCAGTACATTGGTACAGCCATGTTTTCAGACGTTGCCTTTTTACCAGATCATATTGATTAAATAGCTGAAAATAAAGACAATCACCTTCCCATCTTTGAATACTTGAAATCGTAATACTATAATGATGATGATAATAATAATAATAATAACAACAATAATAACAATAATAATAATTATTATTATTATTATTATTATTATTATTATTGTCATTGCGGGTGTTCATAGTTTCACCATCTCCGAAATATTGATAAGATAATGCACGTAGTAATAAAAGGGCATTTATTAAAATTGACAGAGACACTTATAAATACTTGGTACATCGATTTATGTAAAATTTTGCAGAAAATAGTGGAAAATGCACAATTGGAAAGTGTTGAAATCGGCATAAAACCCCAATAAAACAAGCACTTGATAAACCAGCGTATGATTATTTGTCGCATACGCTTTATCTCATAAATGTATTCAATTAATCTCCGAATGCGGAAAACTCAAAATAATTATTATTAGTATTGTCATTAGAATTATTATCATTGTTATTGATAAGTTCTAGTAGTGTTGTCATTTTCTTCCGCAGTACACTTTATACAGGAGCGAAAGTTATCTTTAAACTTGTTAAAATTACTATGTATTTTTTGTTTATATACTACCGTCTTTGTTATCATACTTCTGCTAAACTGGAAGAAGAATAGACGTCCCCCTCTCCTTCCAAAGCTTGTGTCACACTTAACTTATAACTAGAGGCATTAAACCTTAATTTAATATTTCAGTACATTTGTTTTCTTTTTATCTTATTGATCTAGATAGTGCAGATTTAAAACCAGTTATTGGTAAAAATTAAGAAACTTCAGCTTGTATGACATATAGTTGCAGTCAATGTTAAGCAAACTGTAAACCAAATGGTTTCAAGACTAAACTTGTCATTTCACGTCTAAACTTGTCATTTCACGACTAAACTCCACACGCTGAATATCACATAAATCGTAGCATATAAAACGTTTAATCCCTACGTCAAAATTGACCCTTTCTGCTCTTGATAGCCTTTTATTATAGACTATGGTAGTCAGGTGAGCATTGCTAGTTCATTTCCGGACATTATTAAAAAGTATATATGTAGATCTACATATGGGCCACATCAGATGAACAGTAGGACGTACTAAAGTGTTCTGGGCTACACTTCCAGTTTGGTCAGATTCAGCACCTAATTATATGTTTCGTATGGGCGAATGGTCTAGGTTGTGGTGAGACTTTGTGTAGACTAGTCTGAATCTACATTGTTCGCATATGAAATAAGACCTCGTTCGTATATATCTATGTTGATCTCTACCGATATTTAGGATAATATAGGATCTGACATGAGTTGTCATTTCATATAAAGTTATATTAAACGAGTTCAAGATTTTTTGTTATTAAGCGAGCCTGTTGCGAGCTTAATAACACATATCTTGGACGAGTTTAATAAAACTGTTTATGAAATGACAACGAATGTCAGATTCTTTTTATCACATGACGAAACACACAAAGAAATTCGGATTTTCCAAAGCTATTTTAATTTCGTCAGTAAACCGTATAACAATGCCACAAATAATTATTCCGAGGTCATATTCAGCTTAGTTTATTAAAAGTAATAATAAATAACACTCATGAGATATTATATCTATCACATAAAGTGACTTATGAGGCGTATTTTGATAAAAATGTACTTAACGTTTACAATATTTCTAGATGAAATTTACAGGTTTTGGCGCCAAAGTGACTAACGTATGACGTCAAAACGTTGACGTGACGTCATTTTTTCCTAGTATTAGGTCATGTTATATTACACACGTTGTATTTATACGGAATATTACGTTGCGGGAGCGATAAAAGGGTTTGTATTGCACGACAAGTAGCGTGGAAAAATCGATATCTTACGAGACCGAAGGTCGAGTAAGATATGGATTTTCCCACGCTACGAGTCGTGCAATACGTACCCATTTATCGCTCCCGCAACGTAATATTCCTTTTATTATATACCTACGATCTATGAAGAGCGAAAAAACTATTAAATATACAGATTCAATACATTGTTTATTGGGGATACCTCGCTGAAAGTATTCCGCGCACTGTCTGACGTCACAATCTTGTATTTACACCGCATGTAGATACGGAATTTTAATCTGTCGTGGTGTATTTGCGCATGTCAATCTGCATGTATTTCCACCGGAAAATGTACAGGCATATAATAAATACGGAATATTACGTTGCGGGAGCGATAAAAGGGTTTGTATTGCACGACAAGTAGCGTGGAAAAATCGATATCTTACGAGACCGAAGGTCGAGTAAGATATGGATTTTCCCACGCTACGAGTCGTGCAATACGTACCCATTTATCGCTCCCGCAACGTAATATTCCTTTTATTATATACCTACGATCTATGAAGAGCGAAAAAACTATTAAATATACAGATTCAATACATTGTTTATTGGGGATACCTCGCTGAAAGTATTCCGCGCACTGTCTGACGTCACAATCTTGTATTTACACCGCATGTAGATACGGAATTTTAATCTGTCGTGGTGTATTTGCGCATGTCAATCTGCATGTATTTCCACCGGAAAATGTACAGGCATATAATAAAAAGAAATACGTAATGGGTATATTACATGGGATACAAGCATTGTCATGTGATAACAAATAATAATATATGACCTGCATTTATTTACAATTTATATTCATCGGTGTCTACTGACAGACATAGTAAATTACTTCGATGTATGCTTAAAACTATTTAAAGTTATACACCACTGATCAATGTAGTGTGTATGAAACGTGAAAATCAAAAGGGGGGAAAAGACAGGCTTTTGAATACCGGGAACCGTGAAGGTATCAGTTACGACGTGGACTCTGTTATACCCCTAGACCCAGATATTATTATGGCAGTGCCGGAACACGTACTTCACCCGGACCTTCCTTCGATCCGAATTTGAAATAACTGTAGTGATATTCGACTTGGAAATTACATTTTTCCTTAAAATTCAAACTGTTGACAATTATTAAGCAAAGTGCTACAATTCAATTTACCTTTCGGTACATAATTAACCGTTTCCCTCATATAGACGCTTTCTGACGCCTCTGCAGCAGACGGCTTTTTGAAAACATAGTGACAAAAGAAGAAATTGCACAGAACGTGCAATTTCTCCTTTTGCCACAATGTTTTCCACTTTTTGTCATAGGTTATCCATTCAATTATGGAGATTTTCTATGTTTTGACAAAATACGTTCAAAGTCGTCTGCTGCAGAATTGTCGTATGAGGGAAATGGTTAAACGTACATACGGACGCATGCTGTCATGATTAGTTTTTCAACAGATATGCTGTGAGAACTAATTTACTGCGAACTGGGAATTCATTAAGCCAAGTGTTACAATTCAAATTATCTTTCAATACATAATTAAACGTTCGTACCTACGTACGCATGCATGCAGGCACTGTTAGTTTTTCAACAGCTATGCTGTGAGAACTAATTTACTGCGAACTGGGAATTCATTAAGCCAAGTGTTACAATTCAAATTATCTTTCAATACATAATTAAACGTTCGTACCTACGTACGCATGCATGCAGGCACTGTTAGTTTTTCAACAGCTATGCTGTGAGAACTAATTTACCGCGGACTGAAATTCATTAATCAATATGTTACAATTCATATTATCTTTCAATACATAACTAAACGTTCGTACCTACGTACTCAAGCAGTCACTGTCAGCTTTTCAACAGATATGCTGTGAAAACTAATTTACCGCGAACCGGGATTTCATTAAGCAATTCAATAAATGTTATAGATTGTGTTTATGTCATTTGTCCGCTATTTGACTTTGTTAAAACTAAAGTGTTATATGTATGTGGAATGTTGTGAAAACTTGCCCTTTTTCCTGAATAAAATATATCTCTCTGTCTATCTATAAACGAACTCATGCATGCAATCACTATTAGTTTTTCGAAATATCTGCCATAAAAAATAATTTACCGTGGACTTGGTATTTATATTTCAAAATAGGTATAGGCTTGTTAACTTGAATAACATTTTTTATGATTTGGACGAACTTTGACGCATCTGCTTCAATCTATTTCCCAGTTCTGTCTTGAAGGTATATCAAAATTGTTTTGTTCTGCATTGCCTTTCTATCGTAAACTTCTATAATTGCTAAAAGTACTTATAACATATATAATTCTGTTCTGTTGTCTTAATTGTATTTTAATACGCTGAACGTAAATTTCAAGAAACACAATTAAGGTTATTTGTCGTTTAAGCAAATGGTGTCGGCTGCAGTGAGATCATTTGCAGACTAGATTGATTCTGCAGTAATTGTATATTGAATAAGACCCAATTCGTATAAAGGTTGATATTTTATAAAATATTTTTTTCTTTAATGTTTGATGTATATAACACATGTCACGGTAATAAACAACTTACTTACTTACTTACACTCTGGCGTTGCACGCTTATTTTACATCCCTGTACACAGTTTGTGTTGGCTTTGTATGGTGTTTTAGGAAAAGTTTATCCTTTTAAAGTGTTCAAATATTTTGTAAACTTTGAGGAGAAAACCAAAACGTCTGTCCAAACCATGCGTGCAATCAAAATAGAACCGAATCGTTGTCTGAAGCAGAGAGGTGGTACTCTGCTCGGACTGCATTGCACAGTTTGGTGTGAGTATCAACAATTAAAAATATATTTTCATTGCCATGAGTCTGTATAAAAAAAAAAAAAAAAAAAAATAACACGTGAATTTATGATATGGAACTAATATGTCTTCTATCTTACTTTATATGTGTCCAGACAACATATTTAAATGCTTAACATCTATAATCAAATCGAATATATACGTTTTATTAAGGTCGCTCGGATATTTTAATAAAAAATGTGATATAATTCAACAACTTACAAAACAACTTTTTTCTATTGAACGATACAATAAAAAGGTTGAAGCGCAAATCTATTATGAAAATCAAAAGAAAATAAGCGTAACTGCGTGAAGATGACATGACATCGACGTTTTTCACACAAAATGTTTTAATGGCAACTTTCAACGTCGATTTAAAAAAAAAATCTAGTTCGACGACATATCGTTTTTTTTTCGATAAATCTACGTCAAAACGTTTCGAGTCTAACATATCCAAAATTCAGATAGGGTAATCGAACTACTTTTTGAGAAAAACGTCAAAAATTGAACCATTGAAGTTGAAAATATACGACGTTATAGAAATGGAAAATGGCTATATCGTTACATCCCAACGCATTGTTTGAATTACTTGATTTTAAAATATGATTGAAAATAAGGACAATATTTCGCCTAATAAAGGAAAGTTAAATCATGAAAATCGGTATTCACAATTCGGACATATACCCGTTGTAAGAACAGGACCCGTATACATAACTTAACTTAAGGACGCCATTTTGACGCCATTTGACGTCAAGATCACGTGTGTTCATTCGATATGCATCTTGCCGTTTGACAGACTAGATGTCAGTGGTATTGTATGCCAAGTTTGAAAGATATTGGATAACTTTAATATTTTCTCGCCAAAGGTGTGGAACTACCTTAAATGCTTGACGTTTACAACAATGTACGTAGTTTGTATACTTGCTGAATATTTCTATAAGCTGTTTGACTCTCGTATGTTTTAACTTTTATGATAATTTCTCTTTTTCTGTTAAAACACCACGTTCGTAACCAGAATGTCCGTACCATTGTGAATTGTTAAAGAGTCTAATTAAGTCTTAACCCTTTCCCTCATACGACAATACTGCAGCAGACGACTTTGAACATATTTTGTCCAAAATTAGAAAAACTTTATAATTGAATGGATAACCTATGACTAAAAGTGGAAAACATTTTGAGAAAAGGAGACATTGCTCGTTTTGAGCAATTTTTTCTTTTGTCACTATGTTTTCAAAAAGCCGTCTGCTGCAGAGGCATCATTAAGCGTCTATATGAGAGAAAGGGCTAAGAGATACAGGTTGAAATTAAGATGATAACTACCGTGTTATTTCTTTGTGGATGTTTTCATTGTCTTGTATGTATTGTTCTTTTCATAGGGAAAACAAAAGTTACATGGTAAATTGAAACTATTTGTAACATTTGGTCTAATGTTAGGTTTGTTTCTCAAAAGCTTTTACCACGAGCACTAAAGAGGGTTGATTAAATGATGTTAACACACCTCTCGTTTGTTCCTCTGTGGTCGGGTTATGCTTAGTGCGAGTATTCAGATACGAGGCAGTACAATTATTATCATTATTATTATTATTATTATTATTATTAGTTAGTTTAAACATATTTTATTGCCATGTATAATTATTTATCATTATACATTGTACACATATATCATATACTAATATGTTTATAGGCAAAGCCTAGGTCGTGTGAAAGCAAGAACAATACTTAGGCAGTGTCAGTCCCCAAACAAGAAAATAATTTGAAAAACATTTCATGTATTTAAGTTTATTTAGTACATATCAGTTTTTTTTTTTTAAAATAAGGTCAGTAACAGACTGTGAGATTTCCAGGGATGTTGATGGAAAACAACACTAGACGGCATTACAGAATGTTCTGATTTCTTTTTACAAATGCCAGTTATTTGTAATCTAGTAATAAATATAATTGGAAACTGACTCTTACTATGGTTGATTGATTGACTTGAGCTTAACATTAATTTCAATGGTATTTCAGTTCACCTAACAATTTTCGCCTGGCTTTCTAGAAAAAAATACTCCACACAACAATCTTCAAAGGAAACTGGCTACCTTTGCATGATCTGGCTAAATGTATAACCTTGAGACAAAGATGAAAACACTATGCATAAATTCCGGGAAAACTACTTCTTGACAAGTCCCATGTTCAAGATGTTTCAATAGTATGTGTCTATGTAAGGGAAATGAGTTCAATTCTGTAGAATTAATAGAAATATATCATTATTTAAGCTATTTACCTGATAAACTGCTTTAAATGACATAAAAAGGTTAACGGCATTTAAGGTTAAAATTGTTTAGGCATATGCAGCAGACAACTTCTGAAAATATGGATAAAATGACCACTTGCTCCTGAACAGCAATTTCTCCTTTTGCCAAAATGTTTCAAATTCAATTCATTAATAAAACTTTGACTTTCCTGTTTTTACCTGAACATTATCAAAATCATCTGCTGCAGGTTTGATTTATGTTGGGAAGGGTTAAGTTTAGCCCCTTGCCTGGTGTCTGTGACTAATCTGAATACGTTGTCGGAATGGTGTAATTGCTCCAAAATGAACAATATCTTCCTGCCCAAAAATATTTTCAATTTGAACCCCTATCTCCTTGCTGGTTTTTAATTTGTAAAACATGAAACAGCATCAGGTTATTTTTTTACTAAGAACTAGTGTCAACAACTGATTATATGTCGTTTGAAAATATGGATAGTGAAGGATCCTATCAGACTTTGAAAATATGCAGCTTCCCAAAGTCAACAACAGCTTTTTGGGTACAGGGAGTAAATAACTGTTTTCATAAAATATTTTCACTAGAAGCCTGGATAATAGTGTGATAAGTGTTTTAAGTAAGACAACCCTGATGGTTTCCCTAATCATAATGGTTTCGTGTATAAATTATTAAGTTTAGTTGCTTCTTTCAAAACATATTCCTGCTGAGATTTGTACTCAGAATTCTTGTTTAACCAGGTGTTTTACCATTAAACTACAGTATGGGTTTTTACTTTTCAATAGCAGCTGTTCATGAAAATATGTGTAATGTCATTACCAGTATGTAAATGAAGTATAAGAATTTATTTGATACAATGTATACCAGTTGTTACCATTTCTATCGTATAGATTAGACAATTTCACACAGCAAAATGGAATTCACAATAAATTACACAGACAACAGATACATTTCTGTGGTATTTCAGTAATATCAGAGGACAGAACACTTATATGAGGTCCCTAGGGGACTTATTACTGACATTAATTATGAACTGCATTTAAGTTTTTATAATATAACATTTTCTGTTGAAAACAGACTAAGTTATCTTCATTTTTCAAATAAAATGTTTATATATATTTATTCGAATACAAAGTAGATTCATCCTCTTTATTTCCAGGTTTCAATGTTCAGTTAGTTTTTACATTATTTTAGTTTGATATCGTTAGTGAACATTGCCCTGTTTCGTAGATGGACCTACATCTGTGACCTAAAAAGGCATTTTATTTTGCATTTGCGCTTCAATTTGATGAGTTCTATGGCATCATTGGTTGTTGTGGTCTCAAGTATGAAAATATTGCTGTCAATAGCCTTTGAATCTCTTGTAAATGTAGTTTGAATACATGCAGAGAATTCTAATAACATAGTGAAAATAATGTTGAAATTCTTAGTACTAATTTTGTTAAATCTGATATGAGAGTTTGATCAGTATACAAACTTTGGATAAAAACAAAAGATTAAATATTCTAGAAATACAGCCTGTTGAAAGGAAGCTTATGTGTCATCATTTCTTCTCAAACTGTGAATGGACTCATTTGATTGATTGATTGGGTTTTAACACCGTATTTAACAATTATTCAATCATATCACGGCGGCATGTTCACCTTCTCATGCTTTTCTTAACTTTCTCATAACAGTACTTAACACAACATACTTTACAAGCAACTGGCTGCTTTTCTACATAGACTGTTAGGCCATTGGTGAAAGACGAATGACGCAGGTCACAGTGACGTTTTCGAACGTCGGAAAGAATGTTGGCCGAGCTGGGTTTTCCTCTCCATCAGGATGGAGGATATATGGCTTAATACATTTACTTTTCATACCGCAAAACCAGGGTGCACTGATTCTGGTCTTACTTTCATAATTTGACAAAGAGTAATTCATACACATAAACTGTACAATGTCAAACAATGTAAATTGAAGGAAACTAATTTGAAATTGTTTGTAATTTTGTTTGTTTGCTACATTTACTGCAATATATAGATAACACTATTAAGGTCAATACAACTGGACAGTCGAGGATATGATATTTTAGCTGTTTTCTTAAATGGGGTCAACATTTGACAGGACGGCTTTCGGCTTCAAACGACAGATACAGACAAAAACATTACACGCGATGTGACGTCAACCGATGTGGCGAAAAAGCATCGTGGAACGGTTCTCAATAGATAAATAAAAACAATTAATTGAAATGCAGTTATATTTTTAAGCAAATTATTGATATAATAAGTATATTACCATAAAATGAAGCTATGTCAATACAGAAACATATTTATCTTTTTTTTACCTAGATGTTAAACAAATGATCTAGATTATAGACCAATCAAATGTATTTAATGAATAATGTCGAAGAAATAAAGGAAATGAAACGTTTTGATTGGTTCATGGTTAAGTTGGCGATCCTACGAGAGGCACTTATAAGATTAAGTTTTAAAATGAAATGTTCTGCATACTAACTTTTAATTGTTTTCCTTAAGAAATAAATTTCAGTGAAAAAAATCAAAACAAGAGATTCTTGCGATATAAAATGCAAGAATCTCTTTCACGAGGAATTTAATTCCCAAATCATGAAAACAATGTTTATTAAACTATATATTATATACTCGGCGATAATTTTCGTTTTGTTTATTAATTTTTTTTTTATTTTTTTTTTATTTCTTTTAGTAATATTTTATCGTAGATTTCTATTTTTTTTTTTTTTTTAATGCTTTTTTTAATGCATATTTTTTCATTATTTTTATTTAATTATTTTTAAATTTAAGAAAATTAAAAAATTAGAGATAAAAAAAAGTAGTTCCGAAAATCCGGCTTGTGAGCTATATCGCACACTAGGCGATATTGCTCAGTAGACAAAAAGCATGTTATAGGTTTTCTCAAGTTGGGAAATCTCTATATTTTATCATTGAGTATATAATATATATATATATATATATATGAAACCCACGGACGTACATGCACATCAAAAGGGAGTTTATCTGGACTAATAATTGACAAAAGAATTTTCAGAACTTTAAATTTTCGATTATTTCCAAATATAAGAATACAGAAATATGCACAAAACATACTTAAATTTTTATGTTTCACTTTACTTGCGTATTTTTTTCTGATGCATTTGTAGTAGACATTTGTCTTGAAATAGACATAGGTTTTCATATGAGCAAATAAACGAAAACAATAAAACATTTTAAATAAAAAATACTAACACTGGAGTTTTAAGTAAGTACATTTTTGCACAGATGTTATCATTTTCATCTATTTTTAAGTTTTAGGAAAGAAGTCGTTAAGTTAAAATGGTATCGATAACCAATTCAAACGTTGAGTAAGGACAAACATAATTTTAATGAACCGATGTAATTGAGAATAATAACGTATATTTATATACTAAAGTGCGCAATTCGAATACACCTTCGTACAAAAAAAATACATTTCCGAAAAAAGTTCAAATGAAAACACTGTGACAAATATAGGAACTAATCTTTGTATACTTTGCAAAACCAGTACAACTTTTAATTTTAATTTAAATTTCAAAATATTTAAATTGTTTATATTGTAAAATTGTTTCTTCTAACTTTTTTTAGGCAGAGGATAACCTATGACTAAAAGTGGAAATCATTGTGGCAAAAAGAGAAATTGCACGTTTTGTGCAATTTCTTCTTTTGTCACTATGTTTTCAAAAAGCCATCTGCTGCATATTTTAACCCTTTCCCTCATACGACAATTCTGCAGCAGACGACTTTGAACACATTTTGTCAAAAAGTACAAAATCTCTATAATTTAATGGATGACCTATGACTAAAAGTGGAAAACATTGTGGCAAAATGAGAAATTTCACGTTTTGTTCAATTACTTCTTTTGTCAATATGTTTTCAAAAAGCCGTCTGCTGCAGAGGCGTCAGAAATCGTCTATATGAGGGAAAGGGTTAAAGTGCATCAATTTATCAGTACTGTGATCTCGGATGTTACGTCTGACCTCGTTAAAACGCGCCTCAAGTGTATGTGTATTAAATTAAAGAATACAAAACGAATAACGTTCTGTGATATTTTAGATTATGTTCGGAATATTTAGGTAGTTTGCTATCTAATACTCTTTTTGATTATAATAATTATAATTCAAACATTTTAAATAATTATAAGAAAAACGCCAATGACGCGACAAATGAAATAAGGATGAATACCATGCGCAACGTCATTATTATTATTATTATTATTATTATTATTATTATTATTATTATTATTATTATTTTAATCATAATAATGGTATTTATTAATTATTATGTATTTCCTCCTGCATGGTATAATAACTACTACTAATACTTCTTATTTGTTTTACTACTACTACTACTACTACTACTACTACTACTACTACTTCTTCTACTACTACTACTACTACTACTACTACTACTGCTACTACTACTGCTACTACTACTACTACTACTACTACTACTACTACTACTACTTCTACTACTACTACTACGACTACTACTACTACTACTACTACTACTACTACTACAACTACTACTACTACTACTACTACTACTACTACTTACTACTATTTTCACAACTTCACCATTACTTCGATTTATTTTTCCAACTAATATTAATCTACATCATAATTGAGAAAACTAATAGTTTATACATACCTACATCCTCCCTTGAATCCAATGTAAGACATACAGTAGAGGCAGTCAATATATAGCCATTACAGAAGTACGTGGCGAAACACGTGGCGAAATAGCTTCAACATTTCCCTCATTGGACATTTCTGCAGCCGGCTGCTTTATTAATGCTATGATGCAGATGATGCTAAACATTGATAATAAAAACCTCATTTCGCTCGAAATTTAAACACATTTTGGAAATACTCACAAATCGATCGTGTTCATAATTTTCCCACAAAGTCAATGTTCGAAATATCACCCGATGCTAAAACATGTTCGTCGTCTTTATAAGAGAAAGGGTTAATGCAAAGATTGATTGATTGGGGTTTATCGCCGTTTTTAATAATTTCTCAGTTATATCACGGCGGCCAGTTCACCTACTCATGCATTTCCTGGTTTTCTCACACCAGTACTCCAAACAACAAGCTTCCCAAGCAACTGGCTGCCTTTCCACATAGACTTAGCCCATTGGTGGAAGACGAATGACGCATGTCGCATTGACTTTTGTCAATCGTCGGAAAGAAAGTTGGCCGAGCCGGAATTCGAACTCACAACCCCTGGATTTTAATGCAACGAGCGAACATGAAGAATTTCACCGACTTGTTCTGCCAAAAGTAAGGTCTCGTCAGAGGTAACATGTCTCCTGCCACCACACGTGTTGATTAAATGCATGGAGTTTAACGCCGTGTGCAACAGTTTCTCAGTTATATCACGGCGGTCGGTAGCCGAGCCCCGGTAGCTCAGTCGGTAGCGACGCGGGCTGTCAATCCAGGGGGTTGTGAGTTCGAATCCAGGCTCGCTCGGCCAACTTTCTTTCCGAGGATTGACAAAAGTCAATGCGACATACGTCATTCCTCTTTTACCAAATGAGCTAAGTCTATGTGGAAAAGCAGCCAGTTGCTTGGGAAGATTGTTGTTTGGAGTACTGGTGAGAGAAAACCAGGAAATGCATGAGTAGGTGAACTGGCCGCCGTGATATAACTGAGAAATTGTTAAAAACGGCGTTAAACCCCAATCAATCAATCAATCAACCGTATCCCTGGTGTAGTGGTTAGAGTGCCGCCTTGGGAGCGGGAGACAATGGTTCGATCCACAGCATGGATTCCCTCCTTGGCGTTCAGGGCTCCGCGGGAATAGCGTTACGACCGATGCGACGATGTCAGGATATAGAATCAGTAGTTAGACATTACAAATATGAAAACTCAGTGTATGCACACGCTCGCGCCGGTTACTATTATTAGTGCAGGCAGTAACCCTTTCCCTCATATAGACGCTTTCTGACGCCTCTGCAGCGTTAAACCCCAATCAATCACGGGGGTCGGTTGACAATCTCATGTGTTTAAAAAACTCTCCCGCACCCGTTGTCCACGTAACATTCTTCAGAGACAAATCCCTCCCTTTCATCATTAAACATGTTTAGCTCATTGGTCTTTCTTATCAATCATCGGAAATAATCAATGGATAAGCCGGGGTTTAAACTGACGACCCATGCACGTGCTGTCGTCATCGATACCGACTGAGCTATCACGAATCTACGACACGTGTAGATACTGATCGAACGCGTTGGTCTACTATTGTTGTTAGTGTAGATACTGATCGAACGCGTTGGTTTATCGTTGTTGTTAGTGTAGATACTGATCGAACGCGTTGGTTTATCGTTGTTGTTAGTGTAGATACTGATCGAACGCGTTGGTTTATCGTTGTTGTTAATGTAGATACTGATCGAACGCGTTGGTTTATCGTTGTTGTTAGTGTAGATACTGATCGAACGCGTTGGTTTATCGTTGTTGTTAGTGTAGATACTGATCGAACGCGCTGGTTTATCGTTGTTGTTAGTGTAGATACTGATCGAACGCGTTGGTTTATCGTTGTTGTTAATGTAGATACTGAGGTGTATTGTTGTTGTTAGTGTAGATACTGATCGAACGCGTTGGTTTATCGTTGTTGTTAGTGTAGATACTGATTGAACGTATTCGTCTATTGTTGTTGTTAATGTAGATACTGATCGAACGTATTCGTCTATCGTTGTTGTTAATGTAGATACTGATCGAACGCGTTGGTTTATCGTTGTTGTTAGTGTAGATACTGATCGAACGTATTCGTCTATTGTTGTTGTTAATGTAGATACTGATCGAACGTATTCGTCTATCGTTGTTGTTAATGTAGATAATGATCGAACGCGTTGGTTTATCGTTGTTGTTAGTGTAGATACTGATCGAACGTATTCGTCTATTGTTGTTGTTAATGTAGATACTGATCGAACGTATTCGTCTATCGTTGTTGTTAATGTAGATACTGATCGAACGCGTTGGTTTATCGTTGTTGTTAGTGTAGATACTGATCGAACGTATTCGTCTATTGTTGTTGTTAATGTAGATACTGATCGAACGTATTCGTCTATCGTTGTTGTTAATGTAGATACTGATCGAACGCGTTGGTTTATCGTTGTTGTTAGTGTAGATACTGATCGAACGTATTCGTCTATTGATGTTGTTAATGTAGATACTGATCGAACGCGTTGGTTTATCGTTGTTGTTAATGTAGATACTGATCGAACGTATTCGTCTATTGATGTTGTTAGTGTAGATACTGATCGAACGCGTTGGTTTATCGTTGTTGTTAATGTAGATACTGATCGAACGCGTTGGTTTATCGTTGTTGTTAGTGTAGATACTGATCGAACGTATTCGTCTATCGTTGTTGTTAATGTAGATACTGATCGAATGCGTTGGTTTATCGTTGTTGTTAGTGTAGATACTGATCGAACGCGTTGGTTTATCGTTGTTGTTAATGTAGATACTGATCGAACGCGTTGGTTTATCGTTGTTGCTAGTGTAGATACTGATCGAACGTATTCGTCTATTGATGTTGTTAGTGTAGATACTGATCGAACGCGTTGGTTTATCGTTGTTGTTAATGTAGATACTGATCGAACGCGTTGGTTTATCGTTGTTGTTAGTGTAGATACTGATCGAACGTATTCGTCTATTGATGTTGTTAGTGTAGATACTGATCGAACGCGTTGGTTTATCGTTGTTGTTAATGTAGATACTGATCGAACACGTTGGTTTATCGTTGTTGTTAGTGTAGATACTGATCGAACGTATTCGTCTATTGATGTTGTTAGTGTAGATACTGATCGAACGCGTTGGTTTATCGTTGTTGTTAATGTAGATACTGATCGAACGCGTTGGTTTATCGTTGTTGTTAGTGTAGATACTGATCGAACGTATTCGTCTATCGTTGTTGTTAATGTAGATACTGATCGAACGCGTTGGTTTATCGTTGTTGTTAGTGTAGATACTGATCGAACGTATTCGTCTATTGATGTTGTTAGTGTAGATACTGATCGAACGCGTTGGTTTATCGTTGTTGTTAATGTAGATACTGATCGAACGCGTTGGTTTATCGTTGTTGTTAGTGTAGATACTGATCGAACGTATTCGTCTATTGATGTTGTTAGTGTAGATACTGATCGAACGCGTTGGTTTATCGTTGTTGTTAATGTAGATACTGAGGTGTATTGTTGTTGTTAGTGTATATACTGATCGAACGCGTTGGTCTTTTGTTTGCTGTTATTAATGTGATTGGAAAGCTTTGTGTATACATATATCCGTAAGTGGAACGTGAAATTAAAGGCATCCTCTATATAGCACTCTTTCAGAAGTTGTCAGTCGGAAACTTTAAGCAAGTCTAGATACAAATCGAGATCCCGAATTAGAAGTCTGATCCAGTTCGATGTCAAAAACATCGTCTCAGTGTGCCGACTATTTTGATAACCAATAACATAGAATTTGGGTGAGTAATAAGAGTGATATTTTGAGGAAAAGTCCAGTTTACTCCCATTTACCTCGGCCTCTGAATTGTGTCATTAGTAATCGGCCGTCGTCTAGTGGTTAGTGTTAGGGTTAGGGTTAGGCCTAACCCTAACCCTAACCCTAACCCTATTTAAAACGTTGCATAGTACTTGTTTGTTTAACCATGATATCGTGATTAAATGTACTATAGTCGTGATATATCTGAGATAATGTTAAAAATGTCGTACAACCCAAATTTGAGCAATAAAATCGCCAATTAATATAACAAAAAAACGTGGGAAGTATTACGGTATCTAAATGAGGGGTGTGCGTATAAACTATTGAAATGATACACATATCCATTTCCAATTAGATCATATTAGGAACAAATGACTTGATAAATGACGACAGGTCAGGCGAAAATGGAACTTTTTGCTTTTGCGAACATTGGTGACTCAGGTGAGCTTAGAAAATAGATGCATGGTCCTACCAGTGTCTCTTCTTTTCAACTACAAATAAAAGAGTCACAGTTTTAAAAATGACTTGGACCGGTGCTCCGGGAAAACAAGCTTAACGTAATTATTTCATGTTCGGAAGAAGTTGTGTCTGTGCTTAAAACATTTTATGTCTTATTGGCGATTCTAAATATTATATGTAAAAATATTCGGTCGTCTAGCAAACAGAAAATTAGTGTTTTCTTTATTACAGTATTTATCAATTAATGGTAGAATAACAAAAATATAAGGTTACAACTAATGTGCCGAGTAACACGTAAACCTACGCAGGAGGTGTTTGCGACACGAAAATAAGTTAAAAGTTAACAAACAGACAATTAGTTTTTTCTTTATTGCACTAATTATCAATTAATGGTAGAAAGAAATAATATAATGAGACTACAAATGAGCCACATTACGGGAAAACCTACGCTTGGTGCCTTTGTGACAAGCAAGTAAGTTCATAATTAAAAAAAGAAGACAATCAGTGTTTTCCTTATTGTAGTAACTACCAATTAGTGGAAGAAAAACACCATCACAATGTAACCACGAATGAGTTGGGTTTCAAAAATGGAAGACCCAGATCAACATATGCTTCGTTCGGCACAGTCAGGTCATGATCGTTCACGTTTACTATATCGTCATGCAAACATTCCAAAATGTTTTTGAGACTGGGAACGATCACCGACAAACTCTCCAAGCAAACATTCCAAAAGGTTTTTGAGACTGGGGACGATCACCTACAAACTCTCCAAGCAAACATTCCAAAAGGTTTTTGAGACTGGGGACGATCACCTACAAACTCTCCAAGCAAACATCCAAAAGGTTAGACGATCACCGACAAACTCTCCAAGCAAACATTCTGTCGTAATCTTATTTCCCTGAATTCCTGCAAACGTTTCCACCAACATGGATGTTTAACCGTTCCCCACATATATGGACACTTTCTGGTGTTTCTGCAACATACGACGTTTGAAAACATTTTGACAAAATGAGCAATTTTCTTTTGCCACACTTTTTCAATTTTATTTTATAACTGTTCGTTTAATCATAGAGTCTCCATATTGTTTTCACTTAATATTTTCAAAGTCGTCTCCTGCGATTTTTGTTGTATGTGGCAAAGGGTTAGAACAATATTGCTTACATATCAAACTGCCTTTGATACAACATATCATAAAGGAGTGACGGACAATGTTTAAAGTCGCGTACAGCAGGAAAAGGGCTAATTGACAAATCTCCAAATGAGCCCCTCCGCGAAAAAACCAACATTGTAGACTTTGCGTAAAGTATCGACCCGGATCAGCATAAGCATGCCATGAAGGCTAACCCGGACATACACATTTCGCCTCCTGTGGATTTTCGGTTTCATGACTCGTTACTCTAAACCTATTGTCCCCTGGAACGGAATGTGTCGGCCCGGATTAGCCTTCGCGGACTGTGCAGGCTAATCTGGGTTGGTTTTCTCGTGGAACGTCTCAAGTGTAAATGTTTGTGTGGTGTAAAGTTATTGACCTAAACTGTCTGGACATTAACCTCTCTATTGATACGTCGTCATCCATTGTAAGGAATTAATCTTATGTTATATATATTCCGCCATCAACAGTTACACTGTATAATTCTGCAGTATTCTCATGTAAATCATTGAATTGATTCTGAGTATTAAATAATTTGAAATTTGAATTTGTATCACGTATGGTGGTTTTAACACCAGATGGATACCATAAAACACATATATCTTTAACACTAGATGGACATAATAAAACACAAATATCTTTAACACTAGATGGACATCATAACACACAAATATCTTTAACACTATATGAGTTACTTGAATGGAGTTGTTCACAGTACTTGCAATACTTTTTGTCAACTCTCCTGACGGTGTATGTTGTACTTGTTACCGTAGGAAACAACATTTTGCTTATGTTAAATTGTATACATATATTATACAGGTTTATTGCTTAAATTATTTGATCATGGACTCAAAAATACATCATTCGGACACTACATATCGCCCACCTGATTTAATATAAATCAAAAGTTTCCAGTGCTCTTACTGAACAATATATATGGAAACGAAGTCCCGCCTCTTAAGGCCATGTTTTTCAAAAAATTAGATTCCAACATGATCCAAGGAACATTATATGTTATGTAAATGATTTTTACAATACACAAAAAAAAAGGCATCGTAAGTGGAAATTTTGTTTTATCTATTGCCCGGTACAATCACGTTATATGATGCTACTTTTAAGGTGTTACAATAGTTGACCATGATGAAGAAGTTATTATTACCATAAACTAAATATAAATTCCTTGATCAAATTACAGTTAAATTGTTTGCAAAAATACTTCGTTATGATTCTTTGAAAATGAAATATATATTTCCATTGTTTTAACTTTTAAGTATTAGTTTTATTAATTATCGTAATTGAGATGATGTTGTAAATACTACAATAGACTACTAATTCGTTAAAGTAGCCCAGTAAATACCTGCTGGTCCCATTCATTCATAAATATCCCCCCCTCTCCCCCAATTCTTTCCCACATGTGGACGCAACTGCAGCAGACGAAAATTAAAATCATTGAAGCAAACGTAGAACTTACTCATGATGATAAATTCCTCAATTTTCACGATGTTTTCAATTTTTATTTAATTGTTACGATATGTAATATGCTATAGGGTGCATGGTATTTTTCAGATCGCCAGAACGTCAAGCTTCACACGACATCTCCTATTAAACCACTGGATCAAATTCAACCAAGCGCCACAGGAATGTTTATTTGGTGGTCTTCTTTCAAATTTGTTAAAAAAGTTAAAAAAAATATGAAGAACTTTGCTTGCAGCTGCATCAAAAGGGAGGAAAATGACAAAATTTAAAAGTTCTTCTCCTCTTAATATGTCTGTCTGATACCAATGTTTTCCACTTTTAGTCACAGGTTATCCATTCAATTATAGAGGCTTTCCATTTTTTGTCAAAATATGTTGTCTGCTGCAGAATTGTCGTATGAGGGAAAGGGTTAAGGGTGTATACTATCAATGTAACCATGACTTTAATTGACTTCAATTGCATAACTGTTTATAATCAATAACTGTTTATAACCAATAACTGTTTATAATCAACTGTTTATAATCAATAACTGTTTATAATCAATAACACGGTTTATAACCAATAACTGTTTATAACCAATAACTGTTTATAATCAATAACTGTTTATAATCAATAACTGTTTATAATCAATAACTGTTTATAACCAATAACTGTTTATAACCAATAACTGTTTATAACCAATAATTGTTTATAATCATCTGTTTATAATCAACTGTTTATAATCAATATAATAAATATAATCAATAACTGTTTATAATCAATATAATCAATAACTGTTTATAACCAATAACTGTTTATAATCAACTGTTTATAATCAATAACTGTTTATAATCAATATAATCAATAACTGTTTATAATCAATAACTGTTTATAATCAACTGTTTATAATCAATAACTGTTTATAATCAACTGTTTATAATCAATATAATCAAGAACTGTTTATAATCAATAACTGTTTATAATCAACTGTTTATAATCAATAACTGTTTATAATCAATAACTGTTTATAATCAATAACTGTTTATAATCAATATAATCAATAACTGTTTATAATCAACTGTTTATAATCAATAACTGTTTATAATCAATAACTGTTTATAATCAATAACTGTTTATAATCAACTGTTTATAATCAATATAATCAATAACTGTTTATAATCAACTGTTTATAATCAATATAATCAATAACTGTTTATAATCAATAACTGTTTATAATCAATAACTGATGAACGACTGGAATTGTGCTTAATATAGCTTGATTTTGGAGACTTTTTATTGTTGAAGAATATTCGCAACATCAAATACAATAGAACTGTTATTATGAATTTGTTTACAAGGCTCACCATTTTAATATATGCCTCGCAGTTGTTCAATGTCTATTAATGATAGTAAAAATAATCAAATAGATTTGACAAAGTGTTTTTCAAAAGTCGTCTGCTGCACATTCATCAATGTAAGGACCGTTTCCCTCCACCGCGCTTCCATTTTAGCTGCGTTCTGTAGCAATTTGTGAACTTGTTATATTTTAGAACTTAATATGCATTTTCTATTGTTGCACTAAATCTAAAATTAGATTTGCTCCCGGATGTTGATTGATTGGCCGGACATATTTATGTAAAAATGAAAGTTAATAGAAATGGAGAAGATAAAAAAAAATATAATAAATGATGCTATGTAAAACATATTTATATAGCTATTACTTTCTCATTCCGTCGTCCGTCAACATTTTGCTTCAAACGACAAACCGCTTGGCCAATTTAGATAAATCTTTACAGAGCTGTTCCTTGTGCAGTCCCATTTCTACCTTTCTAAGTTGTCCAAATAATTGAATTCCAAGCGGAAGGGAAAGGGAAAAATTAAACAATCTTCTTGTCCAAAAGTACGGGCCGGATTTGAAAAGGATTTTGCTCAAATGTCATTTGACCCTCTAAAGAGATTTGTTGATAAACAATGATTATTTTTATAATATACTTCTGTCCGTCGATAGATGGAACTAATAGACTGTAATTGTCTACTTCAAATAAAGAAACGAACAAAAGATTTGTCGTGTCTTCAATTAAATAGACTAATGGAAACGGATTTCATATTTCTTTAAAAGTAAATAATATAATTTATCTCCGCACATCGTTCGCTGGTACTGATATACTGTAATTGACCTTTCTAAGTTAATCATAAATACTATAGCTCTACGGATTCGTTAATTAAATAGGCTAATGGAAACGGATTAAGTTTAATTAATATGGTTTCTTTATAGAACCCACCCCTGAAGTCAAATATCTAAGCATCCAATCGTTATCAGGAAAATGTGCTCTTTATTCACGTTCATGTGGTTCAACAAGACGAGGGGTGTGTTGGTCTAATATATTCGAAAGAAAAATCATGTTTTGAAAACGTGGCTGTTCACAAAAGTCGGTTGTAATTGGGAAACGATGTAAACAGTGAATGGGAATAAACAGGAATTAAATTACCCCATAATGCAACCTTGTGAACATTGATCTGTCAACTTTTTGCTATTGCAACAAATGCACGGGATTCCCAGAGGGTCATTTGCTAGTGCCTCGTGGTCAAACAAACGTCTAAAATGGTGTACCTATAACGGAATTAGTATTTTGTGTAGCTAATGTCTGTATAGATAATTGATATTTTTGAAGACATTTGTATATATACAATAGTGAATGACAGCTTATACCTTCCCATGTTGACTTATATTTAACCCTTATGTATAAGATGGGTTCATTCAAAAGTCATAAGAGGAGGATGCTGGACAGAGTAGAGTTCATACAATTTAACATAAACACGATATGATCAAACACGATGAGAAAATTAAACAGTATGCCGCAGATAAACAAGAGGACAATGATGGTCCTAATCCGCTTATCTGATTAAAATAGAAATCACAGTGTTCAGTGTTCTTACGATATGCAAACAAGTTTTGGCAAATCCCCCTTTCCTGAATCAGCGGCAATCTAAAGTTCTGCATTGAATTGAATTATAAGAACATAGACATAGACGTATTTTATTTGGTAATAAAGGCCTCCGGCCCAAAATACAACATTTAAATACATCAAATAGAGTGAAGCAAACAATAAATATTGGTGGTATTCAAATAAACATATACATTGTTAAGCTTTTATGATTACACAATTATAGTTTAGCATAATAAGTTGTAAATGAAAATATATTTATAGTTATCGTTTTTAAACATTTCAATATAGTAACAGATATTTGGTTGATATTGAAAAGAATTATTTGAAACAGATATCAGTTTCGTATTTAACTGAATGCATTATTCAATGATATTTACATAACAAATTTAACTTATCTACAGTGTATATACAAATTACGAAGGTAAGTAATTCTTGTAAACAATTTAATATTATAAATCAAGACTTTACTTTCTTCTTGCAAATGCATTAAATAATTTTGAAAGAAGACCACATAAGGAACATGCTTGTGAAATTATTTTGAATCTACTTAACTCTTTCAGCGCCACAGGCAATATTGAGGTTTTGCATACAATGCAGATTCATGTGAGTCAGCTCGTAACGAGCTGTCTCACCTGAAATCAGCATTGTTTGCCTTTTAGTTACAAAAATAGTCCAAAACTTTCACAAATTGAGAAATGGACAAACCCGATTTTGAACATGGAAGAGTCTACTTTAAACAATTCGGCGCTGAAAGAGTTAATTGAATTAGGAACCGAAGTCGTTTGTAGGAAAATATGAACAGACGGACAGACATACATACGACGAGGACGCACGGCGAGGAGTGATGTCAATAGCCCATCCCGCACTTCGTGCTCTAGTAGGCTAATAACCTTATGCGCCATATCAAATTTTGAAGAAGCAAAATATTCATGTATGGCATTGATAACACATAGTGTTGTAATGAGACTTCTAGTTATAAAAATCAAACAAGAGTAAACTATTACAGCTTAGACAAACATCACGCTGTAATTTACGGTGCAATGCAGTCGTCAACTAAGTGGATATAGAATTATAAACTAGGATTAATTTAAAGGATATTGTTGCGACAATAACAATGTATATTTGTTTGTGAAGTTATGCTAAGAAAATGGCTGCTGATGGCAATGACCCAATTATGTTACAATCGGAAATTAAAATAGAGGGATTATTTATTAGATGTGCAAAAAGAATGCGAACTGTTAAAACAAATAGGAAAATACATGATTAATTCCACAGACCATGTCCTGGGAATCCACCCCCAGATGTAATGATTTTGCTCTGAAAACAAAAACTTTACTTTGAAACAACAACAACAAAAACACCGACGAATATGGAATTAACAATTCAGTGACAGTTTACACCTGTTGTTCATCGAAAATGGTGTAAACTGTCAATAAAATGTTCATTCCATCTTCGTCGTTAACTTTTTGTTGATCCAAAGTAAAGTTTTTGTTTTCAGAGCAAAGTCATTACAATCATTTTGATGGCTACTTAATTTTTAAAGGCAGTTTTAATCTAGAAAAATTAAGTAGCCATCACAATGATTTAAAAGAAAATATTGTAGATGTTCAAATTTCTCTGAACCGAATTGATGAACGCCGCCTTCGCCCAATTGTTAACTTAACCATAAAACCTTGCGGAAAGCTGGATGGCCGTTACAGCTAGATGTGATGGTAGCAAAGTAGTTAACAGAAAGCTGGATGGCCGTTACAGCTAAATTTGATGGGAGCAAAGTAGTTAACAGAAAGCTGGATGGCCGTTACAGCTAGATTTGATGGGAGCAAAGTAGTTGACAGAAAGCTGGATGGCCGTTACAGCTAAATTTGATGGGAGCAAAGTAGTTAACAGAAAGCTGGATGGCCGTTACAGCTAGAGTTGATGGTAGCAAAGTAGTTAACAGAAAGCTGGATGGCCGTTACAGCTAGAGTTGATGGTAGCAAAGTAGTTAACAGAAAACTGGATGGCCGTTACAGCTAAATTTGATGGGAGCAAAGTAGTTAACAGAAAGCTGGATGGCCGTTACAGCTATATTTGATGGTAGCAAAGTAGTTAACAGAAAGCTGGATGGCCGTTACAGCTAGAGTTGATGGTAGCAAAGTAGTTAACAGATGCAGTCGGGGTTCACGAGAAACCAGATCGAGGGCTTGGCGTGAAACGGTTGTAACTTAAATTGGTATTTTTTTACCAAGGTTAATCACCTCGCCATAAATTCTTTATAAGCGTTAAATCATTTTACTTGGTAAACAATGGAAATTTAGGTGCCATTGCTCGTTCAGAGCAATGGCACCTAAATTTTCATTGTTTACAAAGGGATCAAAATTAACCAGGGTTTTCAAAATAGGTTTTTAGTTACAACCGTTTCACGCCAAGTGCCAAATAAAAAATAGAGTATAACCTAAAAGTAAAGTTTAGAGAAGAAAGCGGAAAATCCAAATATTAACCAAAGCACGACCGATAAAACCCGTAATAAATATTGAAGTTACCCGGATGACTCATATGACATTAATTTAGACCATCTGAAAAAAACCGGAATAGAATATAACGTTCATTATTTGGCAAAGTTATTTTAAAAAACAAAAAATAGTAATACATCAACAGCTATTGTTAAAGACCTGCTATATTTAACTTTCAAAGGCGATATATATATATATATATATACAGTTAAAGGATTCAATGAAGACAACAACACTGTCATAGAGTATACGAATATAAAAGGCACTGTACAAGTAAAGAAATCTGCCCTGAAAGTATGCGAGGAGTTTCAGTTTTAAGCTGCCTCAACTGATGGCATTGTTTTAGAGAATAATTTGAAACAGACAAAAAACAATCCTTATGATGAGATGGTGTCAAAATCTATTTTTTTCAAAAAAACAAAGCATTTCATCAACACTAGCATATCCAAGATATCTGACATACGAAGGGATAAGAAAACAAGACAGTACATGGGTATGACTTACTTTGAAATACTAGTGGATTAATCATTTTAATTAATAAATTACCCGTATAGAGCACTTACTAGGGTAAAGGCCTTTATTTTCTTATAAAGCAAGTTATTGATTCATTTTTCTGAACGAAGACGACATGTTAGGCTAATTCGTACAGGTTTGCTTTTTGCCAACATATATTAACCTTTCCCACATACAACAAGTTGAAATCAGACTATTCTGATAATACATCGGCACAACTATGGACAATCTATATAAATGGAAGTAGAGTTGAAAACACAGTTGAACAAATCGTCTGTATCAAAGAAGAAACATAAAAACTCATACCACTAAATTGAAACAGTGACCAGGCTAGAAATTGTGACCTGATCTTAAATTACACATATGTAATTACATATACATGTAAGTGCGCATAACATTGTGCAGATAAAAGCTTCAGAGGTATCCAAAGTTGTCTATATCATAATCAGTTAGATCACTTAAAATTCATTCAACAATATCATGCAAACTCATGTTATTTAAAGTATGGAAATTATTTTTTTAAAACAAATACAGTTGAAAACATAATGAGTAATTTTTCTTTTTGACACAAAGTTTCCAAAAGTCGTCTGTGGGAAAGGGTTAATTTCTTTGGACTAAGTTTATAGTTTGCAGAAATCTATTTGTATACGGTACACGTCCAAACCTATATCCAACTCTATTTCACGCACTAGAAGAACCAAGTGTATACAGTTTTTGGGACGAGAGACCTTACATGAGTGGATGGGTCAATACAGAAAATAATGAAATAAAGCAGTTCTATGGAATTATAACGGATGTTATCAAAGGTAGTTTAATTTGGTGTTATCCATCGGAGATTGTAAATATATCAAGATTTATTAATTTGTCATTGAAGGATGTTAGACAAGTGCACTCTGAATGAAAGTAATTACTGCAGACCTTTTTGCATCATCTGTTTTGTTTACACATCGAGGGCTTGGCGTGAAACGGTTGTAATTGAAATTGGTATTTTTTACTAAGGTTAATCACCTCGCCATAAAGTCCTTAAAAACTTTAAATAATTTGTCTTGGAAAACAATGGAAATTTAGGTGCCATTGCTTGTTCTGAGCAATGGCACCTAAATTTGCATTGTTTACAAAGGGGTCAAAATTGCCCCTAAACCAGGATTTTTAAAATATGCTTTTAGTTACAACCGTTTCACGCCAAGCCCTCGACATGTTAGCTATTATAAAGATGCTGTAACATGATGGCTCAGACCATTTTCCCATACAATGCAGACTTGAAAAAGACAACTCTAGAAAGTATCAATGAAGCTAAACCAGAGTTACTGCCCATAGACAAGTTTAAATGGAGAATAAGATTCCAGTTTTCGAACATACTACTACGTAATAGTTAATCAAACTCGCACACAATTATTATAAATGAAACAAATTGTGAAACATGGGTGACATATTGAACTCCTTTACAAACATGATCAAACAAATTTAACACATATCCAGTGGGACTCACAAGATATTTCAAAACTACAAGAAGACATTTGTAGTCAGCCGAATTTCATTGACGAAATGTTCCCGAATATTGGAGTATTAGCATAATAGTACCTATGTACAAGTATGGGCCGTGGGAAAATCCCAGTAATTATAGAGATATTTCTTTTCTAAATGCATTATGTAAAATATTTGTAAACATTGTTAACGATAGGTTATGTAGATGGGTTGATACTTTTGAGTTAGAAGATGAAAATCGAACGAGTTTCCAGCATGGCCATCATGTGTATGTTTATCTATCTATGTGTGTGTATGTCTATCTGTCTATGTATTTGTATGTTTATCTGTCTATGTATGTATGTCTATCATCATGAATGTATGTCTATAAGCATGTGTGTCTATCATTATGTATGTCTATCACTATGTATTTATATCTGTTTTTATTCATTATGTATGTCTATCACTATGTATTTCTATCTGTGTTTATTCATGTGTGTCTGAATGTATACCTATGTTAAAGCATGTCTATCTGAGTGTATGTCTATCTGTATTTATGTATTTTTGTTTATGATGATATGTATGTCCGTCTATATGTTGGTGTAACTGTCAATCAGCCTGTTTGTCTGTATTCAAGTGGATCCATGTGTATGTCAGTCTGTATGTTTATCTGTCTATGAGTGTGTAAGTATATCTGTCTAGGTATGCCTGTAATCATGTATGTCTATCATTATGAGTGTCTATCAGTATGTATGTCTATCACTATTTATGTATATCTGCATTTATTCTTGTGTCTCTGAATTTATGCCTTTCTTAATTTATGTCTATCTGAGTGTATGTCTATCTGTATTTATGTATTTATGTTTATGCTTACATGCATGTCCGTCTATCTCTCCGTTTATCTGTTGGGGTAACTGTCAATTTGCCTGTTTGTCTGTATGTATGTACATTCATGTGAAGTTAAATCTGTATGTGTATCTGTCTATGCGTTTGTAAGTCCACATGTCTATGTATTTGTCTGTCTATCTGTCTATTTATGCCTATCATCATGTATGTCTACCATCGTGTCTCATCATAATGTATGTATATCCCTATGTATGTATATCTGCATTTATTCATGTGTCGCTGAATGTATGCCTATATGAATTCATGTCTATCAGAGTGCATGTCTCTTTATATGTTTGTCTTTATGTTTATGTATATATGTATGTCCGTCTATCCCTCCGATCTGCTGGTGTAACTGTTAATCTATAAACATGACATTTTGTCTGATAATCTGTATTATTATCTGTCTATGCGTTTGTATGTATATCTGTCTATGCATGTCTATCATCATGTATGTCTATCTGAGTGTATGTTTTTATTTATTATTATATTTCGATAAGCAGATCTGGATGTACTATTGCAAATATTGTAGATCAGACAGTGTTGTTACAATATTGCAATTCCACTTCGAAGTATATCTTACATATAAGACTAGTAGCAGTTACGGCCGGGGGGGGGGGGGGGGGGGGTCTGTCTGCCTGCCTGTCTGCCTACCTGCCTGTCTGTCTGCCTGTCTGTCTGTCTGCTGTCTGTCTGTCTGTCTGTCTGTCTGTCTGTCTGTCTGTCTGTCTGTCTGTCTGTCTGTCTGTCTGTCTGTCTGTCTGTCTGTCTGTCTGTCTGTCTGTCTGTCTGTCTGTATATGGCAGTTTGAGGACTTCGACTTGACTGTACACCAACAAATAGAGGACCTACCTCCATTGTGAGGACTTACACCCGAGTTTTTGAAATGTTTTCCTTTATTTCCATTCGGAATCCGCTGTGGTCGAGTGGTTAGCGTCGGGGATTTCGAAACCGTGTGTCCCGGGTTCGATTCCCAGTCGTGGCACTACGGTCATGGTGGAGTGCCCTTGGGCAAGGCACATTTTCTAGCTTAGTACTGGTTTGTTTACCCAGGGATCATGAATAAGTAAACTGTCACCGTGATATAACTGAAATAATGCTGAAAGCGGCGTAAAACCCCAATAAATAAATAAATAAATAAATTATTTCCACTCGTTTTAAGGATTTAAGTCGGTTCCTGTAAAAATCCGAAGGTTCTCAATATGAAGGCTACTACAAATACTCATACACATACTACGCACATTTTTATTCGTCACGTGACCTTGATTTGTGCTTAATTAGAATGGTTTCTCCTAAGGTGACACATAACACTAGCTTTCGGGATATTCGGATTTTGGCCAGGGTCAAAAATAGAAATAATGACAAATAGTAAGTTTTGGGTACATTTTTGGGTAAATGGTTGATTTTAATGTTTCTAAAAGTGAAAAGTAAGCTCTAAGCATGGGATTGAATTTTTAAGTTGAACCCACTTCTCCTTCCTGTTTGACAACACTGGTTGCAGAGCTAGGCGTGAATTTAGAGGTAAATTTGAATACCAGCTTTCACGTCCAAAATTGCTTGAAAAGGAGCTGGTAACGTGGTATTTCTGACTGCATCCACAGATTGCCTACTGTTTTGAGAGAATTATCAGCTCTTCAATTTTACACTAAACCCCTGCGTTTTTGTTGGGTGATTTTTCGAATAAAGGGTCAAATTGATCTTTCTGCCCTACTTTTTTCACCTTGTTTCAGACCACTTTTCTGGTCAATTCTTTCCATAATATGGACTGAGAGTGTGACTTCCAGTCATTTTCCTACAATTCTGGCACTCCTTGATACAGGAAAACTCTTTTTATCAAACCAGTATGGATATTATGAGAAATAATGAGAGAATAAAAGTTGGAGTGTCCCAGGAAACAGAAAATCAGCTTTCAACTGTGTTATGCCACCTTATAGCTGAACTGACATATTTCTTGTGTCAACATTAATCCATAAAATGCCCTTTTTAGAGCGTTTCCATCAATTTCTATAAAGAAAATGAACACAAGACTGCATTTGACTGCTAAAGATCTGATCAAATTGTGTTTAAACAAGGGAGGTAATTCAATAACAAAGAAAATCTGCATGTAGGAAAGTAAATGTTTCAATGTTTCAGCTTTTTTGGCATTCAGACAGGGTAAAATTGCAGTTTTATTGTGGAAATTAGTTAATTCCATCACATTTATGCTTATATTTTTCATTTCAGGCATTGTTGCATTAAATCCACTCATTTTTGCTCAATGTCTTCTTTCAGTCTCTGAAATGTGCAGTTTAGAGCCGCAAATATGTTGAAATAGTGCGATTGACAAGACTTTAATCTGCGGCAAATGCTAACTTTTCACCGGTTTGATCGACAAATCTGAGCATACATGTGCATTCGGTTTTCCATGTATCATATGGCTTTTCAGCTGTTTTGTTGATGGAATTGGTTATTGCGTTGAAATTAGTCGAATTCAGGCTTGTCTTAACACATATTTTTCATAATAGCTATAATGGTTGTGTTTTCAATGCTTATATTCTTTCTAATGATTAGAAATATATCCTTAAACTATATAGCCAATTTTCAAAGGTGATTTATGCTCCTTTCATTGTAGTAGCAGTTCTGTGAACAGTTAGAATAAAGGATTTTCACTCAATCTGACACAAAAATTGACAAGGTATGTGCAAAAGAGCTGACTTTATTGTTAAAATTTGTGTTTCAGACTGCTAGTATAGCACATAAAGAAGGTAAAACAGCAATATTGACCACAACTCCATTGGAAAATAAGACCAGTCCATACCCTGTAGTAAAACAGGAGCAGTTCTGGTCATTTTTACCCTTTTTGATTGCGAGCATTATTTTGCATAAATTGAGGGTGAAATGTGCTAGTTTCAGAAGGGTTTTAAATCAGTACCAGAAGAGTTGTGGGTCTTTCAGCATCAAGAAAATTGTTGAAATGAGTTGTTATCAGATTCTGTTATTGATATAACAGGTTTTGGACTTATTAGACAAGGGATTATTTTTCCTTAAGGTGACACATAACACTAGCTTTCGGGATATTCGGATTTTGGCCAGGGTCAAAAATAGAAATAATGACAAATAGTAAGTTTTGGGTACATTTTTGGGTAAATGGTTGATTTTAATGTTTCTAAAAGTGAAAAGTAAGCTCTAAGCATGGGATTGAATTTTTAAGTTGAACCCACTTCTCCTTCCTGTTTGACAACACTGGTTGCAGAGCTAGGCGTGAATTTAGAGGTAAATTTGAATACCAGCTTTCACGTCCAAAATTGCTTGAAAAGGAGCTGGTAACGTGGTATTTCTGACTGCATCCACAGATTGCCTACTGTTTTGAGAGAATTATCAGCTCTTCAATTTTACACTAAACCCCTGCGTTTTTGTTGGGTGATTTTTCGAATAAAGGGTCAAATTGATCTTTCTGCCCTACTTTTTTCACCTTGTTTCAGACCACTTTTCTGGTCAATTCTTTCCATAATATGGACTGAGAGTGTGACTTCCAGTCATTTTCCTACAATTCTGGCACTCCTTGATACAGGAAAACTCTTTTTATCAAACCAGTATGGATATTATGAGAAATAATGAGAGAATAAAAGTTGGAGTGTCCCAGGAAACAGAAAATCAGCTTTCAACTGTGTTATGCCACCTTATAGCTGAACTGACATATTTCTTGTGTCAACATTAATCCATAAAATGCCCTTTTTAGAGCGTTTCCATCAATTTCTATAAAGAAAATGAACACAAGACTGCATTTGACTGCTAAAGATCTGATCAAATTGTGTTTAAACAAGGGAGGTAATTCAATAACAAAGAAAATCTGCATGTAGGAAAGTAAATGTTTCAATGTTTCAGCTTTTTTGGCATTCAGACAGGGTAAAATTGCAGTTTTATTGTGGAAATTAGTTAATTCCATCACATTTATGCTTATATTTTTCATTTCAGGCATTGTTGCATTAAATCCACTCATTTTTGCTCAATGTCTTCTTTCAGTCTCTGAAATGTGCAGTTTAGAGCCGCAAATATGTTGAAATAGTGCGATTGACAAGACTTTAATCTGCGGCAAATGCTAACTTTTCACCGGTTTGATCGACAAATCTGAGCATACATGTGCATTCGGTTTTCCATGTATCATATGGCTTTTCAGCTGTTTTGTTGATGGAATTGGTTATTGCGTTGAAATTAGTCGAATTCAGGCTTGTCTTAACACATATTTTTCATAATAGCTATAATGGTTGTGTTTTCAATGCTTATATTCTTTCTAATGATTAGAAATATATCCTTAAACTATATAGCCAATTTTCAAAGGTGATTTATGCTCCTTTCATTGTAGTAGCAGTTCTGTGAACAGTTAGAATAAAGGATTTTCACTCAATCTGACACAAAAATTGACAAGGTATGTGCAAAAGAGCTGACTTTATTGTTAAAATTTGTGTTTCAGACTGCTAGTATAGCACATAAAGAAGGTAAAACAGCAATATTGACCACAACTCCATTGGAAAATAAGACCAGTCCATACCCTGTAGTAAAACAGGAGCAGTTCTGGTCATTTTTACCCTTTTTGATTGCGAGCATTATTTTGCATAAATTGAGGGTGAAATGTGCTAGTTTCAGAAGGGTTTTAAATCAGTACCAGAAGAGTTGTGGGTCTTTCAGCATCAAGAAAATTGTTGAAATGAGTTGTTATCAGATTCTGTTATTGATATAACAGGTTTTGGACTTATTAGACAAGGGATTATTTTTCCTTAAGGTGACACATAACACTAGCTTTCGGGATATTCGGATTTTGGCCAGGGTCAAAAATAGAAATAATGACAAATAGTAAGTTTTGGGTACATTTTTGGGTAAATGGTTGATTTTAATGTTTCTAAAAGTGAAAAGTAAGCTCTAAGCATGGGATTGAATTTTTAAGTTGAACCCACTTCTCCTTCCTGTTTGACAACACTGGTTGCAGAGCTAGGCGTGAATTTAGAGGTAAATTTGAATACCAGCTTTCACGTCCAAAATTGCTTGAAAAGGAGCTGGTAACGTGGTATTTCTGACTGCATCCACAGATTGCCTACTGTTTTGAGAGAATTATCAGCTCTTCAATTTTACACTAAACCCCTGCGTTTTTGTTGGGTGATTTTTCGAATAAAGGGTCAAATTGATCTTTCTGCCCTACTTTTTTCACCTTGTTTCAGACCACTTTTCTGGTCAATTCTTTCCATAATATGGACTGAGAGTGTGACTTCCAGTCATTTTCCTACAATTCTGGCACTCCTTGATACAGGAAAACTCTTTTTATCAAACCAGTATGGATATTATGAGAAATAATGAGAGAATAAAAGTTGGAGTGTCCCAGGAAACAGAAAATCAGCTTTCAACTGTGTTATGCCACCTAAATAGTTTGTTTCATAATCCTACCACACTATGACTACGGTGGGAACGGGAACCAGACTATCTATTACTAAACCAGTCTGGCCATGGTCCTCTTAATGATACACAAAACAAGATTCTCATAACTATGCATAACATCAGGTCTGTGTAAAATATGCAAATGAAGGTCCTCGTTTTGTGGTCCTCTAAAAAGTAGGAATTATGGACACGTCCTCATTTTGTTTTTCAGCATCTCTACAAAGTGTAAGAGAAATCTGAATAGTATAACATAAAACTGACGTTAAAATAGGTTGTTCGACACTTTCTATATTCCGCTAAGTAGGCCGCTAAATCTAGACCTCAGAACGTGGTAATATGTCAAGGTTCTTTTCTAGTCATCCTATGACCCATTCCCAATGGCAGAATTCTTTAACCCTTTCCAACTTGCAGACGCATTCATGATGAAAAATTACCCCTTTTGCCACAATGTTAATGATTAAACTCTCATTTATGGAGATATTTCACATTTTTGTCAATATGTTTTCAAAGTCGTCTGCTGCAAAATTGTTGTATTTGGGAAAGGGTTAAAATCATGCAGAATTCCCAAATTTGTCATGTTAACATTTATCTCCCTTAGAGTCCGTTTCTCTAATTTTATACTGAGCCCCGGTAACTCTGTCGGTAGCGACGCGGGCTGTCAATCCAGGGGTTGTGAGTTGATTTAAACATATTTTATTACGTATGTTACATAATATCAATATATACAAATGAACATTACATGATAACAAAATGTTGTGAGTTCGAATCCCGGCTCGGCCAACTTTCTTTCCGACGATTGACAAAAGTCAATGCGACATGCGTCATTCGTCTTCCACCAATGGGCTAAGTCTATGTGGAAAAGCAGCCAGTTGCTTGGGAAGATTGTTGTGTGGAGTACTGGTGTGAGAAAACCAGGAAATGCATGAGTAGGTGAATTGGCCGCCGTGATATAACTGAGAAATTGTTAAAAACGGCGTTAAACCCCAATCAATCAATCTAATTTTATAAGCTCTCTTCAACAATTTGGGTTTATTTCCTGACACGTGTGCATCTCTCTCCCGTAAATAAACTCTCAGTTCACGCACGGATAAACTGTCAAAAGTTTCTTGTCACGGATTTCTGTGTTAGACGCCATTTTTGTCTTTTGTTTTGCTCACCGGAAGTTGGGATAAACAAGAACGATAATTACACAAGGGAGATAACAAAGGGTTATTGCACAGGACTATAAGTGGATAAAGTTAACCCGTATCCACAATTATTCAGGCATATCACTGTGTCTCACGCACCATATTCATGCTATTAGCATGTTGGTTTGATTGTTTTCAATTGTTTTAATCCTTTACACGAAACAGCGTAGTAGCAGTTCTGATTGGTCGTTTTAGCAATCAGAACTACTACTTCGCTGTTTTCAAAAGATATCTTCGTTACAGGAAAAGGTTTTAGTCAAACGATATATTCGAATTATTTATGTTCGAGCTGTCGCAAGACCAAAATAATGGTTTTGTGCGGAGCAAAGCTCCTGCGGACTGCCCTATTATATATTAAAACAACACGCATATTTAAGATTGCTTGCTTTATTTTGATTACATGTATTTCTTGAAAATTAACAGTTGGAGAAAAACAACACTCGGAAACATAGTACACAGTAATAATTTCAAGTGTTTCGTAACATAGCATAGATTAAGATTAAGACAGGGTGAAAATTGAACAAATTTATATACGATCGAGCGAAGGTTATGTCTGATTCTAAAGAGATTGTATCACACCGTAAACCTCACTGTTTGAAACCGTGAGTCTATGAGGTCATAATGCACTATTATTTATCCAATAATCCACTAAACATCATGTTCTAAGCCAGAACTCTAGGGAAGGTGAGTATTTCAAATTCCAAAACCTTTATTTGACACGCAAATTCTTTGTTGGTGGTACTCAGAAGAATCGTTTCAATGAGACGATTGTTGATATTACCAACAACATAGGGTTAGGTTGAGTATAAGAGAAATATAGGTGGAAAAATACCATTTCACTCCTCCTTATCTGGTCCTCTGCTTAGCGTCGAATGAAGCTTACTTATAGATAACGATTGATTCACGGTATTAGAGCCGTCCCACGAGAAAACCAACTGTGTGGACTCTGCGTTAAGTATCGACCCGGATCGGCCTTAGCATGCCGCACAAGCTAACCCGGACAGATACTTTTCGCCTCCTGTGGATTTTCTGTTTCAGGAATCAATACTCTATACCTCTTTCCCCCTGAGACGGAATGTGTCGGCCGGATCAGTCTGCGCGGATACATTACGCAGATGTCTATTTGTTGTGTACATTGAACCGTATATGAGTTATCCCACGAGAAAACCAACTTTGTGGACTCTGCGTAAAGTATCGACCCGGATCGGCCATAGCATGCCGCACAGGCTAACCCGGACAGATACTTTTCGCCTCCTGTGGATTTTCTGTTTCAGGAATCATTACTCCATATCTTTATCTCCCTGAGATGGAATGTGTCGGCCAGGATCAGTCTGCAGATACATTACGCAGAGGCCATAATGTTGGTTTTCTCGCGGGACGGCTCATTTGTACAATTTATTTTGTAACGAGCCGTCTCACCTGATATCCGCATTGTTTCCCATTTAGTTATCAGGCTATTACATTCGGCGCTGAAAGATATAGTACACATTTGAGCCACGACAAACGATAAGCCGATGCACGGAGGTTTTTTAAATAATGCCAATGACGATCAAACTTCTTAATTGTACCATTGGGGATAATCGATGGTCGTAAAAGATCCGAACGTCGGTTTTCGTGTAGTACGGCTCTAACAATACATTCAGAAGATCGAATTTTAAGTGGTGCGGTATTGTCCATATTAGCTTCCAAACTACCAAATAAAGGCGCTCGCCATTTTTGTAGGGTTTAGGAGTAATTTATACCTTCATATGGTTACTTTATTTCACCGAAAACGTACGGAATAGTACAGACATAGATTAAGATAAGATTGCACGCATACGCTGGTCTATCTAGGTATATATAGTGTTCGTAAGTGTTGCTTTTAAAATTGGCTTTAATATGCTGACCAGATGTGGTGTCAACGTCTGAACTAGTTGCATTATCTGAGTGTTCTTTCCCTCCAGTTTTAGGCTAGGAACAATACGCAATTAACGGCGACGTGGAATGCAGTTTCTGCCTCTCCTATTGGGTCGACAACCATTACAGCAGGTTCCTTCATTAGTGCGCTGGTTCCTGCAGCATCTTGCTCTTTGGCGTCTTCTTCTTATACCTCGGCAAGAACATTCGGCGGCTGTAGTTGTGGGAAAGGGAGAACTGGAAACGGTTACTCCTTCAGTAGTGGAGGTGGTCCCCGAGGTCGAATCTGTGTTTTCTGTAACTGTAACTCCTACGGTAGGTGTGTTGGTCCCCGAGGTCGAATCTGTGTTTTCTGTAACTGTAACTCCTACGGTAGGTGTGTTGGTCCCCGAGGTCGAATCTGTGTTTTCTGTAACTGTAACTCCTACGGTAGGTGTGTTGGTCTCCGAGGTCGAATCTGTGTTTTCCGTAACTGTCGTGGTACCAGGGGCTGAAGTGGACGAGTCATTGGATCTTCCGGCACATACATCCACCTTTTCGAGACAGTCACCGCGGAAACAAATCTAGTTTCAAACAAAAAAATATGAACAAATAATAATAAATATAAAAAAATATTTAATTTAAAAAGGAGAACACATACTAATCAGTAAAGTGAAAAACCACACATGACATTTAATCGAGAAGAAGAAAAGAATACGTGAAAGTCTATAGAGAAAGAGGAACACATTACATACAATAAAGGAAGATACGGCACATGGAATTCAATAAAAGAACATATAACGCATGGAATTCAATTCACTAAAATCGAACCCCTAACA
Source organism: Serripes groenlandicus (assembly GCA_031761405.1). Lineage (NCBI taxonomy): Eukaryota > Metazoa > Mollusca > Bivalvia > Cardiida > Cardiidae > Serripes > Serripes groenlandicus. Next base: position 89,149,764 of record JASEVX010000005.1, on the reverse strand, counting down.
CTACATTAAGGAAAACACAACATATGACATTCAATTAAAGAAAATACAACATATGACTTTCCATTAAAGAACACTTATCACATGATATTCATTAAAAGCAAACACAACACGTGGTATTCAAATTAAGGAAACTCACCAGCAGAGACAGAAAAACGTATGCCATTCAATGAAAGAAAATACAACATATGGCATTCCATTAAAGAACACATATCACATTATATTCAATAAAAGCAAACACAGCACGTGGCCTTCAATTTAAGGAACCTCAACACGAGCCAGTCGCTAAAAGAAAATACCATATATGACATTCAATAAAGGGATACGCACATGACAGTTAATTAAATATAACGTCCGGTGACAATTCTGGACAAACGTATGTATATTATATATTATATCTTTATTAAAGTCTCATCTATGTACAAACACACATATAAAACATCTCAATAACACATACAATATACATAGCCATTCAATATTAGAACTATAAGAGACTGCAGTTATAAAACTAATTGACACAACATAAATACATCTAACGCAGATTGTTTATGCATAATATTCAAACAATATAGGGATAATACACATTTTCGAGGGCGTGAACATCTGCGGGCGTCCGCAGATGTTCACGCCCTCGAAAATGTGTATTTTCGCTATTATTGCATAAAATAAGAGCAAACATCCAACATATAGTCCGCTGTAACGTTCAGTTGTACGATAACAGCCGATGAACATGACGCGATAAGGATTGACACATGTGACGTCATAAAGTAAACAAGTTATGTTTTATATATCCACGAACCGGTCCTACATCAAGGTTGCAATCGCTGACTCGAATGGTTTTGGATTATGTTATGCTCTTTAACTGTGAGTCTATTGCATGTTACCGATTATCGAATTAAAGAAGCTGATGTTATTGTTAACCCAACAATTGCTCCTATTCTAGGGGAGATGGAGCGTCCATCTCTTGTTTACTAACGGTGCCCGGGTAATGCATATGTAAAACATCTTACCGGTCTGAAACGGCACGTACGCGCGAGAATCGCTTTGTTTATACACGTTTTCTCGCCGTTTACGCCCGGTTTTTGCAATGTTTCTGTATCCCTTAAGCGGGCGTAAAACATGAATTTTATGCAATAATCATAGTTTCAAACCTGATCAACTTTTGTGAAAGGGTGTAATTCCTCCCTATGAACATCTTTGCATTTTGCCATGTTATTGGATAAAGACATTTTGAAAAACGGGTTGTCAAATATAAATGAAAATGTAGGTTTTTATCGCTTTAAGCGCCTATGGCAATGTTGCAAAAGAATACAGATTCAGGTGGGTCAGTTCGTAACTGTCTCACCTGCAATCAGCATTGTTTGAATTTAAGTTATCAAAATATACTTAATAAACCAAGAATTTTGTTGATGAAAAAATGGAGTCGCCCAATTTTAAACATCGAAGAGTCTAATGTTTTGAAATCCGAAGCTTAAATAGTTGGTACTACGCGCAACCCTTCTGCATCATAAATATAAATAATGAATGTAAATAAATGAGTTCAAGCCTGTCATGAAGCCGAAAAAGAATGACCGATGCACGGCACTGACGGAGCAACATATGCACATACAAAGTGGGGACTGTATAAGTTCTCTCGGGATTCTCGGGGAGCACCATAATTCCCCTATTATAATACTTACGTAATCCCTACTTGAATCAGTCCCATCGCATGGTGTCCCGTCGAATATGGTAAATATATTGGCATTACATGCGCCCGCAGCATTGGTACACTGCACCTGGTCATCGTCCCAGCATGCTTGTGAGGAAACCTTTCCTGTACTTACGGTGTTGCTAGGCTAGAATTGAAAGTACAAATGAGCTAAGTCATACTGATTTGAAATAAATTTTTATTGGAGATTAATTTTGCAAAAAGGCTCGGATGTCGAATTGCATGTGTTGTAGTCAAAGTAAGCGGTGCTGAGGAAAAAATATTCTCCGGAAAAATATGGCAGGTGAAGATAAAACTCTACTCTAGGGTTCATGTTATGTGCTTTAACATGTATTGCAACCTTCTCAGACTTAGTCGTTAACAGTTCAAAGTTATTGTCCCATTTCCTTAACTTATAAGTGCACAGTTCAAGGTTATTGTCCCATTTCCTTAACTTATTAGTGAACAGCGCAAAGTTATTGTCCCATTTCCTTAACTTATTAATGAACAGTTCATAGTTATTGTCCCATTTCCTTACTTTATTAGTGAACAGTGCATAGTTATTGTCCCGTTTCCTTAGCTTATTAGTGAACAGTGAATAATGATTGTCCCATTTCCTTAACGTATAAGTGAACAGTGCAGAGCTATTGCATCATTGCTTTCTGGAACTAATTAGTGAAAAGTGGAACCATATTGCCCTATTTCCTTCTGGAACTAATAAGTGAAAAGAGTAACCCTATTGCCATATTGCCTTCTAGAACTTATTAGTGAAAAGAAGAACCATATTGCCCTTTTCCTTCTAGAACTAACTAGTGAAAAGAAGAACCATATTGCCCTTTTTCCTTCTGGAACTAACTAGTGAAAAGAAGAACCATATTGCCCTTTTTCCTTCTGGAACTAATTAGTGAAAAAAAGAACCATAATGCCCTTTTTCCTTCTGGAACTAATTAGTGAAAAGAGGATTGCCCTATTTCCATCTGGGACGAAATCTTAAACAGTGCAGAGTTCTTGCACTATTTCTTTCTAGGTCGAAATCTTGGACACATTTTTTGCCCTATGTCCTTCTGGTACGAAATCGTGAACAGTGCAGAGTAATTGCCCTATGTCCTTGTGGGAAAAAATCGTGAACAGTGCAGAGTAATGGCCCCTTTAACTTCTCGGACGAACAGTGCAGAGCTATTGCCCTTTTTATTTCTGGGACGAAATATTGAACAGTGCAGAGCTATTGCCCTTTTTATTTCTGGGACGAAATCGTGAACAGTGCAGAGCTATTGTCCTTTTTATTTCTGGGACGAAATGTGAGTAAACAGTGCAGATTAAAGGCCCTTTTCATTTCTGGGACGTAATCGTGAACAGTGCAGTGTTATCGACCTTTTTATTTCTGGGATGAAATCGTGAACAGTGCAGAGTTATTGCCCTTTATATTTCTGGGACGAAAAAGTGAACAGTGCAGAGCTATTGCCCTTTTTATTTCTGGGATGAAATCGTGAACAGTGCAGAGTTTTTGCCCTTTTTATTTCTGGGACGAAATCGTGAACAGTGCAGATTTTTCTTATGAGACTTAGTAGTGAATCGTGAGAGCTATTGCTCCATTTCTTTATGGGACTAATAAGTGAACAGTGTTAAGATGTTGCACTATTGCCTTATGAGACTTAGTAGTGAACCGTCAGAGCTATTGTTCCATTTCTATATGAGACTAATAAGTGTAAAGTGCATAGATATTGCTCTATTTCCGTATAAGACTTAGTAGTGAACAGTCAAATACTTTTGCCCTTGTGCTAGACGCAGTTGCAGAAGACGACTTTTGAAAGTAGTGTGGCGGAACGAGAAGTTACTTATTTTGGAACAATAATTTGAATTCTTATTAATTATTAATCTCTCTTCATGTGTTCAATGAAGCATACTGCAGAGTTATTGTATGTAGGGAAAGGATATATAAGGAGGCGTAAACTACTCAGTACTGGCACAAACACCGCAAACTTAGATGGTTTAATTTCATTAAAAAATGTATAATATCTTTAAAAAGCAAAGCATGCAAAAGAATTCCGGTCTTGTGAAATTGCGTCACCTTTCTCTCTATTGACCTTTTTCTTTAAAAGTTTCCTGTTCATTATTTGATCATTATATATCTTCGCCCATTTTGCAATGCAACAAAACAAGAACAAACAACAGTCTGCGACTACACAGGTCTTTGTGCCATACTATTTCTTATTACTCAGTTACACCTATGTGTGTGGTACTGAAGATAATCGTCTCTTAGTTACATTTAATCCGACTACCCACAGCATAGGTTTAGTATGTCAATACTTGAATTTAGAACACGAAATACGATCCATTATCTATAGTCTCGATTGGAGTTATTGCACTGTACACTATACTTACCGAGCAGGCTATTGAAGACTGCACCTTCGATGCTGCTTTGCATTGATAATCAACGTCGAACTGGTTGGTACCCCTCGCACCTCTACACAGCTGGTCGTAAAAATCGTTATCTGAGATGTTTCCATCGAGCAGGCAGCCAGAGAATGAACTATAAAAATGAAAACAATTGAGCCGTCATGCAATATAACCAACATTGTGGACTCTGCGTAAAGTATCGACCCGGATCAGCCTAAGCATGCCGCGCAGGCTAACCCGGATAGACACTTTTCGCCTCCTGTGGATTTTCTGTTTCAGGAATCACTACTCTATACATCTTTCCCCCTAAGACGGAATGTGTCGGCCGGATCAGTCTGCGCGGACAGCGCAGGCTGATCTGGTCGATACATTACGCAGATGATATGAGCCGTACCGCGAGAAAACCAACATTGTTGACTCTGTGTAAAGTATCCACTCGGATCAGCATAAGCATGCCGCGAAGGCTTAACCGGATAGACGAGTTTTGCCTCCTGTGGATTTTCTGTTTCAGGAATCATTACCTCTATCCCCCTGAGACGGAATATGTCAGTCCGGATCAGTCTGCGTGGACTGCGCAGGCTGAACTGTGTCGATACATTACGCAGAGGCCATAATGTTGGTTTTCTTGCGGGACGGCTCAATTGATGATTGCTAGTACAATCGAAGTTAACACAAATTAAACCCTTTCCCACAAACAGACGTTTTCTTAAGCCTCTGCAGTAGACGACTTTAGAAAACAAAGACGTTAAAGGACGAATTGCTCATGATGTGGAATTTCTCCTTTTGTCATTTTCTTTTCTTTTTTAATAAAAATTCAATAATTGTTATTTCATTCATAGATACTTTCAATACTTTGAGTCGTCGGCTGCAGATTTGTTGTATGTGGGAAAGTGTTTTTGCAGCCAACCATTGCAGCCAACCTTTGCAGCCAACCTTGGTATATTTACGTGGGCATTGTAGGTTGTGTTATAAACTCATCAATTTGTCTTCAAACCCTAAATATGCTGTTGGCACTTCATAATTGCTTTACCTAGACTATCCCTTTGAAGACCATATACTAAGTTTGCTAAAGAGAGATAAATGGTATATTTAAAGACAAGCTTACTCTTCCGTATATAAATATATGTCCATGTGATCGCTTGGGTCGTTTTCAACATTATTTCAGTTATATCACGACGATAGTTCACTTATTCATGATCCCTGGGTTAACAAACCAGTATAAGGCTAGGAAATGTGCCTTGTCTCAAAGCCACTGCACCTTGAGCGCCACGACTTAGGGATTGAATTCCGGGACGCACACTAAGCTAACCACTCGGCTGACTCTTCTAGATCTTTGTACGAAGCTAAGAGTTCTTACTTGACATGATTGACGATCTGTGAGACGCTGCAGGTAGACCATCGGTTCCATGTGTCCTGTGTACTGCCAGTTATTCCGAAAGCAGACCTTGCCATAATGTGTCTAGCATCTGCACAGGTACTACCGGCACCTTGACTGTCATGCTCCGAATTTAACCTGTCAACATGAAAGCGAATGTCACACAATGTGTACGAAATCTAACATTTCCAACGAACAGCGAAATTGGACCAGACCATTTCGAAATAACTAGGCAAAGAAGAACACAACATGAACGTACATAATTATTAAAAAGAGTTGAAAACATTATGACAAAAGGAGAAACTGCTCACAAGAAACAATATATAGTTTATATGTGTTCTAAAAAAAGTATGCTGCAGATGCGTAAAAATGAGTCCGAATGTGATAAAGCGTTAATATACTGAATATGTCTAATGTAGTAAGACTATTGGGAAATAAATAGGCTGCCTGCGTGAATACAGGGCTGGTATGCTGGTATGCTGGTATGCTGGTATGGTTAATGTTCGTTCATGTTCACGTATACAAAAGACAGTTTGAGAGTTAATAAAAATATATCATTTGTTTCGTTTAGGTTGTTTGAAAATGACCGTTTAGAATCGTCTGTTTTAAAAATATATACCAAAAAAAGGTGTAAGCATTTGAAAAAAAATGATAAAGTATATCTTTGGTAATTGTTCAAAAAGTGGTATAATTAGGAGAAATTGCTCGAAATGTTTTCAAATGACGTCTTCTATATAAAGATGCGTCAGAAAGCATATGTATGTAGACAGGGTTAACTCTTTCAGGGCCGAAGGCAATATTGAACTGTTTGCAAACAATACAGATTCAGGTGAGTCAGCTCGTAACGAGCTGTCTCACCTGAAATCTGCATTGTTTGGCTGTGAGTTATAGAAATATTCCAAAAATCCTATATCATGAAAATAGAGTCGTCCGAGTTTAAACATGGAATAATCTACTTTAAACAATTCGGCGCTGAAAGGGTTAAGTAAACGGAATACGTACGAATGGCCCCACTCATGAGCTGCAGTCAAAGCGACGTCGTAAAATCCGTCCCAATTCATCGATACCTTTAAATTGGTTCTGCTAGAATTACAAACAGTGCCCAAGTAAGCGATACCTATATAAATAAGAAACAGACCATGTCGTCAGAGGAATTAGGGTCGTGTAGTGTGGTAATAAATCGAACGTAGATAACAGAATTTAGAAATACTGTACTCGAAAATAGGTAGTAAATAGAGTCTATTAGTGTGGTAATAAATCGAACGTAGAAAACAGAATTTAGAAATAATGTTCTCGAAAAAAGGTAGTAATTAAAGTATATTAGTGTGGCTATAAATCGAACGTAGATAACAGAATTTAGAAAAACTGTACTCGAAAATAGGTAGTAATTAGAGTCGTGTAGTGTGGTAATAAATCGAACATAGATAACAGAATTTAGAAATACTGTACTCGAAAATAGGTAGTAAATAGAGTCTATTAGTGTGGCAATAAATCGAACGTAGAAAACAGAATTTACAAATAATGTACTCGAAAATAGGTAGTAAATAGAGTCTATTATTGTGGCAATAAATCGAACGTAGAAAACAGAATTTAGAAATAATGTACTCGAAAATAGGTAGTAAATAGAGTCGTGTAGTGTGGTAATAAATCGAACGTAGAAAACAGAATTTAGAAATAATGTACTCGAAAATAGGTAGTAAATAGAGTCTATTATTGTGGTAATAAATCGAACGTAGATAACTAAATTTAGAAATACTGTACTCGAAAATAGGTAGTAAATAGAGTCTATTATTGTGGCAATAAATCGAACGTAGATAACAGAATTTAGAAATACTGTACTCGAAAATAGGTAGTAATTAGAGTCGTGTAGTGTGGTAATAAATCGAACATAGATAACAGAATTTAGAAATACTGTACTCGAAAATAGGTAGTAAATAGAGTCTATTAGTGTGGCAATAAATCGAACGTAGAAAACAGAATTTACAAATAATGTACTCGAAAATAGGTAGTAAATAGAGTCTATTATTGTGGCAATAAATCGAACGTAGAAAACAGAATTTAGAAATAATGTACTCGAAAATAGGTAGTAAATAGAGTCGTGTAGTGTGGTAATAAATCGAACGTAGAAAACAGAATTTAGAAATAATGTACTCGAAAATAGGTAGTAAATAGAGTCTATTATTGTGGTAATAAATCGAACGTAGATAACTAAATTTAGAAATACTGTACTCGAAAATAGGTAGTAAATAGAGTCTATTAGTGTGGTTATAAATCGAATGTAGATAACTAAATTTAGAAATACTGTACTCGAAAAAAGGTAGTAATTAAAGTCTATTAGTGTGGTTATAAATCGAACGTAGATATCAGAATTTAGAAATAATGTACTCGAAAATAGGTAGTAATTAGAGTCTATAAGTATGGTAATAAATCGAACGTAGATAAATAAATTTAGAAATACTGTACTCGAAAATAGGTAGTAAATAGAGTATATTAGTGTGGTAATAAATCGAACGTAAATAACAGAATTTAGAAATACTGTACTCGAAAATAGGTAGTAAATAGAGTCTATTAGTGTGGTAATAAATCGAACGTAGAAAACAGAATTTAGAAATAATGTACTCGAAAAAAGGTAGGAATTAAAGTATATTAGTGTGGTTATAAATCGAACGTAGATAACAGAATTTAGAAATACTGTACTCGAAAATAGGTAGTAATTAGAGTCGTGTAGTGTGGTAATAAATCGAACATAGATAACAGAATTTAGAAATACTGTACTCGAAAATAGGTAGTAAATAGAGTCTATTAGTGTGGCAATAAATCGAACGTAGAAAACAGAATTTAGAAATAATGTACTCGAAAATAGGTAGTAAATAGAGTCTATTATTGTGGCAATAAATCGAACGTAGAAAACAGAATTCAGAAATAATGTACTCGAAAATAGGTAGTAAATAGAGCCGTGTAGTGTGGTAATAAATCGAACGTAGAAAACAGAATTTAGAAATAATGTACTCGAAAATAGGTAGTAAATAGAGTCTATTATTGTGGTAATAAATCGAACGTAGATAACTAAATTTAGAAATACTGTACTCGAAAATAGGTAGTAAATAGAGTCTATTAGTGTGGTTAAAAATCGAACGTAGATATCAGAATTTAGAAATACTGTACTCGAAAATAGGTAGTAATTAGAGTCTATAAGTATGGTAATAAATCGAACGTAGATAACTAAATTTAGAAATACTGTACTCGAAAATAGGTAGTAAATAGAGTCTATTAGTGTGGTTATAAATCGAACGTAGATAACAGAATTTAGAAATACTGTACTGGAAAAAAGGTAGTAAATAGAGTATATATATTAGTGTGGTAATAAATCGAACGTAGATAACTAAATTTAGAAATACTGTGCTGGAAAATAGGTAGTAATTAGAGTCTATAAGTATGGTAATAAATCGAACGTAGATAACTAAATTTAGAAATACTGTACTCGAAAATAGGTAGTAATTAGAGTCTATTAGTGTGGTAATAAATCGAACGTAGATAACTAAATTTAGAAATACTGTACTGGAAAATAGGGAGCATGCATGCACAGGAAAATAATCTAAATACGTTTGTGTCACCAACATTTGTATGTCAAAGTTGTAAAATAATCTCACCCAATATACCACCACTTTGACCTCTTCGCAGGTCGCGTCTGAAAAGGAAAAATATAAACTATAAGAGGTCGTTTTCCTGCGATCAAAGACTTATCCCCTTTTGATTCCGAAAAAGCATTGGCTCGCATTTTGGAAGAATTCAAAACTAATGTTTGGAGAATCTTGCTAAAATGTTAAGTCAAGTAGCCAACTTTAGGGTTACGGTTAGGGTAAGGGTAGGCCGGCTTGCCTGGCTCTATTCTGGTGGACAGGCTTCACACACCCGAGTTGCAGCCCAATGGTCAAGGGCTACGTATTTGTAGGTCCCCTATCAATCCGTTGTTGGGTGAATACCTTACCAATATAAACAGCTCTAGACGTCTCAACAACAGGAGACATATGCAAACATTGTGGGGAAATCGAGACATTGATAGAAATGGACATTATCTCCATCACCAAAGATCTTCGCTTCTTAGCGATACATTTCAGTACCCTACATTCTAGATTTTGTGTTAGCTTTCAATGTTTCGCACAACCCCATTGTGGAGATAAGGAGGAGTGCCCTGTTATTCCCCCCCCCCCCCCCCCCCCACACACACACATATCTCTGGCCACTCCAATGTACTCAGTGTGGCACTCCAATGGCCTAAACTGTGCGGCAAAAGGAGATATTGCTCATGATGAACAATTTCCCCTTTTAGCACAATGTTTTTTCCCCTTTCATCAATAGTTGGTCTATTCGGAGGAGTAAAGTGTTTCCATGTTTTGACCTAATGTTTTCAAAGTCGTCTATAAAACAGATGTGTTGCATCTGGGAATTATTAACACAACGAGCTGTGTTTTGGGCGATTTGGGGCTTAACTCTTTCCCTCATAAGAGACGACTTTGAACATATTTTGTCAAATAATGGAAAATCTCTATAATTGAATGGATAACCTATGACTCAAAGTGGAAAATATTGTGACAAAAGGAGAAATTGCACGTTCTGTGCAATTTCTTCTTTTGTTACTTTTGTTACTATGTTTTCAAAAAGACGTCTGCTGCAGAGGCGTCAGAAAGCGTCTATATGAGGGAAAGGGTTACTGCCTGCCCTAATAATAGTAACCGGCTCGAGCGTGAGCATACACTGAGTTTTCATATTTTTAATGTCTAACTACTGATTCTAGATCCTGACGTCGTCGCAGCAGTCGTCACACTATTCCCGCAGAGCCCCTGAACCCTAAGGAGGGAAGCCATGCTGTGGATCAAACCCTTGTCCCCCGCTCCCAAGGCGGCACTCTAACCACTACACCAGGGATACGGAAACGTGTATGTTTTCTTTTAGTATACTGCCCCTGCGCCTGGGAGGACACTCAACAAGAATGACAGTCACAGGCTGAACCTCGCTTGAACCGTAAGAGCCGGCTAAACGGGTCTGAATGACGATTGATTGATTGATTGATTGATTGATTGATTGATTGATTGATTGATTGATTGATATTGATTGATTGATTGATTGATTGATTTGATTTGATTGATTGATTGATTGATTGATTGGTTGATTGATTGATCGATTGATTGATTGATTAATTGATTGGGGTTTAACGCCGTTTTCAACAATTTCTCAGTTATATCACGGCGGCCAGTTCACCTACTCATGCATTTCCTGGTTTTTCTCACACCAGTACTCCACACAACAATCTTCCCAAGCAACTGGCTGCTTTTCCACATAGACTTAGCCCATTGGTGGAAGACTAATGACGCATGTCGCGTTGACTTTTGTCAATCGTCGGAAAGAAAGTTGGCCGAGCCGGGATTCGAACTCACAACCCCTGTATTGACAGCCCGCGTTGCTACCGACTGAGCTACCGGGGCTCGGCTGAACGACGATTGAAGGCAATGCAACTCTTGAGACCTAGCAGGTGAAGTGGTATGGTATTAGTTTCATACCTTATATATGTTTATCTTGATTTAACCCTTTCCCTCATATAGACGCTTTCTGACGCCTTTGCAGCAGAGGGCTTTTTGAAAACATAGTGACAATAGAAGAAATTGCACAGAACGTGCAATTTCTCTTTTGCCACAATGTTTTCCAGTTTTTGTCATAGGTTATCCATTAAATTATGGAGATTTTCTATGTTTTGACGAAATACGTTCAAAGTCGTCTGCTGCAGAATTGTCGTATGAGGGAAAGTGTTAAATAGAAGGTGTGGGACCAATACCATCTGTCCTGTCCACCTCGATATGACGTTAGCTATTGACAGCGGCGTAAAACCCCAAAACATACGAGTATACTTACGGGGATAAGAAAGTCGCCGTATCGAATGGGCCTGTCGCATCGACATTGCCGTCACCGACCCACACACCAAAGTCATCCAAACCAAGGTTTACGTCGATGCCGTTATTGCTTATATGTGGTGATAGCCAGCTCCATTCTGTACCCAGCTATGAAGATAAAAAGCAATGTACACTCCACTAGGTATGCTACTTTTTCATTCATAGTAATTATCCCTGTCTCTCATACCACAGGCGTCCGAATTTCTATTACAGCAAAAGATGCGAAAAATCACATAATACCTCGTTAAAATACTCAAAAAGTATCTCTATATTGTCTATACGCTTTGATAAAAATGATCAAAATAATGTCATTATTTTTACACTATATGGACGTATAGAGGGGCTATTTATAGTAACACGTGCGGGATTCCCCAGATTACCATTACGGTCATTTTTATCAAAGCGTATAGACAATATCGATAGACTTTTTGTGTATTTTAACGAGGTGCCCGGCCGGGTAGCTCAATTGGTAGCGTATCTGACTCGTGATCTGGAGGTCACGGGTTCGATACCCGGTTGCGGCGCGTTCTTTCGGGCGATGTTTTCCATTGCTTCTCACCTCTGATCTATGTGAGAAAGTAGTCAGTGGCTTCGAAAGAATGTTGTGTAAGTACTGGTGTGGGAAAGCCAGGAAAACATGGGTAGGTGCACTGACCGCCGTGATATGACCAAAGCTGTTGAAAGCGGCGTTAAACTCCAAACAAACAAAATTTAACGAGGTATTGTATGTCGCCGAAAATGTTCTGCCTTCTGCTCAGGTTGATCTGGGTCGATGCATTACGCATAGTCAACATATGTTGGTTTTTCTCGTGGAACGGCTCATAAAATAATGATCAGTTCGTAAAATAATTAAACATTGTTATAATTATGGATGACGCTATACATTGGGATAATTTATTTTATTTGCGGGTTTACTCCGTTTTCAACATTAATTGAGTGATACAACGGTGACAGCTCACTTAATTAAGATCCCTGGGTAAATAAACCAGTACAAGGCTGGTAAATATCTATAAGATAAGATAAGATAAGATAATTGTTTATTAACGTGACCTGTGTGAATTTACATACATGAATAACACATTTTATACAAATTGTACCACACCCGGCCCATTGGGCCTATAAGTCACCATACAATATATACATAATATTAACTCATAAAGTCACATGAAATTAGTTGTTTACAAATATACAATAATTTGATAGCAGTGTGTGGAATGAGACATCGCAGTCAATATGCAATGTCTTTTTTCACACAGTGAAACACGATCTTCTCTATTGCCTCAAGGTAGCTAATTTACCGGGGTAAAAAGGGGTTACTCCCAAGGTAATTTATCTACCATACATAACTGATCACCTCCTTAGGTAGCTCTTAACAATGAATTTCGCACATTTACGCGGGTGAGCATTGATCAGAAATGACATTTTTTAGTGATCACTTAATTCATAAATTCTATAAATGAAAGCAAAGATATTGAATATATATATATATATATAAACAATGTGGAAAAAGCAAAATTACTCATTATGAGCAATATCTGCGTTTGCATATTGTTCTAAAACGTCATCTGTTGCAGAGGCGACAGAAAGCGTTTGTATGTGGGATAAGGTTTAATCATATAACAGAGAACTTACAGTTGGGTAGTAAAACCCTTGTGCATATACCACAATATCCATATCGGGGATCAAGCCGCTAGCCTCTGACACTTCCTTTATACCTCGATACATGGAGGTGAGCTGGAATGGTGGAGAAATAAAACACGTCAATACAATCATAAATCGGTTACATGAACAACAAACACAACGGTGAAACACTGATCGGAACGAGTATGTTACGGCTCGATGTTCTAAGTCAATCAACCATTTCCCCCCCACACACACTTTCTGGAGTAATTGCTAAACATGAGCAGTTTCTCCATATGCCACGATGTTTCATATTCTATTGTTTTATTAACCCTTTCCCTCCTCATACGACAATTCGGCAGCAGACGACTTAAAACATATTTTGTCAAAACATAGAAAATCTCCATAATTGAATGGATAACCTATGACTTAAAGTGGAAAACATTGTGTCAAAAGGAGAAATTGCTCGTTTTGAGCAATTTCTTCTTTTGTCACTATGTTTTCAAAAAGCCGTCTGCTGCAGAGGCATCAGAAAGCGTCTGTATGCAACATCAGTTATCTCCCTTGTGGCCGTCAACAATAAACATTGATTTTAGGTCAAAGGGAAGTAAATCATTTTTCATAGGTGACCATTATAGCGTTATGGGTTATGGTTCGTTACTAGCAAATTAATTAACACATATATATCAAACTAAAGTTCATTCTTAGAACTACCAAAAAAGCAAAACAAACCCGCATGTTCACCGTTTTTTGACAGAGCTAGGATGTCAATTCATAGGTGACCCTTATCCCGCACTGAATTTTACTTTCAATTTCAGAAAATACAGCATGACAGTGATGTTCTGAAAATGGCTATTAGAGTGTCAACATAGTTAAAAGCAAACACTATTTTGGTTATAAATCAGTCAGAGGTTATTCAATTTTATGAAAATCACTTTCAACTTTCAACAAAATCATTATTGTCCAATGGGATTCAACCTCAGTCTTATATATTCATCTGAAATTCCCGTCGACAAAATTGTCTGCCCGGCAAGCCGATCCGATTTACTTCCCTTTGACCATCAAAGAATACATTTGCACATAGGCATTCTAAACATATTTAAACAAATGAACATATAACAACACCTCTCCGAAGTTTTTTCACCGAATATCGTAAGTATAGTTTAACCATTTTCTGCATACAAACGCTTTCTGACACCTTTGTAAGTTAATTAACCCTTTCCCTCATATAGACGCTTTCTGACGCCTCTGCAGCAGACGGCTTTTTGAAAACATAGTAACAAAAGAAGAAATTGCACAAAACGTGCAATTTCGCCTTTTGCCACAATGTTTTCCACTTTTTGTCATAGGTTATCCATTCAATTATGGAGATTTTCTATGTTTTGACAAAATACGTTCAAAGTCGTCTGCTGCAGAATTGTCGTATGAGGGAAAGGGTTAATCATTGAAATAATTCCGACAAAAGGCAAAAATTGCGAGCAATTTCTTCTTTTGTGTCAATGATTTCAACTCTACGCATGTATCATACTTAAGTTTCTCTATAGTTTACTGAATGTGTTCAACCTCGTCTGCTGCACAGGTGTTATATGTGGGGAATGGTTAAAAACATATACTTGCCTCGTTATTCAGCATGTAAATGTAGTCTTCGGCATCCTCGATCGTCTTTGCTTCGTCACCGTTATTCAGGTCGCTAAACCTACGGGGACATTGATAAGACAGTGATATGAAACAGTAACAATACAAAATAGTATTTGAAGTGCATTTGATTTAGTTTTATTTGGGCTTTACGCCGATTTCAACATGTTTTCATGCACAAGGGCACTCCATCATGACCGTCGTGCCGCGACTGGGCATCGAACCCGGGACACCCAGTTTCAAATCCCCGACGCTAACCACGTCGGATTCCACGACCACGTCGGATTCCTCTAACGTTTGATAATAACAAAGATCATTTGTTTTATGATGCCACATGGTAATGATATTTATAAAAGTAGTACCTTAGTGGTATTAACTCTAATAATAATATTAATGATTATGATGATGATACTACTAATCCTACTAATACTAATACAGATAATGATAACAATAATACGAATGAGAATAGTGATAATAGTAAAAATAATAATAAATAATAAAGATAATAATAAAAATATTCATAATAACAACAATAATAATAATAATAATAATAATAATAATAATAATAATAAAGATAATAATAATAATAAATAATAAATAATAATGATAATAATAACAATAATGATAATAATAATAATAATAATAATAACAAAACAAAAACAATAATAATAATAATGATAATAATAATAATAACAACAACAACAACAATAATAATAATAGGTTCAGATCATCTCGTCCACCTGCTCAGTTTCATCAGAATCTACACAAGTTTTCTATCCAGCGTATGTATGTAATGTGTGAACAATGTAGATCCTGATTAGACTTTGTGGATTTACATGCTGATCTGGATCTATAATTTTGAGAAAAGCCAACTTGTACGGTCTCAGTTGTCCCTTTCCCCGAATAGATTATATTGCTTTAAGAAGTTATGAGCTACATAAGGTCGTGTGTGTTGTTTATACCATGTCATGAAGGCTTGATCCACTACATAAACCACTTTCAATATACGGCTAGGGTTAAAGTCGCTGAATATGAGAGGGCTGACATTCCTCTTCTTGCGTTTGTCTAAAATCTCGGGCGTCGCTTCTGAAAATAAATATAACGCCTTACGTAAGAGGATATCAATATGCTCAAATGTAAATATACCCATACACTAGCAACAGGATACAGATATTTCAACCCTGACACCAGCGAGTCAGTTGTAATGCTTTCACCACAATACTGATCCGCCAGGAGGGAAAGTCATCACTGCCATGTTTAAAGTATTTCATAGTATAGTATCAGTATTTCAACTTTATAGAGATTATGTCAAATAGAAACAAAGTTATGACCAATTTAAAGCATATTATGACAGACAAACGGACGGATGGACGGAAGGGCAAAGGGGCAGATGATTGGAGGGCAAAAAGACGCAAATACCAACGTCAGGAATATGAATAAGTAATATACTGGACAACTACCTCGGATATCTCCCTCATACGTCATATAATTGTATTCTCCTTTGTTTTCTATATTCCAACAGTGGCTCTCCTGTCGGGCGTAGAAACATTTCTCCCCTTTGCCATTTCTGTATAAGGCTTTCTGAAAGAAATACAAATAAGCCACGCCTATAATAATTCTAATGACAGTATCGATAGTAAAAAGAAAATTTATAATAATAAAAGTAATCATCCAATCGAAATTGCTATCATTTCGCACGTGACATGTTTTCCTAGACATGCTTGCTTGTTTGGCCCTGAGAACAAAATTGGCAATTGTCCGTTTTTCCTTCAACGAGGAGTAATATTTGGATTATCCTAACACACGGGGAGTGCATGGCATCACGACTTTTAAAGTATTTGGCATGACTCGGCCGGGGATCGAACCCGCGACCTCCCTCACCCAATGCGGACGCTTTACCACTACACCAGCGAGTCAGAGATGTAATTTGATTGGTTGATTCGTTAAGTGCATGGCCGAGGGCCCGGTGAGCTAGGACTATCCGTATACGTCCCAGACATCGTAAATCCGAGGGATGCTTGACCAGTATGCACATTTCAGAGACGTCTTCTTTGAAAACGTTTGAGTAAAACTTTCCAACATCTGGAGTATATGAAGTATGCCTTTAACCCTTTCCCTCATACAACAATTCTGCAGCAGACGACTTTGAACATATTTTGACAAACAATGGAAAATAGTAGTATAGGGGGCGGTTTAGGTGTAAACAAAGATGACGTAATCGGCGGCCATTTTGTTGACCTAGTTACTATTTATAGTATCTCATTTGCATATAAGGATTGACACGAGTGAGGACGCCATTTTGTAGTTATACAATGACTGCGCATGTCCATTTTAGTTCTATATTTAGAATGACATCATGGGTCTATATTTAGAAAGCTTTAACAATGGAGCAAGTGTTTCGGTAGCACCCTTCGGGCGAGACCACCAACGATTTGTCTCTAGCCTTCTACCAATAGATTCTAGCGGGTATGTTGTTGGAACCCTCGAAAATAATGGCGGGGAAATTCGACCTAACCTTTGCTACATTGTTTCGGGAAACCTGACACGAGACATCCATACGACACGATATATCCCTTTAATATGTCGTATAGTCGAGCCGAAGCACGCAGTCAAACATGTAGGGTAAAGCAATAAATTTAACGTCTTACCTCTAGAGCGTCCACAGTTCAAATGACAGAGATCCCGCTCTATTTTTAGACTCGGTATTTCACCATATTTTTATAAATAGATTATGTGTCATGTTCTATAAATAGATTATATGTCATTTACTATAAATAGATATTTCTAATAGTTCTATATTTAGAATGACATCATGGGTCTATATTTAGAAAGTGTTGGAGCTGGCGGAGAAATTCGACCTACCCTTTGCTACATTGTTTCGGGAAACTGAAACATCCATACGACACGATATATCCCTTTAGTATAGTCGGCACATAGTCAAACATGTATGGCAATAAATGTAACGTCTTACCTCTAGAGCGTCCAGAGTTCAAATGACAGAGGTCCCGATCTATTTTTAGTTTCGATATTTCACAACCACTATCGAATATTTCATCAGACCAGGTGTACCAACAATAGAGCATTGAAATGACAAAGTTAATCTCATTTAAAGGCGCCATACTGTCTGCGTCTGAACATCTGCAACGAACGTGTTAACACTTGTCTGAGAATAACACTTTACAGTGCGGTTTCAAAACCTGAATATTGACAGAGTTTCGAACTCATAACCCTCATCGTATTGCTCTCAGGTGTGTTAGCATTGACCCATTATCAGAGTCATCAGATTGTGTTCATTTGGTGACGGAAGTACGGACAAAGACCTTTTGAAATGCTAAACACGATATATCCCTTTTGTATGTCATATAGTCGAGTCGAAGCACGCAGTCAAACATGTATGGTAAAGCAATAAATTTAACGTCTTACCTCTAGAACGTCCAGATCTCAAATGACCGATGCGCATGTCCCAATTTATTTTTAGATTCGATATTTCACCATCGCTATCGGATATTTCATCAGAAACTCAACAGGTGTGAGAACAATATAGCATTGAAATGCCAAAGAAAACGTGGACAATGGATGAATAGACTGCTTTAAACCAAACGGCGCCACAGTGTCTGAAGAACACCTGCACGTTAACACTTGCCTGAGAATAACCCTTTACACTGCTACTGCTGTTCAAAAGTTTATCCTTCATGATGAAAGTTATTATAATGTTTGAATTTGCACTTGAAAAGTGTCAGTGAAGTTATACACGACTTTACCAAATTGATCATATTTCAAATATAGCGGGAAAAGGAGCCCATTAAAAGCGTCAAATCAGTTTTTACTAATTCATTTCACTATTTACGCTTTAACTTTTTCTCTTTATGCTACCAAATGATAGAGGTCACCAAAAGCTTTCATTTAAACCCGGGGTTGTAGAGAAAATATTCAGCCGTTTTCGAGTTATGTAATATGAGAGATTTTTAAACCCCCAAAATGAACTTGCCCCGATCCTCAAGTTTGATATACCATTGGAAAGATCTCGTTGCACCCTTTTCATATATGAAAAAATTATGGTCCTACGAATATTAGTTCTCTAGTTATCGTCGTTTTAAATATGTGTTTGTTTCAAAGTGCGTTAAAAGGCTTCTTAATGCGTAAATGCCGATAACTCCTTTATTTCTTGTCCGAATGTAGTCGTGTTTGGATTCGTTGAAAAGGGTTTCGTAAACTCTATCGATTGAGGAGGTCAAACCGGAAGTTTGGTCTGTCTGTAAACCGGAAGTGTCGTCATTATATTTTACAATGGTCATATCTTCCTTAGTTCTGAACCGATGTTTACAATTTGTATATCATTCGAAAGCTCTCATTGAGATATGAGTATATTCGAAGTTGAAAGATATCCGATCAATGTTTTCATGACATTGTACTTTAAATAAGCAGCGCAAGGGGTAAATGAAAAAACAAAGACATGAATACAATTTCTACAATTTTATTATATAATCAAGTATTGTAGTTCGCATAATCAAAATAACTAACACTATTTATTGAACACAGTATTCACAAATCACGATTCATTAAGGGATAAAAATGATTGTCAATTCGTCTCATATTCCATCCATGACGTCTATGAATAACTGTCAACCGTTCCGTTATGTTGTAAACGTGGTTAATTTAGGGCTCCCCCCGGCATTTTCTTTCCAATAATTTAGTCACGTAGTCCCGGTGGTCCGTGTATTCGATACCCCTTTTTCGCATTGTCAATCATGGTATGTTGTCTTTTACTGGATACCTCTGATTTGGCTAGTTCAACAGCTTGAGCCACGGGTGTCACAAAGTTAATGGTGGGTTCTTTCATCGTCCCACCCATCTGAATTTTTTCCACGACGTATTGTCCTTTATGATTAGGTTTCAACTTCCCTTCGGCCATCCGTTGAAAATGTCGTGTCCACATTTCTACTCTATCCATCGTTGACGTAAGTGAAGTACACAGCGAGTGATAGTTTTATCTTTGGCTATTAGCTGTAACTTTCTTCCCCTTATAGCATGTCTTCACCATCACTGTCGTCGCTATCACCATAGCTAACGTCGTCGTTCTCAGACTTCACTATACCTTCTATTAAATAACTGTGTTTCTTAATGGCCGACTGTATGGCCTGTTCTAGTATCATTCCCTCGGACACGAGTTCGTGTACATCTTCCATGACACGTTGGTGAATGACTCCGTGTTCTAATTGGAATGTGTGGAGAAGCAGTTGGCTATACATACGTAAGACATGTGTTGTATCTTCCGCTACTATTTTTGAGTCTGCCTTTTTCTTGGCCTCGTCATTGGACATTCCATCTCGCTCATACTTTTCCACTTTTTTTCGCCAAGATTTTTCATTATTGTTCGAAGCTTTACGGTACATGACTTCAAACACTTTGTGTTCTTCGCTGTCTTTATCTTTTACATCTTCTTCGCTCTGGTCATAGGATATCCACCGTTTTAATGGAGGCGTTTCCGAGTGATCCTCCGTGGCAGAACGCTTATTACACCATCGTTTGACATGATTTTGTAAAGAATGAACGTCACCAAACACGATACCACAATCGTCGCAAACGGGCATGTCTAGACTGTTATCAGACTCGAGGCTGGAATCACTCTTTATGTACTCCACAGGGGTGTCCCTTATAGTTTTCTTAACTGAATATCCTCGCTGATCATACGCTGGAGTATCACTTATATACTTGTGTTCAGCTACTGATACATTCTGTTCAAAAATGTTTGGTCTAAGTCGCATGTATTCGGGTGTAGAGGCTTGAAGATCAATAACGAGATGTCCATATGGCTTTTCTGTGGCGTTTCGATATACATTCATGAAACTGTGACTACTGGTAGGGTAGATCCGTCGTGCCAGTACAGAAATTTGATGTCTATCAACTGGGTTGTTAAACACAATTAAATATTTTGTATTAAGGCTGATATCTCGGCACGCTTTTCCTTGAGGAAAAACGTTCTGTGTCAGGAAAATGACCGTCAAGTTTCTATGATGAGATCCTTTAGTAAAAAGATTAGCCACTCTTTCATCCTTCTTCGCCTCTCCCATCAAATCATCTAATATGATGCAGTTCCGCACGTTTACGTCTAGATACATATCTTGTTCAAGACAGTCTGGAATACCCCTCACAAATTCAACGTTAGACAATTCTGTCTTGATTTCGTCGTATAATGGTTGATTTTGACTATAACACCAGATGATCCTCTGAGGTGGTGGTTTGATTGTATCTTGGCACAATATCATCTTAGTCAATACCGATTTACCACTTCCACTCGGTCCAGACATAACGAGTGTACACGGATGTTTAAACTTAAATACGGGCGCTCCGGGTGCTCCCAAATGCGCTCCGGGAGCTCCCAAATGCGCTCCGGGAGCTCCCAAATGCGCTCCGGGCGCTCCCAAATGCGCTCCGGGCGCTCCCAAATGCGCTCCGGGAGCTCCCAAATGCGCTCCGGGCGCTCCCAAATGCGCTCCGGGAGCTCCCAAATGCGCTCCGGACGCTCCCAAATGCGCTCCGGGCGCTCCCTCATATTGTTGTACTCCTGGTGATATATTCCAGTATCTTTGGTCTGTATGTGAAGATGGTTCTTCAAAGTGTTTGTTTCTCTCATGTCTCATTAGATTGTATCTACTACAGAACGACCGATCACACGTTGTACAGAAAATTGTACTCATCTTTTCAAAGTCGTGTGTTGCAGTTTATTGTGGATATCTCCCCTTTATAAACTTACAGGGCGCTCCCAAATGCGCTCCGGGAGCTCCCGGAGCGCATTTGGGAGCGCCCGGAGCGCCCGTATTTAAGTTTAAACATCCGTGTACACTCGTTTTGTCTGGACCGAGTGGAAGTGGTAAATCGGTATTGACTAAGATGATATTGTGCCAAGATACAATCAAACCACCACCTCAGAGGATCATCTGGTGTTATAGTCAAAATCAACCATTATACGACGAAATCAAGACAGAATTGTCTAACGTTGAATTTGTGAGGGGTATTCCAGACTGTCTTGAACAAGATATGTATCTAGACGTAAACGTGCGGAACTGCATCATATTAGATGATTTGATGGGAGAGGCGAAGAAGGATGAAAGAGTGGCTAATCTTTTTACTAAAGGATCTCATCATAGAAACTTGACGGTCATTTTCCTGACACAGAACGTTTTTCCTCAAGGAAAAGCGTGCCGAGATATCAGCCTTAATACAAAATATTTAATTGTGTTTAACAACCCAGTTGATAGACATCAAATTTCTGTACTGGCACGACGGATCTACCCTACCAGTAGTCACAGTTTCATGAATGTATATCGAAACGCCACAGAAAAGCCATATGGACATCTCGTTATTGATCTTCAAGCCTCTACACCCGAATACATGCGACTTAGACCAAACATTTTTGAACAGAATGTATCAGTAGCTGAACACAAGTATATAAGTGATACTCCAGCGTATGATCAGCGAGGATATTCAGTTAAGAAAACTATAAGGGACACCCCTGTGGAGTACATAAAGAGTGATTCCAGCCTCGAGTCTGATAACAGTCTAGACATGCCCGTTTGCGACGATTGTGGTATCGTGTTTGGTGACGTTCATTCTTTACAAAATCATGTCAAACGATGGTGTAATAAGCGTTCTGCCACGGAGGATCACTCGGAAACGCCTCCATTAAAACGGTGGATATCCTATGACCAGAGCGAAGAAGATGTAAAAGATAAAGACAGCGAAGAACACAAAGTGTTTGAAGTCATGTACCGTAAAGCTTCGAACAATAATGAAAAATCTTGGCGAAAAAAAGTGGAAAAGTATGAGCGAGATGGAATGTCCAATGACGAGGCCAAGAAAAAGGCAGACTCAAAAATAGTAGCGGAAGATACAACACATGTCTTACGTATGTATAGCCAACTGCTTCTCCACACATTCCAATTAGAACACGGAGTCATTCACCAACGTGTCATGGAAGATGTACACGAACTCGTGTCCGAGGGAATGATACTAGAACAGGCCATACAGTCGGCCATTAAGAAACACAGTTATTTAATAGAAGGTATAGTGAAGTCTGAGAACGACGACGTTAGCTATGGTGATAGCGACGACAGTGATGGTGAAGACATGCTATAAGGGGAAGAAAGTTACAGCTAATAGCCAAAGATAAAACTATCACTCGCTGTGTACTTCACTTACGTCAACGATGGATAGAGTAGAAATGTGGACACGACATTTTCAACGGATGGCCGAAGGGAAGTTGAAACCTAATCATAAAGGACAATACGTCGTGGAAAAAATTCAGATGGGTGGGACGATGAAAGAACCCACCATTAACTTTGTGACACCCGTGGCTCAAGCTGTTGAACTAGCCAAATCAGAGGTATCCAGTAAAAGACAACATACCATGATTGACAATGCGAAAAAGGGGTATCGAATACACGGACCACCGGGACTACGTGACTAAATTATTGGAAAGAAAATGCCGGGGGGAGCCCTAAATTAACCACGTTTACAACATAACGGAACGGTTGACAGTTATTCATAGACGTCATGGATGGAATATGAGACGAATTGACAATCATTTTTATCCCTTAATGAATCGTGATTTGTGAATACTGTGTTCAATAAATAGTGTTAGTTATTTTGATTATGCGAACTACAATACTTGATTATATAATAAAATTGTAGAAATTGTATTCATGTCTTTGTTTTTTCATTTACCCCTTGCGCTGCTTATTTAAGGTACAATGTCATGAAAACATTGATCGGATATCTTTCAACTTCGAATATACTCATATCTCAATGAGAGCTTTCGAATGATATACAAATTGTAAACATCGGTTCAGAACTAAGGAAGATATGACCATTGTAAAATATAATGACGACACTTCCGGTTTACAGACAGACCAAACTTCCGGTTTGACCTCCTCAATCGATAGAGTTTACGAAACCCTTTTCAACGAATCCAAACACGACTACATTCGGACAAGAAATAAAGGAGTTATCGGCATTTACGCATTAAGAAGCCTTTTGACGCACTTTGAAACAAACACATATTTAAAACGACGATAACTAGAGAACTAATATTCGTAGGACCATAATTTTTTCATATATGAAAAGGGTGCAACGAGATCTTTCCAATGGTATATCAAACTTGAGGATCGGGGCAAGTTCATTTTGGGGGTTTAAAAATCTCTCATATTACATAACTCGAAAACGGCTGAATATTTTCTCTACAACCCCGGGTTTAAATGAAAGCTTTTGGTGACCTCTATCATTTGGTAGCATAAAGAGAAAAAGTTAAAGCGTAAATAGTGAAATGAATTAGTAAAAACTGATTTGACGCTTTTAATGGGCTCCTTTTCCCGCTATATTTGAAATATGATCAATTTGGTAAAGTCGTGTATAACTTCACTGACACTTTTCAAGTGCAAATTCAAACATAATAATAACTTTCATCATGAAGGATAAACTTTTGAACAGCAGTAGCAGTGTAAAGGGTTATTCTCAGGCAAGTGTTAACGTGCAGGTGTTCTTCAGACACTGTGGCGCCGTTTGGTTTAAAGCAGTCTATTCATCCATTGTCCACGTTTTCTTTGGCATTTCAATGCTATATTGTTCTCACACCTGTTGAGTTTCTGATGAAATATCCGATAGCGATGGTGAAATATCGAATCTAAAAATAAATTGGGACATGCGCATCGGTCATTTGAGATCTGGACGTTCTAGAGGTAAGACGTTAAATTTATTGCTTTACCATACATGTTTGACTGCGTGCTTCGACTCGACTATATGACATACAAAAGGGATATATCGTGTTTAGCATTTCAAAAGGTCTTTGTCCGTACTTCCGTCACCAAATGAACACAATCTGATGACTCTGATAATGGGTCAATGCTAACACACCTGAGAGCAATACGATGAGGGTTATGAGTTCGAAACTCTGTCAATATTCAGGTTTTGAAACCGCACTGTAAAGTGTTATTCTCAGACAAGTGTTAACACGTTCGTTGCAGATGTTCAGACGCAGACAGTATGGCGCCTTTAAATGAGATTAACTTTGTCATTTCAATGCTCTATTGTTGGTACACCTGGTCTGATGAAATATTCGATAGTGGTTGTGAAATATCGAAACTAAAAATAGATCGGGACCTCTGTCATTTGAACTCTGGACGCTCTAGAGGTAAGACGTTACATTTATTGCCATACATGTTTGACTATGTGCCGACTATACTAAAGGGATATATCGTGTCGTATGGATGTTTCAGTTTCCCGAAACAATGTAGCAAAGGGTAGGTCGAATTTCTCCGCCAGCTCCAACACTTTCTAAATATAGACCCATGATGTCATTCTAAATATAGAACTATTAGAAATATCTATTTATAGTAAATGACATATAATCTATTTATAGAACATGACACATAATCTATTTATAAAAATATGGTGAAATACCGAGTCTAAAAATAGAGCGGGATCTCTGTCATTTGAACTGTGGACGCTCTAGAGGTAAGACGTTAAATTTATTGCTTTACCCTACATGTTTGACTGCGTGCTTCGGCTCGACTATACGACATATTAAAGGGATATATCGTGTCGTATGGATGTCTCGTGTCAGGTTTCCCGAAACAATGTAGCAAAGGTTAGGTCGAATTTCCCCGCCATTATTTTCGAGGGTTCCAACAACATACCCGCTAGAATCTATTGGTAGAAGGCTAGAGACAAATCGTTGGTGGTCTCGCCCGAAGGGTGCTACCGAAACACTTGCTCCATTGTTAAAGCTTTCTAAATATAGACCCATGATGTCATTCTAAATATAGAACTAAAATGGACATGCGCAGTCATTGTATAACTACAAAATGGCGTCCTCACTCGTGTCAATCCTTATATGCAAATGAGATACTATAAATAGTAACTAGGTCAACAAAATGGCCGCCGATTACGTCATCTTTGTTTACACCTAAACCGCCCCCTATACTACTGAAAATCTCTATAATTGAATGGATAACCTATGACTAAAAGTGGAAAACATTGTGGCAAAAGGAGAAATTGCACGTTTTGTGCAATTTCTATTTTTGTCACTATGTTTCAAAAAGCTGTCTGCTGCAGAGGCGTCAGAAAGCGCGTGTATCAGGGTGAGGGTTAACACAGAGTTGAACACATTGTAGGAAAAGAAGAACTTGTGTGGATTTTTAGCAATTTTTTCTTTTCCCACAGTGTTATCAAACGTCTTCTGCTTCGGAATATGTGCTTCAAATATCTTCAAATATCTTCAAATATCTTTAAACATCTTCAAAAATCTTCAAATATCTTCAAATATCTTCAAATATCTTCATATCTTCAAATATCTTCAAATATCTTCAAATATCTATTTTCAAATATCTTCAAATATCTTCAAATATCTTTAAATACTTCAAATATCGTGTCAGTAATAAAGAAAGTGTTAAGATAAGTCGTTCAACCTACCACATCGGTTTCTACGGAGCCGTCGTCTTTTTGAGAAGCTGACACTTGATACGCACCATTGTCGTCCGTGTATAACTCTTGATTCTGCCAATAGAATACATGTCAAATTAACCCTGTATATTACAAACCGTTTTCTATATATATGTACACGTGTATAAGATATCTCTCTAACAGTTTCGCTGACAAAAGCAATTAACTCTTTCAGCGCCAAAGGCAACATTGAGGTTTTTGCAAACAATGCAGATTCAGGTGAGTCAGCTCGTAACGAGCTGTCTCACCTGAAATCAGCATTGCTTGCCATTTAGTTATCGAAATAGTCCAAACTTTTATACCATTAGAAATGAAGACACCTGATTTTGAACATGGAAGAGTCTACTTTAAACAAGTCGGCGCTGAAAAGGTTAAAGGCTTTAGCAAAACGTAACGAGCCGTTTCTCATGCAATCTTCATTGCTTGATTCTTAGACATTTCATTTTACCAAATTTTCTGTTGGACGAACAGTGGAACAAGTCGACTTTGTGACGTTCGGTAGTAAAAAAGTAAACTTAGATAGATTCGTGTAACTTCATAAGTATAAGAGATATCGAGATACACTTGTTCAGACATCCTTCTCACTCGGAGAGAATTCGGTATTACTTGTACAGATATCCTTCTGACTCAGACAGAATTTTGTATTACTTATACAGATATCCTTCTGACTCAGAGAGAATTCTGTATTACTTGTACAGATATCCTTCTGACTCAGAGAGAATTCTGTATTACTTATACAGATATCCTTCTGACTCAGAGAGAATTCGGTATTACTTGTAGAGATATCCTTCTGACTCAGAGAGAATTCTGTATTACTTATACAGATATCCTTCTGACTCAGAAAAAAAATCGGTTTTACTTGTACAGATATCCTTCTGACTCAGAGAGAATTCGGTATTACTTGTAGAGATATCCTTGATTAACGTGAAATGTATATATATACCTCAAACATTGCGATAGATATCCCTCTTAAATAAGGAGATATCCTCTTAAAAAATGAATTATCCCTCTTAAATAAGGAGATATCCCTCTTAAAAAAAGGAGATATCCCTCTTAAAAAAGGAGTTATCCCTCTTCAAAAAAGGGAAGGAGTTATCCCTCTTAAATAAGGAGATATATATATCTCTTAAAATAGATTTCTCTTTTCTAATAAATTGCCATCTATCAACGCGTACACGAACATGAATATGAACGATTAAGGCTAACATATTGTATTTAATTGTCTCTGAAAAGAACGCCCAGATCGCACGACTAGTATGTTAGATACATCTGAATACGAAAATACGAAAATGGGGTGTATTCAGATTGTCCGAGTGCTAAAGCGAGTGTTAGCTAAATGCTGAAATTTGATTGGTGGGTTTGGCTAGCACTCGCCCCGTAATAAGTTCTCTGTGGATACACATCTGACATGATATATTAAGTTTTGTTTAAAAGACAACATCTTGAGATCAAATGATGCCAGAACAATGAAAAGCGTATCTTGATATAGATTTTTAAAAATATTACAAATTGATAACAACTGTTATGAATATATTCTCCTTTTCCACAATCTCTTTATTAAATCCAGGGACACTATTATTATAAAAGTATTAAATATAACATAAAGTAAGCGAATCCCATAACCGTAATATATCTGCAGAAAATATAATGCTATAGCTGTACTAGCCACTCAATGACATAGATACATGCACTGTTTGCGTGCTATTACTGAAATACTGTTGAAAACGTCATAAATCATTTATGAAATGAACTATAAACATAATATGTACTGTCCCGTCTCTAAACACGAGAAAAAACCTGGTCAAACGAACATGGTATGTGTTGAAACTCTGTTTGAACCCTGCCAAACATACAGACGCTTTCATCTGACTCACCAGTCTAGTGTAGCAAACGGCTATTGAAAACAATTTCGAAAAAGGAAAAAATTGTTCAAACGAGCTATTTCTTCTTTTGCCGCAATGTTTTCAGCAGTTTTCAAGGTTTTTTGTTTCCATTACTTTCTTTAAGAATTGCACTTTTTTTTGTGGCTAAATGTTTTCAAGGTCGTCTTTATGTTTACCCATATTGGCTACGCTTTAACCCTTTACCTCATATAGACGCTTTCTGACGCCTCTGCAGCAGACGGCTTTTTGAAAACATTGTGACAAAAGAAGAAATTGCTCAAAGCGAGCAATTTTTCCTTTTGTCATAATGTGTTCCACTTTTAGTCATAGGTTATCCATTCAATTATAGAGATTTTCTAAGTCGTCTGCTGCAGAATTGTCGTATGAGGGAAAAGGTTAAGAATGCTGTCAGAAGATACATTTAAGGATTGAATGTTCATGTACAACTAACATATACTTCAGTGTTCGCACATGCACACTAACCCAAAGATATCTCTAAATACAGTATAATGTCACCTTTCTTGAGCGTTCCTGCTTTCTGCCGGCGCTGTCATATGTCGGCATGTCTTTGTGATCGGCCATTTTTCTGGACATTGCATGGACTTCATATTCGCCGGCTACGCTGAAATCAAACTCCAATTCATCCGGAAAAACGAACTCCCCGGAGGCTGTTCGAGAGGTCTTGACCTTATCCGCGACACGGTTTGTTTTTGTCTGTTTTCTTTTATCAGGTTTATTTCCAGCTATAACAAGTTTAAAAAACATAACAGGAGTGTTATAACATATGATTTTACATTATAACTTGAAATCTACAATTTACTATATATACAGTAATTTGCTATATATCATTCATATTTTTATATTAACAATATGTTTTGCATTATTTTTATATTATCTGAATATTTAAATTTTCTTTGATATCACTTATTTACTTTGGTAATGAAATATAATGTTAATGTAAAATTGGTCTTTAGGTGTTAAAATTCAACTTATTGTCAATTTAAAGGTAACACAGTGTAAGCAATTAATAGTGATTTTAAAATACTTCAAAGTGTTACCTTTAATTTGACAATCAGTTGAAATCTGTAAAAACGAACTAGTTAACTGTTAATAATTAATAATTAGTCTTTTGTATGTTAGATAATAACTGATATCTTACTCTGTTATGTAAATCCATTTGAAAGTT
This sequence comes from Serripes groenlandicus, assembly GCA_031761405.1. Taxonomy (NCBI): domain Eukaryota; kingdom Metazoa; phylum Mollusca; class Bivalvia; order Cardiida; family Cardiidae; genus Serripes; species Serripes groenlandicus. The sequence continues at coordinate 89,120,543 of JASEVX010000005.1, read as the reverse complement.
TTATTTTCTGTGTAAATTAAACATGTGTAATAAAATAAAAAATAAAATATTGAATTTTTTTTGTCATTATTGTAACTCGGAATCCGTATATGACAGGTATATACCGGTTAAAGGCGTATACAACCCTGTAGGGTTTTGATAAGATCTATGTATTATTGTTTCAAATTAAAAGCGTAAGAGAATTTACACAGCAATTTATATTATCATACGGTCAATTGTAACGATTTGAAGTGAACTGTAAAATGAAATGAAGGTTTGGATTGAAGCTGTGATTTTAGTTTCAAGCTAAAGTACGCCACGTCACACAAAAATCGACATTCGTTGGTTTTTTAACCCCTTCCCTCATATAGACGCTTTCTGACGCCTCTGCAGCAGACGGATTTTTGAAAACATAGTGACAAAAGAAGAAATTGCACAAAACGTGCAATTTCTCCTTTTGCCACAATGTTTTCCACTTTTAGTCATAGGTTATCCATTCAATTATAGAGATTTTCAATTTTTTGACAAAACATGTTCGAAGTCGTCTGCTGCAGAATTGTTGTATGAGGGAAAGGGTTAAAATGAACGCTGCTCTAGGAAAGCAGCCAACCAGAACCTCCTCATTACCAGTGAAGATATAAAAGCTCCTCAAAGTCACTGAGTTTGATCCAAATGGTCAATACATGTTTCTTAAATCTGTCTTTGACTAATTAGTGAACAATAATTGTACATGTAAGCAGTTTCTTAAAACCGTCTTTGACTAATTAATGAACAATAAAGAGCAATCCATATCCGCCCAGTCTGGTGTGGATCTACTGACATAGTTAACCTCTGCAAATAATATATGGACATGTTTGAGTTTTGTATCATGACCTTCACAAGGCTTCAAATGTTATGGGCCATCTTGAGTTTAAACAGAGTAGATCTGGATCCGTCTATGGGGAGGCACATGTTGATATGGATGTGGGTAATCAATTGCCGTTATGCCCCTAAACCCACCCGGGGGTCAATTTTCATGACGCGTGGCCCATTTGTTTACAGGCACTTGATACAAGTGTGTCCCCCAAGACAAATAAAGGGATTGGTTGCATCTTGTTGTTTACATTTCATCAATGGAAGGGGAGAGAAATCAGAGGGACTTAGTTTTTTATTCATTATTTCAATTCAGAATTACATTCTGAGATTGTATTCCGTAAAAACGAACGGCGAAATCACTGGTCAAAATAACGCATAAGCTTGACCAGTCCTGAAGCAAACAAAAAACTCAATCTGAGGAAATTTAGATGGTTATATACTGAGCCAAACAAGTTACGATACATGAAATCAATTGGATACAATTTTATCGTGGGTCAGTAATATTAATATGTTTTTAAGCTTTTTGAAAATATGGTCTTTGATACATAATTTAAATTGATTATTATGCTTCAATTTGATTTGAACCTTTTGAAAATCAATAAGAAAATGGACTGATGAAAATGTTAAGTTCTGGAATGTGTTTATACCGGGTGTGACCTCCCTGTGCATTCATTACAGTAGTGCATCGTCTACGCATAGCATATTGAATTTTGCCTATGTTTTCACAATACAGGTACAATATCTGTGAAATGCGTATATTTTTATGTCGATACATGTTCATCATCATGGGTTTCCCGTGCAGTGCGTGCAAAACGTAAAAATCCTTATTGCCAGTAACACGATATTCTACAATAATCGATAATGGTCTGTGAAAACAGTCATACGTTTAAGCAATCATGTAATCACATTACATATAACACAAGTTTAAGCTTTAAGATTTTACAAATAATCTAAGTATGTATCGTTACTTGTTTGGCTCAGTATATAACAGTTTCTTTTAATAGGGTCTATGTCTAGAAAAACTCGTCGAGCCGTTGTGAACGCCTGTTCTAACAACTTTTCAGTCATATTACGGCGGATAGGCAGTTACTATGTTTTACTATGTGTTACTTAGTGTTACTATGTGTTTCCTGGTTTTTTAACACCTGTACTCCACACATCATACTTTCCATTGAACTGGCTTCTTTTCCACATAGACTTTAAGCCCATGTGTGGAAGACGAGTGACGCCTGTCGCGTCTACTTTTGATGAACGTTTACAACAATGTTGGACAAGGTGGGGTAGGAACTCACAATCCCTGGATTGACAGCCCACATCGATAGCAACTGATATACCCTTTTTTATGAATTTGTTTAACTATTAAATCAGCCCGGCCGGGTAGCTCAATTGGTAGCGTATCTGACTCGTGATTTGGAGGTCACGGGTTCGATACCCGGTTGCGGAGACATTCCTTCGGGCGATTTTTCCATCGCCTCACACCTTTGATCTATGTGAGAAAGTAGTCAGTGGCTTCGAAAGAATGTTGTGTAAGTACTGGTGTAGGAAAGCCAGGAAAACATGGGTAGGTGCACTGACCGCCGTGATATGACCAAAGCTGTTGAAAGCGGCGTTAAACTCCAAACAAACAAACAAAAACTATTAAATCAAAACACTCGATCCGTTTTTATTTCAGAAAGAAAATATCTATAACGCGTTACCTCCATAAAGACGATTTTTTGAAAACATCGAAAACGGAGAAATTTAGTTTCGATTGTCCTACAATGTAGTTAGTTATGATCTGCAATTTCCATATTTTGGCCGAGGTATTTTCAAAGTCGTCTGCTTCAGATTTCTTGTATATTGGAAGTGAATAATTAAAAGGTGGTGTTTTTATAAAAATGCTTGCACTGTATTTTTTTTCTCATGTTGTTTGTTTATAGAACTAAGATTACGTATATCACAGAGTGAAGAAAATTATAAAAAAGAATTAAGATATTTCTCATAATTCTAATAGCCTTATTTTATTTTTGAGGACGGCATTATTCTGATTATTTTTATTTTTAAATATATAACAAACAATAAATCAAATGTGCAAAGGCTGTATGGTTTAAAAAAAACCACATCATTCTAATTACAACAGACTTGAGTATTAATTGAATTATTCGTATGCCTGTAAATGTATATTAATTATTGTAACCAAATAAGAGATATGAGATAAAAGCAAAACGTTTGGTAGTTATCAGGGAATGAAAAACATAGCAGAAAATAGTTTAATTCAAAACAACTTATTGCATTTTTTTCTTGTACTTAAGAGTAAATGAATCTATCTAAAATCAATACATCTTGTGGGCATGTATATAAATAATGCGTGCTTGAACTATTGCTCGAAAAAGAAGGTTGTTGACGCATTTGCAGGTGATGGCTTTTAAACATTATCCGATAATGAGAACTAAACATCTACATCCCACAATGTTTTAAGTTCTAAACTTAAACTATTCTTACCGTTTTCAAGATGATTCCAAAAAACAAATGATATAGTATTAGTTAGGTTAACGTATTTTAAAAATACTATAAATTTTTGCACCAGAAGAATTCTCAAATACTAACCTTTTCTATTTCCAGCAATGTTTAATTCAGTATCAAAATTTTACTTTTCAAGTTGTTTTTCACTGCAGACTGCGTCATATGGGGTAAAGCTGTCAGCCTTTTCCCAAGTGTAGAAACTATTTGGTGCCTCTGTGACAAATTACTTTTGAAAACAATATGACAAATAGAAAAAATGCTCAAAGTGAACATCTTCACCTTTTGTCCCGATGTTTTCAACTCTATCCAATAAGTATACTCTTATTTAAAGAAGCTTTCTATTGTTTTGCCAACGTGCTTTCAAATTCAGCCTCAGAAAATTTCTCTAATGTTGGAGTTAAAATAAACATTGTCTTACCTTCAGGCTTGGCGTTGACTGCACTAAATATGCATAGCGAAAGCACGAACACGAACAATTTCATTTTCAGCTCCATCGTTTCGTTTCGATGTTTTGTCGTCGAAAACTTCGTTGTCATCTACTTACTTCGTCTTGGGCATGCCGTTTTAAAGAGTTCGGACTTAGTGCTTGGGTGAGTTTTGCTGACGTACTTTCAGTTTTCCCTCGGGGGATTTTGCGATCAGGCAACGTAAAGATGACCAAGCGATTCCTCGCAGTCTGACCAGGTGTTTTCATGGTCGCCTTGATTTCGTTAAATCAATCGTCGTGGAAGCACCTGTAGTAAGATTAACGCCATAAGCAAGTTTATACAAATATGCAATTTGATCGAAATTCGCTTACTTTACAATGTCCGGCGGTCTGTTTTCATGTGACATGGCTCATTCTTATTAGGGGTGGGGGGTCCACGCAGTCAGATCAGTATATTACCGTTTCGACGTGTGGTTGTAGATCATCAAGGAACTCCGAAGAGAATGACCAGGATCGCTCAATTCCGGCGTGAATGCCTCCGATGGTCGGTTTTCGTGTGACGTGACTTAAATTGTTGCACGAACTCTTTTTACGCAAAACTGCAGTAGACGACTTTGAAAACATCAATGCAAAATTATTCAAACTTTATTTGAATTAAAGAACATCGTTTTAACATAGTTGAAAACATTGCGACAAAAAGAAAAAATGGTCATTATGAGCAATTACTCATTTTGCCACAATGTTTTTAAGTCGTCTGCTACAGAGGTGTCATAAGTCTGTATGTTGGAAAGGGTTAAGAGCCCCTATCTTCTCTTTGTTTGGGATGGTTTATGACGATATTGGTCGTGTCAATGAAAAACCTTTCTCAAAACGTTGTACCTGCCAATTGTAAAGAGGCAAGTGTGTCTGTGAATAGGTATGGTCTCACCTGAGTATTTACTGTTCCATTTTATGACAGAAAAGATAGAATTATATCCCCATATTATCATCAAATATGATTGACATTAACTTGTACCATGGAGTTCATGTACAACATCCGTCAAGTGGGACATCATGTAGGAAATAAACCATGTTGTAACTCGTGTGTGTGGTTATGTATGGCGATTACGATGAAATAAACCATGTTGTAACTCGGGTGTGTGGTTATGTATGGCGATTACGATGAAATAAACCATGTTGTAACTCGGGTGTGTGGTTATGTATGGCGATTACGATGAAATAAACCATGTTGTAACTCGGGTGTGTGGTTATGTATGGCGATTACGATGAAATAATCCATGTTGTAACTCGGGTGTGTGGTAATGTATGGCGATAACGATGAAATAAACCATGTTGTAACTCGGGTGTGTGGTAATGTATGGCGATTACGATGAAATAAACCATGTTGTAACTCGGGTGTGTGGTTATGTATGGCGATTACGATGAAATAATCCATGTTGTAACTCGGGTGTGTGGTAATGTATGGCGATTACGATGAAATAAACCATGTTGTAACTCGGGTGTGTGGTAATGTATGGCGATTACGATGAAATAAACCATGTTGTAATTCGGGTGTGTGGTTATGTATGGCGATTACGATGAAATAAACCATGTTGTAACTCGGGTGTGTGGTTATGTATGGCGATTACGATGAAATAAACCATGTTGTAACTCGGGTGTGTGGTTATGTATGGCGATTACGATGAAATAAAGCATGTTGTAACTCGGGTGTGTGGTTATGTATGGCGATTACGATGAAATAATCCATGTTGTAACTCGGGTGTGTGGTAATGTATGGCGATTACGATGAAATAAACCATGTTGTAACTCGGGTGTGTGGTTATGTATGGCGATTACGATGAAATAAACCATGTTGTAACTCGGGTGTGTGGTTATTTATGGCGATTACAATGAAATAAACCATGTTGTAACTCGGGTGTGTGGTTATGTATGGCGATTACGATGAAATAAACCATGTTGTAACTCGGGTGTGTGGTAATGAATGGCGATTACGATGAAATAAACCATGTTGTAACTCGGGTGTGTGGTTATGTATGGCGATTACGATGAAATAAACCATGTTGTAACTCGGGTGTGTGGTTATGTATGGCGATTACGATGAAATAAACCATGTTGTAACTCGGGTGTGTGGTTATGTATGGCGATTACGATGAAATAAACCATGTTGTAACTCGGGTGTGTGGTTATGTATGGCGATTACGATGAAATAATCCATGTTGTAACTCGGGTGTGTGGTAATGTATGGCGATTACGATGAAATAAACCATGTTGTAACTCGGGTGTGTGGTAATGTATGGCGATTACGATGAAATAAACCATGTTGTAACTCGGGTGTGTGGTTATGTATGGCGATTACGATGAAATAATCCATGTTGTAACTCGGGTGTGTGGTAATGTATGGCGATTACGATGAAATAAACCATGTTGTAACTCGGGTGTGTGGTAATGTATGGCGATTACGATGAAATAAACCATGTTGTAATTCGGGTGTGTGGTTATGTATGGCGATTACGATGAAATAAACCATGTTGTAACTCGGGTGTGTGGTTATGTATGGCGATTACGATGGAATAAACCATGTTGTAACTCGGGTGTGTGGTTATGTATGGCGATTACGATGAAATAAAGCATGTTGTAACTCGGGTGTGTGGTTATGTATGGCGATTACGATGAAATAATCCATGTTGTAACTCGGGTGTGTGGTAATGTATGGCGATTACGATGAAATAAACCATGTTGTAACTCGGGTGTGTGGTTATGTATGGCGATTACGATGAAATAAACCATGTTGTAACTCGGGTGTGTGGTTATTTATGGCGATTACAATGAAATAAACCATGTTGTAACTCGGGTGTGTGGTTATGTATGGCGATTACGATGAAATAAACCATGTTGTAACTCGGGTGTGTGGTAATGAATGGCGATTACGATGAAATAAACCATGTTGTAACTCGGGTGTGTGGTTATGTATGGCGATTACGATGAAATAAACCATGTTGTAACTCGGGTGTGTGGTTATGTATGGCGTCTACAATGAAATAAACCATGTCGTAACTCGGGAGTGTAGTTATGTATGACGATTGCGATGAAATAAACCATGTTGTAACTCGGGTATGTGGTAATGTATGGCGATTACGATGAAATAAACCATGTTGTAACTCGGGTGTGTGGTAATGTATGGCGATTACGATGAAATAAACCATGTTGTAACTCGGGTGTGTGGTAATGTATGGCGATTACGATGAAATAAACCATGTTGTAACTCGGGTGTGTAGTTATGTATGGCGATTACGATGAAATAAACCATGTTGTAACTCGGGTGTGTGGTTATGTATGGCGTCTACAATGAAATAAACCATGTTGTAACTCGGGTGTGTAGTTATGTATGGCGATTGCGATGAAATAAACCATGTTGTAACTCGGGTATGTGGTAATGTATGGCGATTACGATGAAATAAACCATGTTGTAACTCGGGTGTGTGGTAATGTATGGCGATTACGATGAAATAAACCATGTTGTAACTCGGGTGTGTGGTAATGTATGGCGATTACGATAAAATAAACCATGTTGTACCTCGGGTGTGTGGTTTTGTATGGCGATTACGATAACAAACCATGTTGTAACTCGGGTGTGTGGTTATGTATGGCGATTACGATGAAATAAATCATGTTGTAACTCGGGTGTGTGGTTATGTATGGCGATTACGATGAAATAAACCATGTTGTAACTCGGGTGTGTGGTAATGTATGGCGATTACGATTAAATAAACCATGTTGTAACTCGGACGTGGTAATGTATGGCGATTACGATGAAATAAACCATGTTGTAACTCGGGTGTGTGGTAATGTATGGCGATTACGATGAAATAAACCATGTTGTAACTCGGGTGTGTGGTAATGTATGGCGATTACGATGAAATAAACCATGTTGTAACTCGGGTGTGTAGTTATGTATGGCGATTACGATGAAATAAACCATGTTGTAACTCAGGTGTGTGGTAATGTATGGCGATTACGATGAAATTCCGTTCTAGAATAGTCTGCGTTTGTCATACACGTTAAATGGTTTTCTCTTTCCCCTCATACGACAATACTGCAGCAGACGACTTAGAAAAAAATAGAAAAATCTGTATAATTGAATGGACAACCTATGACTAAAAGTAGAAAACATTGTGGCAAAAGGAGAAATTGCTCGTTTTGAGCAACTTCTACTTTTGTCACTATGTTTTCAAAAAGCCGTCTGCTGCAGAGGCGTCAGAAAGCGTCTATATGAGGGAAAGGTTTAATACTTACTTATTTCACATCAATCGCGAAACAAACCTTTCGGCTTATATAAATTGGACTCGATGTGTGCTTCCTGTATTTGCGTCGTTTGCCAGTGTGTGGGGGAAATCCCAAAGGCAGAACCCGCTCATCACTGTTTACATACCCGGGACCTTAAGTACGAGATGCTCTACCACGGCACCACTTTCTTCCATTATCGTTACCGAGTTGTTTCCTTTATACATGTACGGCTAGAAGGCGTACAGGAAAGACCCTGACCTGGATGTCCACTGGTCGCAAAGTAGGTCTTCGTTTGTCGTGACCCATTACGGTAGATTTGAGGACGATTTTAACTCTTACCCCCTATACAGACGCAATCCCACGCATATAAAGCAGACGAGTTTTGAAATCATTCCAACAAAAGAAGAAATTGCTCATCATGAGCATTTTCTTCTTTTGCCCCAATGATTTCTACTTAATACAATAATTTTGCTTTGATCTATAGCGGTTTTCCATCGGTTTTGCCTAGATGCTTTCAAAGATGTCTGCTGAAAATGTTGTAAATGTAAAAGGGTAACATGAAAAACATTAACATTTAGTAAACAAATATACTTTATATTATGGTTATCAAATCGCTTAGGCAATCCATTTGAACGGAATTTAAATTTGCGTTGAAATGTTTCGGCATTCGTACTCGTTTACGTAAGTTAATATTTTTCTTTAATTTCATTCAATCATAATGCTTTTGTTAACTAGTCTAGCATCATCTATACATTTAACAAATTATATAAAAGGAACAAGCTTTAGGCGGGTAGTAATATGATTAATAGTATTGTTGTCAGATCGATTAGTTCACCCATTCGGATGAATTATCAATATGTGTGGGTTGAACGTTGTTTGTTCTATTTGAGGTTAAATTCGAGATCTTATGTTTATCTTAAAGTTCATCACATACGCCATGATGCTTTGAAAAGAAATGATTTGTCATTTATGATTTGTTTGTCTGCATGGTGTTAACCGTCGCTTTCAGCAGTGTTTCAGTTAACGGGGTGAGATACCAGGACTACTGACCATATATATATATAGGATCTGACATGAGTTGTCATTTTATATGAAATTTTATTAAACGAATTTAATACAACTTTATGAAATGACAACGAATGTCAGATTCTTTTTATCACATGACGAAACACAAAAAATAATCGGTTTTTCGCTGTCAGAAAATAGTCCCAACATGTAATACTTAATAGACTGTTAACTTATCGCACACACACATATCATTGTATGACCGGTATTAGTCCTTTTACCTCGTCCATCTATCGTGACGTTTGTGTTTACCGGATTCACGTTCTAAGCCATTTTGTAAACATTCGCGGATGAATACACACATAGTGGTTCGGTCATGTTATATTACACGTGTCATATATACAAAAATACGTAATGGGTATATTACATATACATATATACATCGGATACAAGCATTGTTATGTGATAAATTAACAACAGCGAGGCAGTCGTAAAATTTCCCTCAAAATCCTGAGCGCCGAGAAGGTAAAGTTTTAGAGTACGTCATCACATCGGAAAGAGATTAGATAAACGGAATTAATTAGAGGCATGCCAAATGTGAAAGGCTTGTCAGACGGACAGGCACTTCCGTTCAAATATACACTCAAGATTTAAGAACATAAATGAACCAATCCTTGAGAAAAATCTGAAAGTTAGCATTTCTGGAACAGATTCAGAACAGCCTCTCAAAATGCTTAGACTTATAAGAAACTACACAAGTTGACATAATCTTCGTAAAGGCGTGTGTAAGTAATAATGTGAACAGTCTAGATCTAGAACAGACAATGCGGGTGCACAGTCTGATCTTGATATATTATGGTTCACGAAAGTCAACGTCTAACAGGTTCATGCACTGGCTTGAAAACATAATAATTGAGCCGTCTCGTGTGAAAACCAACATTGTGGTCTATGCGTAAAGCATCGACGGGATTAGCCTAAACATGCCGCGCAGGCTAATCCGGAAATACACTTTTCGCCTCCACTGGATGTTTTGTTTCAAGAATTATTACTCTATACCTATATCCTCCTTGAGACGGAATTTGTCGGCCCGGATCAGTCTGCTGCGCGGACTGCGTAGGCTGATCTGTGTCGATACATTACACAGAATCCATAATGTTGGTTTTCTCGCGGGACGGCTAAATTATTATGCAAAATTCGAAAAACTGTTTTCACTTGACAGTAGTTTAAGTTGTCCTAAGAGTTCGTTTTAATTCGTAAGATGCTTTTTGCCTGGTGGTATAATCGCTGACGACAGTGATGCAGATCATACATGATATATGAATCAGCACCACGTAGCATACACGGCTAGACCTGAGAAAAATTGACACGGGTTTAGTTTAACCCATTCCCACATAAGCAAATCTGCAGCAGACGACTTTCAAAACATACCTACATAAAAATTAGAAAAACTCCATCTAAATGTTAGTACAATAATTGAATAGAGATGAAAACATGGTGACAAAAGGAGAAATTGCTCGTTTTGAGCAATTTCTTCTTTTGTCACTAGGTTTTCAAAAAGCTGCCGCTGCAGAGGCGTCAAAGGGTCTATATGTGGGAAAGGGTTAAAGATGGATAAATGCTAAACCTAAAAACACAAACCCGAAAAGAATATGAGATCAAAAACAAAAATAAATCCAGAGCAATGTAATCAATCCATTACAAAATGTAATGAAATTATTTGTCTTCAAATGTTATAAAAGAATAACTTTAATGCATGCCAAATATGACCAGGTTTATACAATGTGTCTGTCAACGTCATCGTTTTCAAATATCACTAAAATGAATGTTTATGGTTTATCCTGGAGTCAATCTCAAAAGATAAGGTATTATATCCGCGCTGAATCAATGTGTTCACAATCTTGCTGTTAATATCAATGTTTAGGATTTTCTTTATAGCTGACTGTAGGAATCATGTATTGGTGTAATTAAAAGACCAAACAGAAAATTGTTTATTTACTATTAGAAATAAAATAGCTGTACTGTTTCCAGCATAATGTTAAACTATAAATGTTAAACGCCAGTTCTGGGAAAGATGCAGATTCTTTTGCATGTACAAGGAATTCGAGATAACTCTCCTGGAACATTCATTGTTTGCTACTTCGACATTATATTTTACCAAATTTTCTGTTGAAGGAAAAATGGAGTGGTCAATTTTATCAACGTGGAAGAGTCGTGTTTGTGATATTCGGCTGTGAAAGTTAATAAAACAGTGACGACGCATTTGTGATATTCGGCTGTGAAAGTTAATAAAACAGTGACGACGCATTTGTGATATTCGGCTGTGAAAGTTAATAAAACAGTGACGACGCATTTGTGATATTCGGCTGTGAAAGTTAATAAAACAGTGACGACGCATTTGTGATATTCGGCTGTGAAAGTTAATAAAACAGTGACGACCCATTTGTGATATTCGGCTGTGAAAGTTAATAAAACAGTGACGACGCATTTGTGATATTCGGCTGTGAAAGTTAATAAAACAGTGACGACGCATTTGTGATATTCGACTGTGAAAGTTAATAAAACAGTGACGACGCATTTGTGATATTCGACTGTGAAAGTTAATAAAACAGTGACGACGCATTTGTGATATTCGACTGTGAAAGTTAATACAACAGTGACGACGCATTTGTGATATTCGACTGTGAAAGTTAATAAAACAGTGACGACGCATTTGTGATATTCGGCTGTGAAAGTTAATAAAACAGTGACGACGCATTTGTGATATTCGGCTGTGAAAGTTAATAAAACAGTGACGACGCATTTGTGATATTCGACTGTGAAAGTTAATAAAACAGTGACGACGCATTTGTGATATTCGACTGTGAAAGTTAATACAACAGTGACGACGCATTTGTGATATTCGACTGTGAAAGTTAATAAAACAGTGACGACGCATTTGTGATATTCGACTGTGAAAGTTAATAAAACAGTGACGACGCATTTGTGATATTCGACTGTGAAAGTTAATAAAACAGTGACGACGCATTTGTGATATTCGACTGTGAAAGTTAATAAAACAGTGACGACGCATTTGTGATATTCGACTGTGAAAGTTAATACAACAGTGACGACGCATTTGTGATATTCGACTGTGAAAGTTAATAAAACAGTGACGACGCATTTGTGATATTCGGCTGTGAAAGTTAATAAAACAGTGACGACGCATTTGTGATATTCGGCTGTGAAAGTTAATAAAACAGTGACGACGCATTTGTGATATTCGGCTGTGAAAGTTAATAAAACAGTGACGACGCATTTGTGATATTCGGCTGTGAAAGTTAATAAAACAGTGACGACGCATTTGTGATATTCGGCTGTGAAAGTTAATAAAACAGTGACGACGCATTTGTGATATTCGGCTGTGAAAGTTAATAAAACAGTGACGACGCATTTGTGATATTCGGCTGTGAAAGTTAATAAAACAGTGACGACGCATTTGTGATATTCGACTGTGAAAGTTAATAAAACAGTGACGACGCATTTGTGATATTCGGCTGTGAAAGTTAATAAAACAGTGACGACGCATTTGTGATATTCGACTGTGAAAGTTAATAAAACAGTGACGACGCATTTGTGATATTCGACTGTGAAAGTTAATAAAACAGTGACGACGCATTTGTGATATTCGGCTGTGAAAGTTAATAAAACAGTGACGACGCATTTGTACAACGTCCGAGGTAAACTGACTTTCGGGACTTTGCGATCGGCTTAGATCCAGACCTACCTGTGACTCCCGGCAAATCTGATCTGGTCTTCCCTGTTCGCCACCTTACCACACTAATCTTTATCCCTTTCTTAAATAAATAAAGGCTTTCGGACGCAGCTGCAGCACACGAAATTAGAAAAATCGAGCAATTTCTCTTTTTGAAAATATGTTAACAACTCAAACCAATAATTACACTTTCATTAACAAAGATTTTCGAAACAATTTAAATTAGAAAGTCGTCTGCTGCAGATTTGTTGTATGTGGGATAGGTGAAAAAACCGCCACGACAGTACAAATATGATTAGTGACACGGTTTACGTGTGATGGCCTCATTTCATTTTTTCCGGTTCGAAGGCGTCAGTCTGTCTATACGAACAAGCTTTTTTATTTATTTAATTTTTCTTCCATTGTTCAGTGATTGAGATTCTGAAATGGTTTTTTTTTAAATCAAACTACGGTCTCGAATTTGGACAACTAATACTGTTTCATAAAGAATGTCCGCTCGATTTCTGTCGAGTCGTTATTTGATTGGTAGATAGGCAAACGTAAACTTCCACACTGTTTCACTGAACGCAAGTCAGTTTTTTGGATTTTTTCAGTATTAATGATGTACATTCGTTATCTCTTGTATATATGCAATAACAGTTTTCCCGGAGTATGTATGAATTTTGAATTTATTTGTACACTCAGCACATTTACATTATGTGAGAACATCGTATTATTAACAATAGTATGTTAACCCTTTCTCTCATGTAGACGCTTTCTGACGCCTCTGCAGCAGACGGCTTTTTGAAAACATAGTGACAAAAGAAGAAATTGCACAGAACGTGCAATTTCTCCTTTTGCCACAATGTTTTCCACTTTTAGTCAAAGGTTATCCATTCAGTTATGGAGATTTTCTATGTTTTGACAAAATACGTTTAAAGTCGTCTGCTGCAGAATTGTCGTACGAGGGAAAGGGTTAACAAAAGATAAATAACTACAGGGCTTTCACACACAACACCCGCACACACTTTCACACTGTCCTTACATGTAACATATATAGTACAGCAGGCTGATCTGGGTCGAAACACTGCGCACAGTCCATGATGTTAGTTTTCTCGTGGAACGGCTCATACGCCTATTTTTCCGTCTTTTAAAATCGTTCTTCTTCAAAAGCATCCTACCTGTGACGTGCTTCCTTTCATATCTCATATTCGAAGACGTTAACCGGTCAATACAAGCTTTGTTTATTTATTTTTCTCCCATTTTCCAGCGATTGGACTTCTGAAATGTGTGTTTGTTTGTTTTGGAAGTTCAACAATGTTTTACCACGGACCCGAATATTGACTACTGAATGATTCGGTTTCTACCATGTTCGACATATAGAAGGACAAGAATTTAGGATGCTTTTGAGGAAAAATATATTGTTTATATTTGACAAAGGTGTTTTCAAACCAATATAGAAATAAAAAAAGTCTTCTTAAATTATATTGTACATAGGTGTTTTCAAACCTATATAAAAATAAAAAAAATATCTTCTTAAATTATATTGTACAAAGGTGTTTTCAAACCAATATAGAAACAAAAAATATCTTCTTAAATTATATTGTACAAAGGTGGTAATTTATGTTTTTAAACCAATATTGAAATAGTTTCAAACCATTTAGAAATATTATTATTCTACTTAAAATAAAGTAGTAATTGTTAATACTGTACAAAGGTGATAACGTTTGTTTTCAAAACAATATAGAAATAAAAAATGTCTTCTTAAATAAAAAGTCTTTACATGTTTATATATATTGTACAAATATCGTAACTTAAGCTTTCAAACCAGTATTGAAATAAAATTATTCTTCTTAGAATAATCGGAGTAATTGTTTAAATTGAACAAATGTGGTAAATTATGTTCTCAAACCAATATTGAAATAAAATTATTCCTCTTAATAAACGAGTCATTGTTTAAATTGTACAAAGGTGGTTACTTATATTTTTTTTGCAAACCAATATTTAAATAAGATTATTCTTTCTATTACTATAAATTTCAAAATATCTTGATGTCCTGAAGGTAGCTTCTTGAACTGTTCACCTTCAAGTATTATGGTTCCATGCGAATCTTCTGAATGATATCTGTAAATGGGGGTCCTTCAACGATTATGCCAATGTACGTTTAAGCGTTGCAAACAAACGATATGTCTTAAACTCCCTCCCATTTCCCACATACAGGCGCTTTGTGACGTTTGAAACCATTGTGACAAAAGGTGAAATTGCTCATAATGAGCAATTTCTCCTGTTGACACAATGTTTCCAACTCTATGAAATTTGTTTTACATTTTAAAATTACAGAGATTTTCCATAGTTTATGCCAAGATGTTTTCAAAAACGTCTGCTGCAGGTTTGTTCTATGTGGGAAAGGGGGTATAACACATTTGCAGCAGACGACCTTAACACTGTCTACTCAAAAATATGGAAAATCTCTATGATTGTAGGTATAATTACTCAAAAAAAGATGAAAACATTGTGGCAAAAGGAGAAATTGCTCGTTTTGAGCAATTTCTCCTTTTGTCACGATGTTTTCAAAAGTCGTCTGTTGCAGATGAGTCAAAAGGTGGGAAAGAGCTAAAATACCTTTATCGGCCGTCTCAGCTCATACGTTTTTGTAACCAGGTCTCTCGTATTCGTTTAGAAAACAAAATAGAAATCAGGTCGCGTACCGTAAAAAACATTGTATACTTGCCAGTTAAATCGAATGATTGTTTGGTGTTTTAAGCCGCTTTCAACAATTTATCAGTTATATCACGTTCTTTTCTGGGACGGGCTGTCAATCCAGGGGTCGTGAGTTCGAATCCCAGCTCGGCCAACTTTCTTTCCGGCGATTGACAAAAAGTCAATGCGACATGCGTCATTCGTCTTCCGCCAATGGGCTAATGTCTATGTGGGGAAAGCAGCCAGTTGCCTGGGAAGATTGTTGAAATGGAGTACTGGTGTGAGAAAACCAGGAAATGCATGAGTAGGTGAACTGGCCGCCGTGATATAACTGAGAAATTGTTTAAAACGACGTTAAACCCCAATCAATCAATCTTTTCTGGGAAAGCTTCCAGTACAACTTTCATCCTTACATCAGCCAGTCAGGCATAATGCTAACCCCCGCGACCCTGGGCACCAAGGAGGACAGTCATTACCACCGTATTCAAAGTCTTTTGTATGACCCGACTGGGGATCGAACCCGCGACCTCCCGCACCAAAGGCGGTCGCACTTAGCAGAACAAATATGAAAGTAACAGGTTTACGCTCAGCACTGTGGGCCTACGACTGACCCGAAGCCCGGCCGGGTAGCTCAATTGGTAGCGTATCTGACTCGTGATCTGGAGGTCACGGGTTCGATACCCGGTTGCGGCGCGTTCTTTCGGGCGATGTTTTCCATTGCCTCTCACCTCTGATCTATGTGAGAAAGTAGTCAGTGGCTTCGGAAGAATGTTGTGTAAGTACTGGTGTGGGAAAGCCAGGAAAACATGGGTAGGTGCACTGACCGCCGTGATATGACCAAAGCTGTTGAAAACGGCGTTAAACTCCAAACAAACAAACAAAACGACTGACCCGCTGGTGTCAGAATGAATGGACCAGTAATTATTAATACCCGCGAAACGCATTGATGTTGCTGACAAATTGTTGAAAGCGATGTAAAACACCGTATATACGGACAAGATCCAAATATGAGGACGATTTAGGTATTTTACATGATCAACCCACCTTTACAATAGCATGTTATATAAGGATTTCTTTTGGTACTCACAACTTAGGGTTTATTTGTTATTAAACACGGATTTTAGAACATGAAATACGCAAATCTAGTGAACTATGAAGTTTATTTTTCCGAATTATAAAAAAAAGTTGATAGGACATTATTGATACATTCGCGAGAGATCTTCATTAGGAGTTAAGTCTCCTTTTCCGGCATTGTTTTCGTTAGACGTCTGTTGTAGAATTGACATTAAGTTACTTCTGTCTGGGAATATCCTCGGGAAATTCCACCTAGGCTTGTGATGTGATGTATATCCGATGTGCTTAGGTTGATACCGAAAGCTGAAGACCTTGGCCCATCATCTCAATGAACCCGTTACGTAAATTTAAGTGATAAATGTGTTTTTGAAAAAAACATTTTGTTAGAAACTGCAAATGGTTTGCAATTTCTCCTTTTATCACAATATTTTCAAAATGTAGTCTGCTAACCGTTTGTTGATATTTTTTTTTTTTTTAAATCGTCTACATCGAAAAATTTCGTCAACAACTATCGAATTGGAAGCATCAATTTAATGTATTTTTGAGACCATTGAGGGAAAAGAAGAAGTTTCTACATTTCTCGTCTCAATTGCAAGGAGATGATTAAGGGAGCTAACTCTGAAACTAATACTAATTGATTGAGCCTTCATGAGTACTCTCCCCTGAATCGTGATTCTTATTTTAGCTTTCAATTTTCGGGAAATCCCAGCAAGTATGGTGTATGCTGATGCTTTGAAAAAAGAGTGTATTACAACAAACGAAGGCACGATATGTCAGACGCCAGGTTGCTGAAATGTGGGCATGAGTTCTTACATTTATAAAGCATTTTAGTGTGCTTGCCTAGATACTTTCAAAGTCATCTGCTACAGATTTGTTGTATTTAGAAAAGGGTTAATAACTATTAATACAGGCTCATAAGTACACAAATGAATTAAAACCTACATCTTAACAAATACACATGTATGGAAACTACAATTTAATAGTCATGTGTGATTTGTTTATTACATTATTATTTTAATAATAATTCCCGCAAATACATTAACTTATTTAAATTGATGATGTGTGTGTCTGTGTGCGTTGGTATACCCTACTCACCGAGGTAGGTCATAGAAGTACACAACCACTGACCGAGGTACCAACAACTACCGAGGTATTTTTTCCATTACCTCGGTGTGTTTACCTCTAAAGTAGCGCAGAATGCTTTTCTATGTTTATATCTTTAAAAATGTACGATACCTCGGTGTGTCGATTCTGGGCGTGTAAGGGTGCTGTGTGTGACCCCACACACCTCGTCCCGATATTCTACTTAAACTCAGGCGTGCGCATGCGCAGTACATCAGAAAATGCACACAGCAAGTGGCAGGGTCCCCACTTCATGAGGTATGTACTTTTATTGTGATTTCGATCATGGAAACACATGGATGTGTAGCAATTGCTGATGTAAAATATGTTAATGAGTTTGAACAGCTTCGCTTCTTTGCATACACGAATGAAATACAATTCTTGCCAAATGTATAAAGCTATGGTTTGAAGACGTTTCGAATGAGCTACTTGAATGTATATAAATAAAGATATCAATCGTTTTCCACAGTTTTAAAGGCTATTGCCACCTATAACCATTAACGACCTGCTTAACACTTGTAACAAATCCTAATATAATGTTTATGTGATACGAACTATTTCAAGTTTAAACGAGTTGCTTTTTAGATTATAAAGTGAAATTTTACCCATACCCGACTCAAAATAACAGTTAAATATTCTTGAACTGTCTCCGTGAGTAACCACAATATAGGACTCAGTTGTGATATTGAAGGATAATGACAAACAAGTTTACTCCTCGTTTCTATAGCTCTGGGCAACAAACGGGTTAAGTAATTTATCTAGAAAACTTATTAAACACATGAGATACACAAAGCTGATGTCTTTGTCTCCTATTAAATTCCTCCGTTTGTCAACAATGTGTTTACTGCGTGTCCCATACCGATGTTGCTGTGTATCCCATACCGATGTTGCTGTGTGTCCACCGATGTTGCTGTGTGTCCCATACCGATGTTGCTGTGTGTCCCATACCGAGGTTGAGGGTGTCCCATACCGATGTTGCTGTGTGTCCCATACCGAGGTTGAGGGTGTCCCATATTGAGGTTGTTACCTCGGTGTGTTTACCTTGTACTGGTTTGCAAACAATTATACTACCCCAATTTGCTTATGATAAATGACATTCAGGACCAATTCTTTATGCCATTACATTTGTCTTATATTTGAAACATGTCGAATGAGCATAGACCTCGGTGTGTTTGTGTGGAATTATATACCTCAGTGTGTTGGGTATACCAGTATGTGTGTGTAGGGGGGGGGGGGGGGGTGTCGGGGGGGGGGGGGGGGTGTATGCGTGCGCGTGGGTGTGTGTGACTGTGAGTGTATGCGTGCGCATGCGTGCGTGGGTGCGTGTGATTTTAACAGTCGTCAGCCGCATAGGGTGTCACATTACATGTTGTCTTCGTGGACAATGTTTGAGGGAAAGCTTTCAGGATATTTTGCACATTGCCATTTTCAATCATCGGTTGCTATTGCATTTATTGCAGTAAGAACTTCTAGAACTTTAGCCCATTTAGTTGCTTGTGGTTCCGTCGTCTGCTGCATAAACGTTTTTGTCCTTGTCATATCACTAGTTATACCATTTGTAAATGGCCAATTTTATCTGAATCTATACTGTTCAGGAATGCGAACGCCGTTCAAATAGGCTCAAATGCGGAAAGCAATCTTGATTACCCAATTCTTCAAATATATCATTTACGATATGTATGTGCTTTGTACAAATATAAATATAATAACATAGTGTTTACACCAAATGAAAAATGTCAAGGACGTTCGGAAATCGGTGGGCTAAAAATATGTTTGTGAGATCTACCATCTTGTAACCTCCAGTTGTTTTCACTTAACCCTTTCCCTTCTACCTATTCGATAGCTTACTGGTTAAGATATTCGATTCGGGAGTGGCAGGTCTAAGGTTCGAAACCAAGTGGTGACAGTGGGGTCCGTTCTGGAAGGGTCGGTTTGGTAGCCGCCGACTAGTTACAAAATGGTACCAAAAGCCTGTCTGCGCGGTGCCTGGAAAAATTAAGACACGGGAAGTTAAAATGTTCAGGACAAAGGTATCTCATAATTCGAAAATGACTGGACTTTTTTTTCAAGCAGGCTTTTCCAGTAATCTCGTGCTTGATTGATGACTAGTTCAAATTCAGTATGATGATGTTTTTCCTTTTTATTCTGATTTGCAAATGTTTTAAACGTCTGAAACATCTTAATGATAAATCAGCGGGAATGTCGCTAAAAAGAAACACGTTTAATACGTTTGGAGATAACACTTCTGCAAATGGAGGAAATGTTCAATCCAAGCAATTTCTCCTCTCTCACCAACTTCCAAATGTTTCCCGAACTTAAAAAGTCGTTTACTGAAGACACGCTTGAAGTAAAATAAGCCCTATGTAATAAGTAAGACGAAAAGTCGTACGTATTTACCTAGAAACCAATGAATACCGTATAAAACAACGACTTGCTTCTAAGAAAAAATAATCATTTCACATTTATCATTCTCATGAACCTACCTTCAATAAACGGTTTCTACGAAAAGAACTGCAGCTAATAAGGATAATGATGCAGGTGCAATATGCCCCAAAAGCCAACCCAGCGATTTTTTTTTTTAAATTTAGGTTTTCTATGAAAACAATTACAGTTTAATACGAATAATGACAAAGGTTTAATAGGCAAAATAAGTGTAAGGTGCATATAATGCGCGCCACTGTAAAAGATACTCCGACGGGCCCTCCTGACGAAACCAGATCAATCCTCAACAAAGGTTCAGATCAGCCTGTGTACTCACAAACAGATACGTTACGTTCGAAACAGACAATCGACGGAATTTACGCTAACTTTATAAGATTGAACCTGATTACCGAACTTACCGAAAGTCACAGTTATAATTATAATTTATAACAGATTTTCCCGTGCCTAGGCACACGCAGTCTATTTCTACTGTATTATGAACCGCGTCAGGCGACTTGGGACCTTATGACATTCCGACGTGGGATCCTTTTAGATCACATTGGCATACAGCTAGTGGGTCTAGGCGTTTTATCAAACGTTACATTAATTAAATCTTTGGCATAATGTGAAGCCTCTGCAGCATACGACTTTTGAAAACTTTTTGACAAAAGAAGAAATTACTATTTGCCACAATGATTTCAACTGTATTCTAAAAATAAACGTTTATAGAAAGAGACTTTACAATTTGTTCACCACATGTTTTCAGCTACATGATTGTTGTATGTGGGAAAGGTTGTATGTTTATATAACATTTTGGCCAAAAGTGAAGTCCCTGGTGAAGTGCGCTAAGAGCCAAAATCACAAGACACGGCTGACGTGTGTTTAACATATTATTACATAGATGAAATAACATAGATATTGAGTTACAGGATGTGTTTATGTCCTTGGCAGGCAGGTGCTGTTTGTCCCTTTCCATTATACTATCCACAACTGACGTGTCTACAGCAGACGGGTGTGAAACATATCTGTAAATGAAAACATTATTTCCTAATCAAGTTGAAATATTGTGGGAAAAGGAGACCTTGCTCGTTTTGAGCAATTTCATCTTTTGTCACATGTTTTCAATGGTCGTCTTCTGCAAAGGCGTCAGCAAGCGTTTGTATGTGGAAAAGGGTTAAAGCCCTGATAATGTTCTAGTAATGGTCATTTTCTTAGAATGCTGGTATGTTTCACGCTCGGATCCGTTTCCTGGACATGATTATGTTAACTTTCTTTTTGTTCCAATATGTTCCAACATGTCGTCTGCTGCCGATACCTGAACAACGTCTGCATTTAAGAAAGCTAGTGCCATATAAGATGGAAGAAAATTACATAAAGACTGGGGTTGTATGATGTATCCTGAACAACGTCTACATTTAAGAAAGCCAGAGCCATATAAGATAGAAGAAATTACATAGAGACTGGGTTTTATGATGTATCCTGAACAACGTCTACATTTAAGAAAGCCATAGCCATATAAGATTGAAGAAATTACATAGAGACTGGGTTATGTGATGTATCCTTGACAGACTGATGTTATTTTACGCTTTCCCACACACAACACATCTGCAGCAGATGACCATGCAATGTTTTTCAAAAATCTTCTGCTGCAGAGGCGTCAGAGGGCGTTTTGAGTGTGGGGGAGAGTTACCCCGTACCTTTATATAGTGGACAATTGACGTGTCTACTACAGGGCGGTATTATCAAACCAGGTGGGGGAAAACACGAGATATTGCTGTAGATGAACAAGTTCTCCTTAATCCACGATGGTGTCACGTCTGTATAAAAACATTTCTTCAATGCATCCAGATAATTACATCCAGTTAAACCTAAGGTGTGTATTAAGTTACTGAACATTAAAATACCTTTTTTGTCTTTTTTTGTCATAAAATACCTTTTTGTCATTCTGAAATAATATCTGGAGAACGTTGTTAACTTAACATTTACAGAGTCCGTTTTCTTAAATTATAGTTTCTCTAGTCTAGATTATGTAAAATATTTCTCTTGTGTCTACCTGTTCCAAATGTCGTCTACTGCAGATGCCTATATCCCTTGGCTACTACGTACAGGCTTTACGAATGATATGAAAGCTGCTAATTTGTGTGAAATCGTATCACCAACCACTGGTCCATGGGACGCCTTTCTACATTTAATTTACCCTTTCCCGCATATAGACGCTTTCTGGCGCCTCTGCAGCAGTTTTGTTGCAAATGGAAAAACTGCTGAAACTGAGCATTTTTTGTCACAATGTTTTTAACTCTATTCAATAATCAAACTATCTTTGCTGGAGGTTTACCATATTGTAAGCCAGATGTTTTCGACGTCATCTTTCGTAGATTTCTTGTATATTCAAATAAGTTGAATATTTAAAGGCTGCTGTGTGTCACAGCGGCAGCGCTCCAGATCCGAGGGATATTCTTGTCCTCAAATCAAGATGTTTTAAGTTTTAATCCAGGATTAACTTGAGCTAACTCCATTCCATATAGCAATTAGGAATCCATTTGCTGATAGGTATCATTCTTTTTCCCCATTTATCTTCAATAGTTACCCCCTTCCAAGATGTAACAAAATTGCAGCAAACGACTTTGAATCCAATTTAGCATTAAAATGGGAAACTTATGTAAATAAAAATATATTTACTACATAGACTTGAAAACAGTGTGGAAATGCACCCACAATGTTTCCAAAAGTCGTTCGTGACATCGATTTGGACCTGTGTGTGTGTGTGGTGGGTTGGGGGGGGGGGGGGGGGGGGGGGGGGGGGTCTCTTGTCTCTATATATGTCTCTGTCTGTCTCTATATGTCTGTCTCGGTCTTTATATGTCTACGTCTGTCTCTGTCTGTCTTTGTCTCAGTCTCTCTTTCTCTCTCTATATATATCTATGTCTCTCTCTCTCTGTCTCTATATATGTCTCTCTCTCTCTCTCTCTGTCTCTGTCTCTCTGTGTCTGTCTCTCTCTGTCTCTCTATCTCTGTCTCTGTCTCTGTCTCTGTCTCTGTCTCTCTCTGTCTCTCTCTCTCTGTCTCTCTCTCTCTCTCTCTCTCTCTCTCTCTCTCTCTCTCTCTCTCTCTCTCTCTCTCTCTCTCTCTCTCTCTCTCTCTCTCTCTGTCTCTCTCTCTCTCTCTCTCTCTCTCTCTCTCTGTCTCTCTATGTCTTTCTCTGTCTCTCTCTCTCTCTGTCTATAGATGTCACTCTATATGTCTCTCTGTCTCTCTGTCTCTATATGTCTGTCTCGGTCTTTATATGTCTACGTCTGTCTCTGTCTGTCTTTGTCTCAGTCTCTCTTTCTCTCTCTCTCTCTCTCTCTCTCTCTCTCTCTCTATCTATGTCTCTGTCTCTGTCTCTGTCTCTATGTCTCTCTGTCTCTATCTCTCTCTGTCTCTGTCTCTGTCTCTCTCTGTCTCTCTCTGTCTCTCTGTCTTTCTCTGTCTCTGTCTCTCTCTGTCTCTGTCTGTCTGTCTCTGTCTGTCTCTGTCTCTGTGTGTGTGTGTGTGTGTGTGTGTGTGTGTGTGTGTGTCTCTCTCTCTCTCTCTCTCTCTCTCTCTCTCTCTCTCTCTTCTCTCTCTCTCTCTCTCTCTCTCTCTCTCTCTGTGTCTCTCTCTTTCTCTCTATCTGTCTGTCTGTCTGTCTGTCTGTCTTGATGTCTCTCTCTCTCTCTGTCTGTCTGTTTGTCTGTCTGTCTGTGTGTGTCTCTCTCTCTCTGTCTGTCTGTCTCTGTCTGTCTGTATGTCTCTGTCTCTGTCTGTCTGTCTGTCTGTCTGTTCTGTCTGTCTGTCTGTCTGTCTGTCTGTCTGTCGTCTGTCTGTCTGTCTGTCTGTCGTCTGTCTGTCTGTCTGTCTGTCTGTCTGTCTGTCGTCTGTCTGTCTGTCTGTCTGTCTGTCTGTCTGTCTGTCTGTCTGTCTGTCTGTCTGTCTGTCTGTCTGTCTGTCTCTTTCTCTCTCTGTCTCTCTCTGTCTCTCTCTCTCTGTCTGTCTCTCTCTCTCTCTCTCTCTCTCTCTGTCTCTCTCTATCTGTCTCTGTCTCTGTCTCTGTCTCTCTCTCTCTCCCTCTCTCTCTCTTTATGCATGTGTATGTTTATCTATCTATGTGTGTGTATGTCTATCTGTATATGTCTATCATCATGAATGTATGTCTATCATCATGTATGTCTATCATTATGTATGTGTA
Source organism: Serripes groenlandicus (assembly GCA_031761405.1). Lineage (NCBI taxonomy): Eukaryota > Metazoa > Mollusca > Bivalvia > Cardiida > Cardiidae > Serripes > Serripes groenlandicus. The sequence continues at coordinate 89,096,237 of JASEVX010000005.1, read as the reverse complement.
TATCTATGTATTTCTATTTGTGTTTATTCATGTGTCTCCGAATGTATGCATGTGTGAATGTTTGTCTACCTGAGTGCATGTCTATCTGTTTGTATGTATGTCTTTTTGTTTATGTAGATATGTATGTCCGTCTATCTATTGGTGTAACTGCCAATCTGCCTATTTGTCTGTTTGCAAGTGTACCCATGTGTATGTCAGTCTGTATGTATATGTATGCCTAATCATCATGTATGTCTATCATCATGAGTGTCTCTCAGTATGTATGTATGTATATCACTATTTATGTATATGTGCATGTATTCTTGTGTCTCTGAATTTATGTCTATCTGAGTGTACATCTATCTGTATTTATGTCTTTATGTTTATGTTCACATGCATGTCCGTCTATATCTCCGTTTATCGGTTGGGGTAACTGTTAATATGCCTGTTTGTCTGTATGCATGTACATCCATGCGATAATAAATCTGTATGTGTATCTGCTTATGCGTCTATGCGTCTATCTGTCTATGTCTATCTGTCTATGTATGCCTAGCATCCTGTATGTCTATCATCTATCAGTATGTATGTGTTTCGGCATATCATATGCAACAATTTGTCTTCTACCGATCAGTCAAAAATCAATAATCGGCTATATAGAAATAAGAAGGGGCAGTGTAACAAATGTGGGCATAACTTTCTTAATGTTTATTATATTTTAAGTTCGCATTCATATTTGGGAAGAACAAAATCTCTCGATTTCAAATATGTAATTTGTTTTAATTAGAAATAAAATTTAGGTGGGGGAATTTATATAAACATTAGGTGACCCTATATTCCTATTGAATTACATATGATTTTTGATAATTACACAGAAATTGCCATCAAATTACGTTGGTTAATTAGTTATAACTTGTTTTCCTTTAAACTTTTTATAAGTTCGCATTCACATTCGTAAAGTATATTCATTTGTTTAAAGAAGATATCATTTTTTATGAAATTAAGAAAAATTTAGGCGGGGGAATTAATGCTTTTGTCAAACAACATGTAAGTATTTTTTGTGTTCGGTGGAGTCCGTCAAACAGTAGCGGAAACTTACGAAGTTAATCGGATTTCACCGCTACTGGTTTTATGACTTCGATGTTTTATTGCAGGGCAATACAATCTTACTCCTTCAGGGCAGGTTTTAAATATCTGGATAATTAAGGATTGAATTAAGAGTTTAATCAAATAGTTTTTATCCTCGCGCAATAACAATAGGAACATTATTAAATAATAGCCCGCCGTTGACATAAATATTACCTATAAATTAAGGCCAATTATGTATTTGTCATATTTAAATGTGTTAAAAAGAATAGGAATAATAATTCATTTTGAGTATCAGCGAAAAATAAGTATACATGATACGTTGTCAATCTCACTAGGATTGATTATCCGATGTTGGTTATGGAAATAATACTGACCAAAAACTGTTAAATACATACGTTTGATGCGTAATAAAAAACAAAAACAAAAAATCATGTAATCTACACAAATGTTATTAACTTTACTAAAATATCTTAGATTAATACACTTTATTGTTCACAAAGTGCTAATGTATGTTGACAATATTTCTGTGCAAACGGAAATGCAGTATACACTATTCCTGATATTATAAAAACTGTTTTCATAATATACAAATAATTTTTTTTTAATTGCTACCTTTTTGCAATAAAAATATGCCAGCTTCTTGTAATTTTTATATAAAATGTGAAAAGAATTAAGGAAGCACAATTTGTGTTATTAAGATAACCCTTTTGTTATTAACACACTATTATTTCTACCCAAGTTAATTAAAACTACAAAATGTATTTTCTTTTTTTTAATACTGTTTATGAGAACTCTCAATGGATACCGTTTTTATTTTTAATGCTGTTTTTCAAAACATCATCTCAATTTTAATGTATTATTATAAGTGTCAAATGTGTGTTTTCAGGTTAATCTGTAATGCTCTAATAGACACTGCCTCGGGCGTTTTATAAGTTAATTGGGTCATAAAAACCAGGATTGACATTTTCTGCCATTTGTTATTATCAGCGTGACTTAAAATAGATGTACTTGTGTTAAATTAAAAGTTACGACATAATATTTATTATTATTGTTATCAGCTTCATGAAAATATTTAATATCATTTCTGAATAATGGATTTTCTGTATTGTTTATTTTGATACAGGTTGGATTGAATTAATTTTCAAACTTATGAAGTATGGGTTCTGATCTTCGTATACAAAATAGCTAAAATCTGCATATTAAGCTGAGAAGTTAAAAATCTTACATTATCATTTTTGATTATTTTTTTTTTATATATATATATATAGCGACTTTCAGTTTTATATTGGTGGTTGAAGTCAGCCCTAAGTGAATCTCTTTGTTTTTTAATGACCAAAGTATAACTGCTCGGATTATACTTTTTAATTAAACACTTTATTATAAATTCATGATTCGGCTTTTTTTTAATTAAATTAATGGTTATTTTTTTATGAAAAATCAATTTTAAACTTGATTTTATATTAAAACGTAAAACACAAATTTTGCTATGCTCGTTTAAATATAGCATATCCCTATAATAAAACCGTTAACCTACCAAGATTAAAACTGCTAAATCCGTTTGAATTACCCTGATGATTTATGATTTATGACCCCTACGAATTGCGTCGGTTATCTTCGTAAACTGCCGAAAGATAAGAAACTCCGGCGATCGATTAGGTGAAATATCGATAAAAGTTATTGAGTGAAACCGGAGAAGACAGATTGTTGGATATGATTCATGTTTTTCTGAATTTATTTATTTCTGAGTGTATCTCTATCTGTATTTATGTCTTCATGTTTATGTGTATAGGTATGTCCGTCTTTCTCTCCGTCAATATGTTGGTGTAACTGTCAATATGCCTGTTTGTCTGTATGCATGTACATCCATGCGGTAGGCAATCTGTATGTTTATCGGCCTATGCGTTTATAAGTCTATCTGTCTATGTATTTGTATGTCTATCGGTTTGTGTATTGCATATCATCATGTATGTCTATTATCGTGTCGCCTCTATCCTTCTGTATAACTATATTTCGGTAAACTAAGCTAAGTATCTGACTACGCTTGTAAGTATATATGTTTATGTATGCCTATCATCATGTATGTCTATTATCGTGTCGTCTCTATCATTATGTATGTCTATCCCTATGTATGTATGTCTGCATTTATTCATGTGTCTCTGAATTTATGTCTATCTGAGTGTATATCTATCTGTATTTATGTCTTTATGTTTATGTTTGTATTTATGTTTATGTATATATGTATGTATGTCTATCCCTCCGTGTATCTGCTGATATAACTGTCAATCTGCTTGTATGCATTTATTCGTTTATATGTTCATAACCATGACATTGTGTCTGTCAATCTGTATGTTTATCTGTCTATGCGTTTGTATGTATATCTGTCTATGCATGTCTATCATCATGTATGTCTTTCTGTATTACTATATTTCGGTAAACTAAGCTGGTCTCTGAAGTCATGGATGTAGTATGTGAACATGGTAAATCGTGTAGATCAGACAGTGTTGTTACAATATTGCAATTTAACTTCTAAATATATATTACATATAAGACTAGTAGCAGTTACGGGGGGGGTCTGTCTGTCTGTCTGTCTGTCTGTCTGTCTGTCTAAAGTAACGCAGAATGCTCGTCTATGTTTATATCTTAAAATTGGACGAAACCTCGGTGTGTCGATTTTGGGTGTGTAAGGGTGCTGTATGTGACCCCACACATCTCGTCCCGATATTCTACTTAAACTCAGGCGTGCGCATGCGCAGTATATCAGAAAATGCACACAGCAAGTGGCAGGGTCCCCACTTCATGAGGTATTTACTTTTATTGTGATTTTGATCATGGAAACACATGGATGTGTAGCAATTGTTGATGTAAAATATGTTAATGAGTTTGAACAGCTTCGCTTCTTTGCATACACGAATGAAATACAATTCTTGCCAAATGTATAAAGCTATGGTTTGAAGACGTTTCGAATGAGCTACTTGAATGTATATAAATAAAGATATCAATCGTTTTCCACAGTTTTAAAGGCTATTGCCACCTATAACCATTAACGACCTGCTTAACACTTGTAACAAATCCCAATAAAATGTTTATGTGATACGAACTATTTCAAGTTTAACCGAGTTGCTTTTTACATTATAAAGTGAAATATTACCCATACCCGACTCGAAATAACAGTTTAATATTCTTGAACTGTCTCCGTGAGTAACCACAATATAGGACTCAGTTGTGATATTGAAGGATAATGACAAGTTTACTCCTCGTTTCTAGAGCTCCGGGCAACAAACGGGTTAAGTAATTTATCTAGAAAACTTATTAAACACATGAGATACACAAAGCTGATGTCTTTGTCTCCTATTAAATTCCTCCGTTTGTCATGTGTTTACTGTGTGTCCCATACCGATGTTGCTGTGTATCCCATACCGATGTTGCTGTGTGTCCACCGATGTTGTTGTGTGTCCCATACCGATGTTGCTGTGTGTCCCATACCGATGTTGCTGTGTGTTCCATACCGAGGTTGAGGGTGTCCCATATTGAGGTTGTTACCTCGGTGTGTTTACCTTGTACTGGTTTGCAAACAATTATACTACCCCAATTTGCTTATGATAAATGACATTCAGGACCAATTCTTTATGCCATTACATTTGTCTTATATTTGAAACATGTCGAAAGAGCATAGACCTCGGTGTGTTTGTGTGGAATTATATACCTCAGTGTGTTGGGTATACCAGCATGTGTGTGTGTGTGTGTGTGTGTGTGTGTGTGTGTGCGTGAGTCTGTCTCTCTCTCATCGCCCCGCTGGTATAGTTGTAGAGCGTCCGCCTCGGGTGCGGAAGGTCGCGGATGCGATCACCGGTCGTGTCAGACCAAAGACTTTATAACAATGATAGTAATGGCTGCCTTCCTTGGCGCTCAGGGTTGCGGAGTTAGAATTACGTCTGACTGGCTGGTGTCAGAATAACTCTACCAGTAGTACTGGTACCTTACCCAGCTCTCTCTATCTCTCTCCCTCGTTCTCTTTCTCTTTCTCTTTCTCTCTCTCTGTGTCTTTTTTTTTCTCTCTCTCTCTCTCTCTCTCTCTCTCTCTCTCTCTCTCTCTCTCTCTCTCTCTCTCTCTCTCTCTCTCTCTCTCTCTCTCTCTCTCTCTCTCTCCCGATCCCTCTCTCTTTCTCTTTCTAACTATGTAACTGTTAATCTGCCTGTGTGCATGTGTATGTTTATCTGTCTATGTTTGTGCATGTCTATATATCTATGTATGTGTATGTTTATCTGTCTATGTATGTCTATTAACATGAATGTATGTCTATCATTATGTATGTCAATCACTATGGGTTTTTTAACTGTGTTTATGTATGTGTCTCTGAATTTATGCCTATCTGAATTTATGTCTATCTGAGTGTGTGTCTTTCTGTATTTATGTCTTAATGTTTATGTATATATGTATGTCCGTCTATCTCTCCGTCTATTTGTTGGTGTAACTGTCAATCTGTCTGTACGTCTGTATTCATGTATATACTTGTGTATGTCAATCTGTCTTTGTATTTGTATTTTAATCCGTCTATGTATGTCTATCATCATGCATGTATGTCTATCCCTATATATGTATATCTGTGTGTATGCATGTGTCTATGAATGTAAGTAAGCCTATATGCATTCTTAATGTTTATGCGTACATGTATATGTATGTATTTCCGTCTATATTCCCGTCTATCTGTTGGTTTAACTGTCAATCTGCATGCACGTCTGTATGCATCTTTATACGTGTATATGTCAATCTGCTTATGTATTTGTATGTTTATCTGTCTATGTATGTCTATCATAATTAATGTATGTGTATCATCATGAGTGTCTATCATTATGTATGTATATCACTTTATATTTCTATCTGTGTTTATGCATGTGTCTTTGAATTTATGCCTATCTGAATGTATATCTATCTGAGTGTATGTCTATCTGTATCTATGTCTTAATGTTTATGTATATATTATGTATGTCCGTCTATCTGTCCGTCTATCTGTTGGTGTAACTGTCAATCTGTCTTTATGTCTGTATGCATGTATATACCTGTGCAAGTCAATCTATATATTAGTATGTCTACGCGTTTGTATGTCCATCTGTCTATGTACAGTCAAACCTGTACTACCGGACAACCTGGTATAACCGACCCCCTGGTGTAAGCGACCACATTGAACTCCCCCCGATGATTTTTAGTCATAAATTAACCTGCAATAAGCGAGATCCTGCTGTCTGCGGCCAACGGACCCAAAAACCCTTCCCATTTTAATAAATATCCACGGTTCAGCGACCTTAAATATAACAGTCAAATAATCCTAACACAACTGTCGCGTGTAAACCACACAGGTTTTAAATGATTATCAAGCAAGGTGTTACATGTAAAATTACCCGAGGTCAAATTCTGCAGACGTGTATTACATTGGGAAAAAAAACGATAATTGCGGCGTTAGCAGTTTGTATTTAATACACTTTAGCTACAATTATTGTCTTTGTTATGACTCTCAAATACTGCAGATGTATCACAGTGGTAAAAGCCGATCATTGCAGGTTAAGCAGTTTGTATTTATTACACTTTAACGTTAATTATTGTCCGTGTTAAATCAACCCGTGGATAGTTTGGGGATTGTTTGTGGATTAATTATGACAATTTTGGTCCGACTTTTTTATCTCTTTAATTGGATCTGTGTATATGTTTTGTATCTGTCTATGTATGTCTATCATCATGAGTGTATGTCTGTTATCACGTGGGTCTATCATTATGTATGTCTATCACTATGTATAATATCAAAAACCCTACGCTTCAAAGGCCTGAAAATATGTCTTCATATAGGAAAATGTTAACCTAAAATCATGTTCATCTATTGTCTTGTAACCATTAAGTCAGAGTTAATCTGGTAACTAAACACTTCTAACCGTTTACCATATTATAGTAAATTTAGCGTTTGGTGAGAAAACGTCTAAGAAAATCAATATTCTTGAAAAATGGAATTTTTGTTCAAGTTATAGAGTTTAACTTGAAGAATATTTAGGAAAATGCAAAATTATGGACCATCTCTATATAAGTAACATATAATTGTTGAGTAACTTAATACTTTCATAATCGTGTCCATGCGAGTAAAATAAAATTTCGTATTGAAGCAATAGGCCTCTGAATTCACTGAGACTAACATCACTCACTTTCCTCTCACCAACCTAACCGCACATCAGTCAACCCGAGTCATCTCTTAAATCACACAGCATAGCACTCCACTCACATTACACCAACAACTCACCCTCCACTAATACATCACATAACTCCGACAAATCACACAGCACAACCCTTAACATCACATAGCACAACACTCACATGACTCCCACAGCACAGCACTCAACATCTGACAGAAGACATATTATCTGACTGACACTACACACTTCTCACATTACCCCCACAATTCACCCTCCAACATACACAGCACACCTTTCACATTACCCCCACAATTCACCCTCCAACATACACAGCACACCTTTCACATTACCCCCACAATTCAGCCTACAATTCAGCCTACAATTCACCCTACAATTCACAACATATCCTCCAACATACACAGCACACCTTTCCCATTACCCCCACAATTCAGCCTACAATTCAGCCTAAATTCACCCTACAATTCACAACACATCCTCCAACATACACAGCACACCTTTCACATTACCCCCACAATTCAGCCTACAATTCAGCCTATAATTTACAACACATCCTCAGCACACCTTTCACATTAACCCCACAATTCAGCCTACAATTCAGCTTAAATTCACAATTCATCCTCCAACATACACAGCACACCTTTCACATTACCCCCACAATTCACCCTCCAACATACACATAACTCTTACAAATCCGTCTTGATAAGCTTTTGTCAAATATCGGAAATAATGTTGACCAGGCTGGGATTCGAACCCACAAACACTGGACTGACAAACCAGCGTGCCTACCAACTGAGCTACCTGGGAACATACATCATAAGCCTTTATTATATATATTTTAGCTCACAGATCCGTACCAGGCTAATACTATGACTTTCAGTAATCTGTTTTATGAAATCTGCGACACAAAGAGGTACCATGTCATAATTGTATAAGTCTTTGTGTTCTGATTTTCTACATTGTGTTTAAACTTGAGTAGATAATAGTAAATATATTTCACCTATCACTAACTAATCTTCGTCTGTCTTCGTTATAATTCGGCCGATTAATAAGCGCTTTCAATAATTTGATAACGAAATACTGTCCTCATGAAAAATATTTGCTGAAAGGTCAGGATCAAACACTATTTTATTTAATTAATTATTATCTGGAAGTTGACAAAATGGTGTCTGAAACCGTGTTCGTCTGTCACTTATTGCGAAAAATGCAGAATATACAATTATTTGATTAAAGATTATACTTTCCCTAGGTCCAGATATGATTTTTTTTTATAATATTTAAAATGATACTTCGGTGAGCTTTTAAAAAAAGTCAACGCATTATTTTAGGGAGCCGCCAAAGGTCAGTCGGTAACGACGAGGGTAGTCAATCCGGGGGTCGAGGGTTCGAACAACTTGGCTCTGTCGTGTATTCTTTCCGATGATTGACACAAATTCATTGTGACTAGAGTAATCCGCCGTAGACGAGCGGTTAGCGTTAGTGATTTGGAACCGGGCGTCCCGGGTTCGGACCGTAGTAGCGGCACAACGTTGGTGGTGTATAGCCCTTAGTCAATGCACATTCTTAGATTAATACTTGTTTAATTACCCAGGGATCATGAATAAGTGAACTGTCGCCGTGATATAACTGTAATAATGTTGAAAACGGTGTAAAACCCAAATAAAACATTGTGACCGGCGTATTTCCTATTCCACCAATGGAAGAGATATATTACGTCGGAAGGTAGCCAGTTGCCTGGCAATGGAAGAATATTGTGTTGAGTACTGGTGCGAGAAAAAAGGAAAACCAATGATATAACAGAAATACTGTTGAAACGACAACCCCCATCCCCCACCTCCAACCAAAGAAATAAATTATAAAAATAAATAAAATAAAACAAAAATTAAGAGATAAAAATAATGGTTAATAAGTCTCGTTCAAAAACTAGTTTTAAAATTGTATTTTTTTTTTTTTTGAGATGTGGGGATTAGACGTACAGTGAACTGGTAGACGTTATGTTGCAGAGCAACGACGTTACCCATTGTACTATGCAAACACTTCAACAAGTGATAAAAACGTAGCAATATTATAAACGGTACCCAATATCTATAATTCATTTGAGACAACCCCCGATTATATTCCGAAATACTACCTCCGTTTACGTTTACATTAATAGTTGCATTGGTCCATTATTATTATTATTATTATTATTATAACTGATTTGTATTTTGTTAGGTTTATAGAAGAATTGCATTTAGAAGTGCATCACTTATTTGTACTTTGTTAGGTTTATAGAAAAAAATCAACTTGGCTGCCTTTAACCACATCTCTCACAGGTATGCTCTATAATATTTGGATGATCCTTTAAAATACACTTCGTTAATTACGATATGCATTGAATTGAGCAATACAATTTACAACGCTTGAATACATTCTACTATAATTGATTATAGCGCCCCAGTAAAATGCGAATCGATATTTATATACTACAAAGCAATATCTTTAGCATATCGATTTAGTATTGACGGCTAACTACAAGCATAATTATACAGCGCTTCTTCTTATCTTTACAGTGAGCATTACAATTGCTCTTAACTGTACATGCTTGGTATTTTTAGCTTATCGTGCTAGCTAACACGCAAACTCATGTAGAGCGCTTCTTGAACTGTATATGCATTACAAAAATGGAAATCGAAAGAAGAGGAAACGAGTTGTTTGCTTTGGACATTTATACAATATTTGAAGCAATACTTTATAATGATGTGGACGTTGTTAAACATGGAATTAGTAAAGGCTTTACAGCTGTTACCAAAGATACCGTAACATGCGATATGGCCTTGCATTTTGCTTGTTTAAATAGCAAACTACAAGTGTTGGAATTATTAAAACCAACTCTAAAGGAAGGTGACATAAATACAGTGAATGTAGAAGAGGATGACACAATATGTGGAACAGCTCTGCATATGTCTATGGACGGACAAGTTGATACAAAAGTTGTAAAACTTCTTCTTGACTGGGGAGCGAATCCCAACGCCAGGGATAAGAAGGGAATTACAGTGCTCTATGAGCTTATTTACAGGGCGTGGGAAGATTTTGACAAAGAATTTCAGGATGAAAATAAGGAAAGTGTTGATGAATTAGGTACCAGTTACTTTGAAAAATTAAAATTGCTTCATCAATACGGTGCCGACATGAATTTAGCTCATTTCGGAACAATAATGATACCAATACACTTTTGGTTCCAAAGTTATAACTGGTCAATGTCAAAATACATGGGGAAATCAATACCTCAGTGGTGTGTACATTTCTTCGAAGCAATGGTTGAAAGCGGAGCCGACGTAAATATACAAAACGACCGAGGACAAACAGCACTGGTGCATCTAGCCCCGCGACACTACAAAGCCGACGATGCCATTTTCAGAGCGTCATACCATGACTTCGTTCGTCGAGTTTTAACTGAATGTGATAGTTATGAGAATACGGGTGTTCTATTTGATCGAATCCTGTTGCATGAATCAGCCGAGCGTGGCAATATCGTACTTCTCGAAGAATTGGTTAAACATCACAGTCATGTAAACATTGCTGACAAATTCGGAATGACTCCGTTGCATTTAAGCACACATAGTGTGACCAAAGACGAACGCGCATTTGTAAGGGAAATGGTCACGTGTCTGATGGAACATGGTGGCGATATCAACGTCGTTGACAATCATGGCGCTACTCCTTTACATCATGCTGTATCTTTTCGTAACCACACGGCCATTGAAGTTCTTTTCTCGTTTGGGGCGTCGCCTGATATTAGAGACAAACATGGCCGAACTGCCAAAGATCTTGCAAAAATAAAAGATGACGACGAGTCTTTGAAATTGCTCGGAGCGGCGCAATGTGATGAATATACTGCCAGTGAGTCAGGGGTATCTGACATTGAAATCGGCTTGTTTTACCCTATGTGTTGTCACAGGAAATATGATAAGGGAATAAAAGAAGACCAAAATGAGTCTCAACCTGAGCCAGATGATGTTTTAGACAGGAACCTTGATACCTGGCTAAACCAATTCCCTGTGTGTGCCCACAATAGAAGGTTTATATTGCAGAACTGTATAATAGGTCTAGAACATAATACCATGCAAGCAAATCTGTCCGAAGAAAGTGCGAAGCTAATGCGTAAGGAAATATACCAATTATTAAAAATGGCTGCAAGGACGATTGCAAATATAAATCCACTGTTCGAATGCGAAGTAATATTGGGCGGCAGTACAGCCGAAGTAACAAAAATAGGCAGTTGCGATGAATTTGATATAGTATTTGACTTATTCAAGCTACGACAATATCTACGTTTGGAAGAAATGACTGACGAAAACATGTTAGGCTTTGTAAATTTGAAGGTTACTGAGCTTGAGATATTTACAACCAACGGCATAGAAGAACTGGTCGATGAAAATGGGTATCTGAAACGTACGGAAACGAGCAGTTTGTTTCATAAATATTTGGAAAAGTCTTTAAATAGAAAAGATCTATGGACAAACAATTGTTATTTCTCCGCTTGGGGTATAACAAATTCCCAAGGAGAATGTTTCAATATTGGACAGCTAAATCTGGTCTGGTATGGGTCATTTCGGAGACGACAAGACGTCAGCGTTGATATAGCACCTGTCTTTAGAATAGCGGACTGGCTGCCTACAAATTGGAATGAAAATACAACAGTAGTGGATACAGAAACTGCCCGATCGGTCGGATGCTACTTAATGATGAAAGATGCAAAGCGGTACGTAGAAAACAAAAGAAATCCTGATGGCGACATTGAAGGTATGACTGTGGTCTTAACTAATGAGAATCTGTTGTTTAAAGTTTCTATCTCTCAAGTGGAGCATGCGACAATGAAGTATTTGCCATCAGCCGCAAAACTAGGATATATGATAGCAAAAGGTTTGCGTCTGCTTTGTCCTTATATTTGTTTCCACCCTGAAATAGATTTGCGTCTAAGCGATGAAACTCAAGTAGAATTCAGTGAAATGAATGGTAAGATCCATGTCATGGATGCTCTTACTAGTTTCACCATAAAAACCGGGTTGTTTCATGAGCTAGAATCGCGTGGAGTTACAATGAACTTTTCACCGACAGAACTGCATTCTGAATATTGGAACAGGTCCGTGCTTACCTGTGACATGTTTGACCAGAGAGTTCCAACATACGAGGAACTAACGGAAGCAAAAGCTTGGACGCTTAATATTTACAAAAGAATAAATACAATTATTGCAGAGAAGAAATATCTTCCAGAATACTTTCTACTTAACATGGAAGCAACAAAACTGCCAGGACGATCGGATGGGTTTGTCGATGTCATATCGGCTTACCTAAAGTGCCTGATATACTTTCTGGAGCATTTTGAAACACCGGTTGACCTAGTTGAGATGAAAAGAAGCCTTGTTTAAGTTCCCAATACGCCGGACTGTTTACAAATGTCAAACAACAGTATGATCGTTTATGGAACAGACGAACACGGCATTTTTATTGTCTTCGTGGATGTGCCTCTGCTTTTGTTGAAGGGATGCAGGGACTAACTAATAGCGACCATGCCTTTTGTCTTACTGACCTCATGACCAGGTTAACCTCTGTACCAAATTTGAGGACCTTAGGCCTAAGCGTTCTCTATTTTTATCCATCGGACAAAATTCTTTTCACCGAACGACCAACTGCATAGCAATATTGCCTCCGCTTTTTTGAAAGCGCAGGAGTGATGTGTGTGTGTGGGGGGTGAGGGGGGGGGGGGTGTATGATTAGAATGCATTTGAAATGCACCGATTTTTACTATTTTTACTATTAAATATATTCACAGTGCTTCAGTATTTACATGTCTGTATTTTGTTTTATTTCATCTTTAACAATCGGTAAAAAATTCAACTAGAGCGTAACTTTAATTGCATGTACAGCATGTTTTTGACATGTGTCTACCATCGTTACATTTTTGCATTCCTCTCCTATATTAATGTGCTAATAAAATTAAGAAAGTGTATAACGAGTTGTTTATTCTAAATACTACAAAACGAATACATCATATTGATTTTGTTTCAACTTTGGTCCCTGCTTTTCTCCTTAAGCGATCCCGGCAGTTATCAGCAAATGTCCCGACCGGGATCGATACAGTATATTAAAACAATAAACAGTCCCGGCTAAAGTGGTACCGGCGTTCATCGATATGTAATCCCGGCAGTTATGAGTTATTGATATCGATAATTTAGGTCCCGGATTCCCCCGGCTTTAAAAGTAATAAGTTAACCATTTTTTGGTGAATTTAGTTTTACATATCAACTATGAAATGCCGTAAAAATATGATATACTTCCTGATATCAATTATTTGTTTCCATTTAGCAATTTGCCTTAAACGGAATACTAACAAATACCGATACATTCGTATATGGTAGCGTTTTAGCCAGGGTTTAAAGAGAACAATGTGTTGTTAAAGAGGAACAGGGTGCTAAGAGGGAAAAGGGCATATAGTATCGGGCTGTGACGTACTTAAATATTAGGAATTTGACAGAACATGTTAGGAATTGTGTTTAATTGAAGTAATATTAGGTTTCAACTGCAAAGTATGAAATATATATTAGTATGTATTTACAAATATATTATAAGAAATAACAAAAGTAATACTGTGTTAGCTGAAGCAAAAACAAAAAGTCACCCACTGCCATTTGTTTTGAAACGGTGGCCATTTTGAAACTTATATTAAAAAAAAAATTGAAATCAAGAAATGGCGGCCATTTTGAAAATAAAAAAAGTTCGATGCACCCCTTTGAGTGAGTATCTATTCATGTGTGAAAGTTTGATAGAGATCGCACCATCAAAACTTGAAATCAAGAAATTGGCGGCCATTTTGAAACGGCGGCCATTTTGAAAAAAAAAATTGGATGCACCCCTTTGAGTGATTATCTATTCATGTGTGAAGTTTGATAGAGATCTGATAGAGATCGCACCATCGGAACTTGAAATCAAGAAATGGCGGCCATTTTGAAACGGCGGCCATTTTGAAAAAAAAAAGTTGGATGCACCCCTTTGAGTGAGTATCTAATTATGTGTGAAATTTGATAGAGATCGCACCATCGAATCTTGAAATCAAGAAATGGCGGCCATTTTGAAACGGCGGCCATTTTGAAAAAAAAAATTTGATAGAGATCGCCCCATCGATGTCCGAGAAATCGGGCGGACAAGTTCAGGACTAAGAAAAAAAAAAAAAAAAATAATAAGAAAAAGAAAAAGAAACCGGGCAAAAACAATAAGTCACCAAAACTTGTTTTGGGTGACTTAATAATTGAAAGTCTTAAGCATTTCATTCTAAGAAGGCAGAAGCGTTCCCATGCTGGTCTCTATGAGGGCAGAACGGTTCTACAACAAATAGAGGATAGGGTGCAGCACCCGTCCATAACTCTTTAGCTTAAACTCTATATATGGTATTTTATTAACCGTACCTTGCGGAATACTTTCAATATGTTGTCCTATATATTGCCAATTTCCAACACAGTGATCTCCCTTGACGAGCAGAGAAGATCTCTGCCACTACATTCGAAAATAGCTGTACTTCAGTCATATGAGCACAGGGACTTGCTCCTCTAAAAATAGATATGACCTACTATACATAGATATTAACATCTATGTATAGTAGGTCATATCTATTTTTAGAGGAGCAAGTCCCTGTGGTTTTTTACACGTGTTTATGCAATAATTTATTAAATTTCCTTTAAATAACGAAATTTCCAAAATTACAAATAAATCTTTATTTCAAATTAAAACAATAAACATTCCCGGCCATAGTGGTACCGGCGTTTATCGATATGTAATCCCGGCAGTTATTGATATCGATAATTTAGGTCCCGGATTCCCCCGCAGATATAACTCCCCCGGCTTTAAAAGTAATAAGTTAACCTTTTTTTGGTGAATTTATTTTTACATATCAACTATGAAATGCCTGATATCAATTATTTGTTTCCATTTAGCAATTTGCCTTAAACGGAATACTAATCAATACTGATACATTCGTATATGGTAGCGTTTTAGCTAAGGTTTAAAAAGAACAAGGTGTTGTTAAAGATGAACAGTGTGCTAAGAGGGAAAAGAGCATATTGTATCGGGCTGTGACGTACTTATAAATATTAGGAATTGTGTTTAATTGAAGCATTTCATTCTAAGAAGGCAGAAGTGTTCCCATGCTGGTCTCTATGAGGGAAGAAGGGTTCTACAAAAAATAGAGGATAGGGTGCAGCACCATTCCATAACTCTTTAGCTTAAACTCTATATATGGTATTTTATTAACCGTACCTTGCGGTATACTTTCAATATGTTGTCCTATATATTGCCAATCTCCAACACAGTGATCTCCCTTGACGAGCAGAGAAGATCTCTGCCACTACATTCGAAAATAGCTGTACTTCAGTCATATGAGGTTTTTTTTACACGTGTTTATGCAATAATTTATTAAATTTCCTTTAAATAACGAAATTTCCAAAATTACAAATAAATCTTTAATTCAACTGAAATATTATTTTTGCTTTTATAATGATGTTTCGTGATTTCCAGCATCATCATAGATCATGCGTGATGGCAGTGATTACTATACGGAAAAGGGAAGTAACCGCTTGGACTGGTGCGATATATTGCTTCCCAGTTCTATTTAGTTTTAACAATATTTATTTTACAACGATTTGTAATAACTTATGGTAAGTCACTCGCGTGTTCACGATGTTGCGCGAGAGTGTGGTCCTGGTTTTTTTGTGGAAACCCAAGTACCCGCGGAGTACTTGTCCGGCATGGTGATCACATACGCCAGGGCCGGGAATCGAACCCGGGACGGTTTGGGTGAGAAGCGAGTCGCTCACCACTGTTCAAATCGGATAATCGAGGACTATTTAATGACAACTTTGAGCGTGATCCGGTAGACCAATTACGCTGCACTATACAATTAAAACTTTCAGGGGGTTGATAAATTTAGCAAGATTAAGCTAGCAGTTGGTTGTGAAAAATATTAATTTAATAAGATTTGTTTAATGAAATTAAACATCAACTTTAGGACGTGCAAACCTTGAGCGATGAAGTGAAGGGTGCAACCGACAGCGTGGCAAGCGAGGTAAAAAACTTAAGAGTAACGGCGAGTTATTGAAAGATGAGTATGCGTTTGACTTCAACAGATTCACAACTGATTACTTCGAGTACGAACAAGGGCAGAAAGACATACTTGCTAGTAGGATTAAAGAAAATTTGAGTTCTTGAAAAAGTACTGGTGCAAGTAATTTTGTTCTTGATTTTATAGAAAATGGGCATAAAATACCACTATATTCAAACCTACCAAAATCATTTAATAAAAATAATGAATCAGCATTGCTAGAATCAGAATTCGTCGCTGAAGTTATACAAGACTTGTTAGACAGGATTTTAATCGAACAATGTTATGAAATTCCCTTTGTAGTTAATCCTCTGACTGTTTCAGTACAGAACTCCGGTAAGAAGAGGTTAATTCAAGACTTAAGGGTTGTCAACAAGCATATTTGGAATTAATCAGTCAAGTATGACGATATAAAAGTTGCGTTGTCCTATTTAGATGGAATAGAACAAGATGTTCGAAAATTGTATTTTCCGATGTTAGTCACAGAGGTTTTGGTGGGTACGAGGTGTCTACAGCAAATGGCGTGTCGCATGGTCAGTGGAATGCCGACGAAGCATCTAAACCATCCACTTGGCGGGAGCTTACGGCGGTGTTTCATGTATTACAATCATTTTCCCATGTGCTAGTAAACCAAAGTGCCAAGTGGTATTCAGATAACCAAGGTGTAACATCTGTTACAAAAAAATGAGCTTCAATATATAGCTTTTGATATTTCCATGAGTTGTATGCAAAAGTCAATCACACTTGATATGGAATGGGTACCAAGATATGATAATGAAAGGGCAGATCATTTATCAAGAATAGTAGATTACATTGATTGGGAAAATTTCTTTTGAAACTATGGGTATGATTACTAAGTGGTTCGGTAGTTTATAAGTAGATTGGTTTGCATCAGAGTATAATGCCAAACTGCCGGTTCATTTTACTCCAGATTTAGGAACCCGTCATCGATAGGAATAGATGTATTGCCTGAATCATGGCAAGGGAAATTGGGCTTGTTTGTTCCGCCAATTTCCATGATATATCGAGTTATACGCAAACTTGAGATAGATCAGATACAAGGGTTTTTTAGTTGTTCCCTGTTGTAAATCAGCAATGTTCTGGCCATTACTGTGTCCCGATGGAATTCCTATTTTGAAACATAGTGAATAAGATAGATGTGCCTAGAAATCGCAATTACTATGTTAAATGCAAAAACGGTAGAGGCATAATTAGGAACATAAACTAACAATTCAGAATGCTTGCATGGCTGGTAGATTTTAGGGGAGAGAGTGTTTCGTTAAGATGTTGCCTCCCTTGATTTAAGAAAATTCCGAAAACGCAGAATATAGAATATGAATCAATTTACTTTTTGATTTCAATCAAGCGGCTTCGCTGATACGTATGGCGGCATCGTTAACGTGGAAAACATGTATACATATGTTGTTAAAGCGTTATCGCTAATTCATAGGCGGCTTCGTCGGAGATGAATATTACACTCAGTACATGTTAGAAACAACGGTACAAGTTAGTTCGTAAATACTTATTATGAGATTAAAATTGCTCAATCAAGTGCTACGGTTTATTGAAACAAAGAGCAAGTTCTATTTCTCAAACGGATTGCTATTTATGAATATTCGATAAAATATGTTCGTTTATACGTCTATTCATGCAGATTCACAAGGATGAAATAGTTGCTTTACCGGAATTTCTGGCGGGCAAAGTGGACCTTCTCTCGGAACTGCTACTGAAATCCAGGGCCACAAACACCAGTCGTAAATACGAGTTCTATTCGATGGAAAAATTGGGCATTAACGAACGGTTTAGGGAGAGGTGATATTTCGCCTGCTAAGGCTTTTAATGTTGAAATACATCTATGTTCTTTGGTGTTAAGGACAGAATGTTTAAAGGCATGGGCGGTGGTTAAGTGAATCCGCAAAAGATGGCTATATGAAAGATTCGTTAAAGGAAAGATAAACTGTGTCGTATTCACTTGGTTTGTAAACAAATACAAAATACTAGTACATGTGAGCACATGGCGATGTGTATATTAAAGTTGTTACCTGTCAAGAAAACGTTTATCATATTGCTGGGAAAAAAATTAATTGATTTTATTAATTAACCCGTTCTTTAAACTTCATCGGTTTCCCCAAGTGCTTTCTCTATCATGAGAATGATATTCAGGGAAATATAGTTTTCTACGTTTGAGAAAATTACTTTCCCTTGTTTACAATGTAATAACCGCCAAGTGGCGTTATACGCACGAATACATCGTGCTTATATATTTGAGAGGCATTCAGCTTTGGGGATCCGATGTGTACAGTACGGTTAAATTAATTGCTTAAAAGTTCGCTAAGTACGTAAGTACATTAAATGCATTAGGAAGATGTGTTCCACCTGTATAGAACGTTTTGTTTTTTTCAAAAATAAGAATGCATGTATGTGAATAATTGCGGAGAAGGTTGTAATGTCGGAGGGTGGAGGAGACGCCTAAAACTGACCAGAGCATGGATCTTTCCTCACCTCCCCACTATTCAATAAGAAAAACGACTGTTAAGGGTTGGGTGACCCGCTCGCAGTTCCCGATATCACGTTTCGTTCTTCAAAAACCCTTCTATTCCTACTAGGGTTTGAAAATAAGTTTAGTAGTATCTATTTCATATATTGTGAGCATTAGACTTTGGAATCCGTCAGTTGTATATATATTTACAAAGCCGTAAGGTTTCGGACCACAGGAGTCCTAGTACTGCGTACATATTTACAACGTAATCAGGTTGGAAGTTCTTTTGATTTATTGGTTTTAGGAGATTTAGATGGAGCCGGAAGGGCTCGGACCACAGGTGTCCATTGAGTAAAATGTAGATCATTGACATGTAATAATCTTGTGTTTCATTCTATAATTCATTTGAGACAACCCCCGATTATATTCCGAAGTACGAACTCTTAACTTTACGTTAACATTAATAGTTGGAAAGGTACCTTATTATTATCATTATTATAAATGGACTTTTCCAACAAAACCTGAAACGTAAACTGAAACGGACTTCGGAATAGGCTCAAATTTAAGAGGTCGTCTCAAAAGTAATAAAACATAGACAATGTGTACACAAGGGCTTGTGGATCTTTATTCGATAATATTTGACGACTTTCTCTTTTTAAGTAAACATGTTGCAATTTTAGCAATATCAGGCAAATGAGGTTTTTTTATGACGCCATATCGAACTGACAGATCTATTTTTTTTCTATTCACATATAATTTGTTCAACACACACTCTATATCTGCTTATAAGACGATTTATTTTTCTAGATTTTAATTGTTGTCTATTGGTTTTGCGTCGAATTTGCAGCCCAGTAAACGATCTCATCAGTGGATGTCTATTCGGATAAATGTTATCTGCTAACAATACACATTCGTCTGGAATCGGCAGATTTAGCCCACCTATATCAGTCATTAACAGAAACGTTTAACCACTCTCGACATGACACATATCGCAAGTGTTGTCAACAACTATCTGAGTATGAATAGCGTGGTAATGCCGATGTTAAGAATAAAACTGCTCCTGTGGCTCAGTAATTGGTTTATAAATCTGGTGTGACGTCCCATCAATGGCTCCAAAGACAGCATATATATTTCGACAGTATCCTCTCTTTAATAACCACTCTTCCATTGTAGGCCACGTTAGAAAATGCCGAATGCTATTTAGGATGATCGGAATAATATTCTGAGTGTACAGCTGAATGACAGAAGTATTGACATTGAAAACTGAAGCCAAGGCTGCAAATGATGGATAACACCTGAATCATATGATGAAAAGAAGAACTTTCTTTATATTTGTTCATTTTCTTCTTGGACAGTGTCCAATAGGAACCAAAGTGACTAAATCTAAAAGAGTTTCGGGATTTTCGCCTGTTATATTATAGAAATTGTATCTGTTTTAGGATAACATCTGGAAAACGTCCCTTCCACAGTAATTGGTGGTAAATCCATAAAATGAAAACGTTGTTGAACATTTATCCTGTGATATGGCAAAGGAGTGCTCAATCCAATTAGGACAGATCTTACACGTTGCGAGTAATCTTCATTATCTGGCGGGGGTTGCAACAGAGCGGTTATCGTAGCTAATATCAGTCGTCGCCAATTTCTTTCCATCTGAAAGTATTTTTTGAATCTATAACTATTGTGTAAAATTACACACACAGTTTGAGGCATTTACAGAGAGGGAAAAAAAATCTTATGTGGATCTGGTTGAAAAACCATCGTTTAGATATTTGTAATTCCAAACAAACGAAAAAAGTGTTAAAGTGGAACCTAATGGATCGCGAATTCGTGAAGCCATCATTCGGACCTACTGCACTCGAAAAAAGGTAGACATCGTGAATGTCTGTAGATACTAAATTAAACGAGGATTCTTGAAGAAATCGTGTCAACCTATTTTCCAGAAAAGTGTGAATGACCTATGCATTTGTTTGCGTCAATTAATTTTCACATGAAATTGCACTTTGAAATACAAATTGTCAACTTATAGTCGCGCAATATTGTTACAAATGGCTGCAAACTTAGGAGAAGAAGGTATGTTTACCATTATGTTATTGTTTAATATTAGGCGGTCCAGTCATAATGAAAAATAGACAGCGCCCTTGTAACTGGGAGCTGATCATAACAGATATCAAAAGTAACGATAGACTGGGATAGGCCCATCGCCATGTGTACGCTAGCGCCAGTCGGGAACAACTGAATGACAGAGTGGCAAACAAGTTCAGTCGATTGCTACACACACCACTACGAACGATATATGATGAGGATATAAAGCAAGTTTTGTGTTGTACGCCATTTTCACCATTATTTCAGTTATATCACGGCAACATTTCACTTATTCATTATCCCAGTGTAATCAAACCAGTACTATGCCTACATTACCGCCCGGTTCTAATTCCAGTTGCTAACCACTCGACCAAGTAAATATGTACATAAAGCAAATTTAATTTCCAAACAGTAATAATACATTGTCAAATTGCAGGTATAGCTGATATTGATCGGCTGTATCAACACGTTTGCTAATATCTTACTTATCCTGCATAAGATTGTGCTGTCCCATTTGATTATGAAAATGCCCTTTAACTCATCTGCAGAAGACAATGTTACACCGTTTTAGTTTCTATATTCTAAAACACAAACTTTCAATGACTATTCGTTTTCAAAAAATGTAATCTGATATTGTCTTAGACGACTGCGTCAGTGGAAAACCGGTGTTGGTAGACAGATCTATGTCAAAATGCTTCAAAACATTTCTTTTAACTTGCTTCAATAGAAAATTCATATTGTTGTATGTAAACTTTTAGGTCTGAACTACAGTTTGTTCGAAACATTGAAGGGCGTTTAGTGCCAGAGCAAGAACCTTATCCCGTTCAGCAGGATCACAGAGAAGCTCTGTTACAGCAGTTGAGCAGAGGATCCGAGAATGAAGAAGCCTGACCGGTCATGATGGCAGGACGTGCTGAGCCGGGTGAAGCCGAACCTGTTGGAAATCGTCCTGTTGCTGAACCTGGTGTTCCCTCAAGACGCCATTACAGAAGGGCTATAACGCAATAAACGTCGGACTCTGTCAGAATTAATTAGATAAACTTTTGTACAGGAGATTTTTGACAAAAAAAGTTCCCGAACTATTGCCTGAATTGGGGATCAGCAGTGATTCAAGTGACGATGAATATCAATGATCTATAAAATTATCAAAATTATCAAACAATGTGTCATGTTATGTATTCTTCAGAAGTATTGCCCAACAATATTGACCGTTTACTGACCTGATAAGACGTTTTTTCCACGACATACATGTACATGTATTTTCCACTATTATAAATGTTGGTGTTATTGTGTCCAACCGTGTGCGCTTTCAATAATTTGATAACAAAATACATTTCTCATGAACAATATTTGCTTAAAGGTCAGGACCAAACACTATTTTATTTAATTAATTATTATCTGGAAGTTGACAAAAAGGTTTCCGCATCCGTGTTCGTCTGTCACTTATTGCGAAAAATGTAGAATATACAATCAATTGATTTAAGATTATACCTGTCCCTAGGTCCAACTATGGAAAAATGTTATAATATTTAAAATGATACTTCGGTGAGCTTTGAAAAGAAGTCAATACATTATTTTAGGGAGCCGCCAAAGGTCAGTCGGTAACGACGAGGGTAGTCAATCCGGGGGTCGAGGGTTCGAAAAACTCGTCTCTGCCGTGTATTCTTTCCGATGATTGACACAAATTCATTGTGACTAGAGTAATCCGCCGTGGCCGAGTGGTTACCGTTAGTGATTTGGAACCGGGCGTCCCGGGTTCGGACCGTAGTAGCGGCACAACGTTTATGGTATATAGCCCTTAGTCAATGCATTTTCTTAGATTAATACTTATATAATTACCCAGGGATCATAAATAAGTGGAACTGTTGCCGTGATATATCTGAAATAATGTTGAAACGGTGTAAAACCTAAAAAAAAACATTGTGACCGGCGTCGTTCCTCTTCCACCAATGGACAGAGATATATTACGTGGGAAGGTAGCCAGTTGCCTGGGAATAGAAGAATATTGTGTTGAGTACTGGTGCGACAAAACAAGAAAACCTGTGATATAACAGAAATACTGTTGAAACGACAAACGTACCACCCCCCCCCCCCCCCCCCCAACCCAACCAAAGAAATAAAACATATATAAATAAATAAAATAAAACGAAATTAACATATACAAATAATGGTTAATAAGTCTCGTTCAAAAACTAGTTTTTAAAAAGTAAAAATAAAAATATTTAGAGATGTCGGGAAGTACAGTGAACTGATAGACGTTTTGTTGCAGAGTAGCGACATTACCTATGTACTATGCAGACACATCCAAAACATAACAACCCAAGATCGTGTGTTTCAGTCTATAATTCATTTGAGACAACCCCCGATTATATTCCTTTACATATCTTTACAGTGAGCAATACACTTGCACTTAACTTTACATGCTTAGTATTTTTAGCTTATCGTGCTTGAACTGTATATGTATTACAAAATGGAAATCGAAAGAAGAGGAATCGAGTTGGTTGATTTGGACATTTATACAATATTTGAAGCAATACTTGATAATGATGTGGACGTTGTTAAACATGGAATTAGTAAAGGCTTTACAGCTGATACCAAAAATACCGAAACATGCGATATGGCCTTGCATTTTGCTTGTTTAAACAGCAAACTACAAGTGTTAGAATTATTAAAACCAACTCTAAAGGAAGGAGACATAAATACAGTGAATGTAGAAGAGGATGACACAATATGTGGAACAGCTCTACATATGTCTATGGACGGACAAGTTGATACAACAGTTGTAAAACTTCTTCTTGACTGGGGAGCGGATCCCAACGCCAGGGATAAGAAGGGATCGACAGTGCTTCATGAGCTTATTTACAGGGCATGGGAAGATTTTGACGAAGGATTTCAGTATGAAAATATGATGTGGGAAGAAAGCGACAGCACAGAAGAAGAAAGTCTTGAAAATATTGACAAAACTCCCGATGAAGTAATTCCTTCGATGGGACCTGACTCTAGTGGAGTAGGGAAAATGTCAGAAAGAAGAACAAACATGGGAGACACGAATGCTAGTGTATTTTACGATAGACAGAACATTGGAAAGGAACAGAAAGACGATGTAAATTTAAACAGGGACATGGAAAGCACAGAAAGTGTTGATGAATTAGGAACCAGTTACCTTGAAAAATTAAAATTGCTTCATCAATACGGTGCCGACATGAATTTAGCTCATTCCGGAACTAAAATGACACCAATACACTTTTGGTTCCAAAGTTTTAACTGGTCAATGTCAGAGTACATGGGGAAATCAATACCTCAGTGGTGTGTACATTTCTTCGAAGCAATGGTTGAAAGCGAAGCCGACGTAAATATACCAAACGACCGAGGACAAACAGCACTGGTTTATCTAACCCAGCGACACTACAAACCCGACGATGCCATTTTCAGAACGTCATACCATGACTTTGTTCGTCGAGTTTTGACTGAATGTGATAGTTATGAGAATACGGGTGTTCTATATAATCGGATCCTGTTGCATGAATCAGTCGAGCACAGCAATATCGTACTTCTCGAAGAACTAATTAAACTACACAGTCATGTCAACATTGCTGACAAATTCGGAATGACTCCGTTGCATTTAAGCACACATAATCTGACCACAGACGAACGAATATTTGTAAAGGAAATGATCACGTGTCTCATGGAAAATGGTGGCGATATCAACGTTATTGACGATCATGGCGCTACTCCTTTACATCATGCTGTATCTCTTCGTAACCACACGGCCATTGAAGTGCTTTTCTCGTTTGGGGCGTTGCCTGATATTAGAGACAAACACGGCCGAACTGCCAAAGATCTTGCAAAAATAATAGATGACGACGAGTCTTTGAAATTACTCGGAGCGGCGCAATGTGATGAATATACTGCCAGTGAGTCAGGGGTATCTGACATTCGATTCGGCTTGTTTTACCCTATGTGTTGTCACAGGAAATATGATGAGGGAAGAAATGAATCCCAAAAGGAGTCTCTACTTGAGTCAGATATTGTTTTAGACAGGGACCTTGATGCCTGGCTAAACCAATTCCCTGTATGTGCCCACAATAGAATGAATGTGTTGCAGAATTGTATAGCAGGTCTAGAACACAATACCCAGCAAGCAAATCTATCCGAAGAAAATGCTAAGCTAATGCGTCAGGAAATATACCAATTAGCAGAAATGGCTGCAAGGGCAATTGCAAAAATAAATCCACTGTTCGAATGCAAAGTATTATTTGGCGGAAGTACAGCCGAAGGAACAAAAATAGGCAGTTGTGATGAATTTGATTTAGTATTTGACTTATTCAAGCTACGACAATATCTCCATTTGAAAGAAATGACTGACGAAAACGTGTTAGGCTTTGTAAATTTAAAGGTTACTGACCTGGAGATATTTACAACCAACGGCATAGAAGAACTGGTCGATGAAAATGGGTATCTGAAACGTACGGAAACGAGCAATTTGTTTCATAAATATTTGGAAAAGTCTTTAAATGGGAAGGATCTATGGACAAACAATTGTTATTACTCCTTTTGGGGTACAACAAATTCCCAAGGAGAATGTTTCAATATAGGACAGCTACATCTGGTCTGGTATGGGCCATTTCTGAAACGACAAGACGTCAGCGTTGATATAGCACCTGTCGTTAGAATAGCGGACTGGCTGCCTGCACATTGGAATGAAAATACAACAGTAGTGGATACAGGAACTGCCCGATCGGTCGGATGCTACTTAATGATGAAAGATGCAAAGCGGTACTTAGAAAATAAAAGAAATCCTGATGGCGACATTGAAGGTATGACTGTGGTCTTAAACAATGAGAATCTGTTGTTTAAAGTTTCTATCTCTCAAGTGGAGCATGCATCAATGAAGTATTTGCCATCAGCAGCAAAACTAGGATATAAGATAGCAAAAAGTTTGCCACTCCTTTGTCCTAGTATTGTGTTCCACCCTTTAATATATTTAAGCGATGAAACTCAATTAAAAGGCATTGAACTGAATGGTAAGATATACAACACGTTCCATGTCACGGAGGCTCTTACTAGTTTCACCATAAAAACCGGATTGTTTTATGAGCTAGAATCGCGTGGAATTACAATTAACTTTTCACCGGAAGAACTGCATTCTGAACATTGGAACAGGTCCGTGCTTTCCTGTGACATGTTTGACCAGAGAGTTCCAACATGCGAGGAACTAACGGAAGCAAAAGCTTGGACGCTTAATATTTACAAAAGAATAAATGCAATTGTTGCAGAGAAGAAATATCTTCCAGAATACTTTCTACTTAACATGGAAGCAACAAAACTGCCAGGACGATCGGATGGGTTTGTCGATGTCATATCGGCTTACCTAAAGTGCCTGATATACTTTATGGAGCATTTTGAGACACCGGATGACCTAGTTGAGATGAAAAGAAGCCTTGTTTAAGTTCCCAATACGCCGTTGTGCATATTTAATGTGTTCATGCCTCTGCTTTTGTTGAAGGGACGCCGGGACTACTAATAACGACCAGTTTTTACTATTAGATATATTCATAGTGCTTCAGTATTTACATGTCTGTATTTTGTTTCATTCATCTTTAAAATTCGATAAAAACTTAAACTAGAGCGTAACTTTAATTGCATGAACAGCATGTTTTTGATATTTGTCTACCATCGTTTTGCATTCCTCTCCTATATTAATGTGCTAATAAAATTAAGAAAGTGTATAACGAGTTGTTTATTCTAAATACTACAAAACGAATAATAAGCGATTCCGTCTAGTAGTCGATATATTTAAACCATAAGTAGTCCTGGCTACAGTGGTCCCGGCTTTTCTCCTTAAGCGATCCCGGCAGTTATCAGCAAATGTCCCGACCGGGATCGATACAGTATATTAAAACAATAAACATTCCCGGCCATAGTGGTACCGGCGTTTATCGATATGTAATCCCGGCAGTTATGAGTTATTGATATCGATAATCAGCAGATATAACTCCACCGGCTTTAAAAGTAATAAGATAACCCTTTTTTGGTGAATTTAATTTTACATATCAACTATGAAATGCCGTAAAAATATGATATACTTCCTGATATCAAACCTTTTTTTTTTTTTTCATTTAGCTATTTACCTTAAACGGAAGAAATGCTGATAAATTCGTATATGGTAGCGTTTTAGCCAGAATTTAAAAATACCAAGGTGCTGTTAAAGAGGGACAGTGTGCTAAGGGAGAAAAGGGCACATTGTATCGGGCTGTGACGAACTTAAATATTAGGAATTTGACAGACAGAACATGTTAGGAATTGTGTTAAATTGAAGTAATATTAGGTTACTAGAAGCCTAGACCCACTATCTGTACGCAAATGTGACCTAAAAGCATTCCACATCGGAATGTCAATAATGCCCCAAGTCGCCTGACGCGGTTCCATAATAAAGTAGAAATAGACTGCGTGTGCCTAGGTACAAGAAAATCTGTTATAAATTATAATTATGACTGTGACTTTCGGTAAGTTCGAATAATAAGGATCAACCTTAGAAACGTATTTTAAAGTTAGCGTTAAGTCCGTCGATTGTCTGTTTCGAATGTAAACTGTCTGATCGAACTGTGCGTCTACACGGGTTGATTTGGACCTTTGTTGAGGATTTATGTGGTTTCGTAAGGAGGGCTGTGACACAAAGAGGTACCACAAATATAAATATAATTAATTTCGCGTTGTGTTTCTACATTTTATTAACTACAGAGAATAATGTCTACTGATCAACTAAACATCATGTCTAAAGTATAACACCATGTCTATATGTTCGCCCATTTCAGAAGCCCCCCCCCCCCCCCCAGAGTAAGCCTGAGCGCGGCTTATATACTGGCTTTTCACCATGGTAACAATATGATAAATGTCCAATTTTGTTATCCTGGTCACGAACACCATAAAAAGTGGGTACCCCTTATGTGACACAAAGAGGTACCACAAATATAAATATAAATAATCGCGTTGTGTTTCTACATTTTATTAACTACAGAGAATAATGTCTACTGATCAACTAAACACCAGATCTATATGTTCGCCCATGTCAGAAGCCCCCCCCCCCCCCCCCCCCAGAGTAAGCCCGAGCGCGGCTTATATACTGGCCTTTCACCATGGTAACAATATGACGTAAGGAACGTATCTTCGTGGCATGTCCGCAGGGGCCATTGTGCCACAGGGCCCGTAGTATTTGTACGATGGTGCGCATTAGATGCACCTCAAAATAAGGTTGCGTATTATCCCTTTATCATTATTCGTATTAACTGTAGTTGTTTTCATAGAAAAGCTAAATTTAAAAAAAGTCGTATCCGAAACATGAGAATGACACTGAAATATGAACAGTTGATCATACCGTGCGCCTTTGTTGAGCACCGATGTGTTTTTGCTGGGTTGGCTTTGGGGGCGTATTACACCTGTATCATTATTCTTATTAGCTGCAGTTCTTTTCGTAGAAACCGTTTATTTAAGGTATGTTCATTGAAACGAAATATAGTCGTTTCCGAAACATGAGAATGACAAATGTGAAATATCATACACAGATATTCTTTTTTCTTAGAAGCAAGTCTTCTTTTTATGCAGTATTCATTTGTTTCTAGGTAAATATGAACGTACTTCTCGTCTTACTTATTACCTAGGGCTGATTTGACTTCAAGCGTCTCTGCAGCAGACGACTTTATAAGTTCGGGAAACATTTGGAAGTTGAGAAGAGAGGAGATATTGCTTGGATTGAACATTTCCTCCATTCGCAAAAAGAATTTTCTCCAAACGTATGAAAACTGTTTCTTTTCGACGACATTCCATCTAATTTGTCATTAAGATGTTTCAGACGTTTAAAACGTTTGTAAAATCAGAATAAAAAGGAAAAACATCATCATACTAAATTTAAACAAGACAGCAATCAGGCACGAGATGACTGGAAAAGCTTGCTTGTAAACAAATATCGCGATATGTTTTGACGGTTTTGTGTAAATTGTTTACAATCAAAAATATTTTGACTCTTTCCGACATACAACTAATCAGCAATTTGCCACAATGTTTTCATCAATCGTCTGCTGCAGAGGCGTCATAATACGTCTATTAGTTAAGTTAGTGTTTTTTATAGTGTCACCACTATTCAAAGGTCCAGTCATTTCTGACTTATGAGATACCTTTGTCCTGAACATTTTTACTTCCAGTCCTAATTTTTTGTTCAAGCATCACGCAGACAGGCTGTTGGTACCATTATGTAACTAGCCGGTGGCTACCCAACCGACCCTTCCAGAACGGACCCCATCGTCACCACTTGGTTTCGAACCTTCAACCTGCCACTCCCGAATCGAATATCATAACAAGTAGGCTATCGAATCGATAGAAGGGAAAGGGTTACGTGAAAACATTTTACAACTGGAGATTACACAATGGTATATCTCACAAACATCTTTCCAGCCCACCGATTTCCAAACGTCCTTGACATTCTTGATATGGTGTAAACACTATGTTATTATATTTATATTTGTACAAAGCACTGACATATCGTAAATGATATATTTTAAGAATTTAGTAATTAAGATTGTTTTCCGCATTTGAGCCCATTTGAACGTTCGCATTCCTGAACATTATAGATCTAAATTAAATTGAATAGCAGCTTGAATTTGCACGGTTTTAAAAAAGCCTTAAATGTCTATCTACATATTATTTAGTCATAGGTACATCATTTGACAAGTTTTTCAAGTTTATATTCGCTAATCGGCATCTTGCCTTTGGCCATTTACAAATGGTATAAATGGTGATATGACCAAGACACAAACGTTGGTGGATCCACATAAAACTAAATGGGCTAAAATTCTAGTAGTTCTTACTGCAATTCAGTAATATATTTCGAGACAAAGGTATAAACTATAAATGCAAAAGCAACCGATGATTGAAAATGGCAGTGTGCAAATTATTCTGAGAGCTTTCCCTCAAACATTTTCCATGATGAAGACACCTTTTGCAGTTGACGACTTTTTAAATCGCACACACACACATACACGGACGCACCAATTTAATGTTACCGTTCGTATTCTTTCAAATTACTTAGTAAGTTATATAACTTATAAATATATTGATCATTCTATAAGCGACAAGGTCAGTATCAATAATCGGATATAAAACAGGGTATATCATAGACGCTGATAAATACAACTATTTCTAAATCTAAAATCTGTATTACTAGTTCCCGAGAATCCGACCTGGTACCAGTCTAATTTCTTATCAGACTTAGAAAATTACTTCCCTTGAATTTTCAGCTCTCTACAAAAAAGAACAAACAAAATGGACGATTTTATGTAATCTTAAATGTCAAATATCGAAGAAAGGCATTTATTTGATCATTTTGCCTAAATCAGCTCCATTTTAATAGGTATTTGTTTTGAATATTAGCATTCGAATATGGAATATTTCTAAACACTTCTCTAATGTTATGGTTACAAAATGAATTAACAAATGACTACGCTGAAGCAAAAATCAAATTGTCCTCTACCAGCCAACATTTACATTTTACTCCCCCAACGTTTCCATAACAATGACAAATGCTTGTTTAACTAAACTTGAAGGTTACAATACACCAAAACAATTCCTTCTTTGATTCCATGTAAATCGACCAGTTTCAGTCCTCGATTGTCATACTTTCTAAGCGTTTCTCATGTAGAACACCATATATCATTGAAAAGAAATACCTCCTAGTTTTAAAACAATCCAAAGAAAATGTGGGGTCATTCATTATGCAAGAAAGAACTCACCAGGTGAAAATGGTAACCGTTATTTTTAACCATATGGGGCCCGGACAAAACCGGTATTTAGCATTCTTTACTTCAGCGTATGTATTTAGCTTAATTTGACCTGTACGTAAAATAAACACTTTATAGTTTTGAATATATTTAACTATTTCCCACACACCTATTTGACACCTATGCATTAGACGACTTTTGAAAACATTGTGGCAAAAGGAGAATTCCTCATGATGAGCATGTTCTCCCTTTAAACTATTTCTATCATTGTTAAATTTCATAATTGCAGATTTTGTCCAGCATTTCTCCAACAAACACAAGCTGCAAACCATTGACAATAAATCAAAAGCAACTGTAAAACAATTATGTACGGGAATGTCATTCAATTATTTTTGTCCTAGGTTCCTTTTCACTTTATATGATTAGATGAAACATTTTGTCCTTCGTCCTATATTGTTCACAATGATGAAGATCAGAAGAAGTTTTACATAGGATTCATTTAAATTACAAATGGAGCTTTTTTAATTCTGTGAAAATGCTGTGGCTGAAAAGCGAACTTAATATTTTGACTTGATTACTCTGTATTGGATACACAGTATTAGTAGTAGCATTTTTTAATTTTTAACAGTTCTGCTTCAGATTTTAGAAGCCCAGCATCACTTCAATGAGTTTCAATGATATCAACATTACAAGGAGAGGACATGCTATTAAGTCTTATCCATATTTTTAACTCATGTCAACTTAAGTGCTGTGTCCTAAAATATTAATATTCTAACTGTTTTTGCCATACTTTCATGATTTCCCTTTTGAGCATGTATTGTAAAGTCCCAGAATGATATAGGAATTAATCTTTGTAATTTATTATTGTTGGGTTAGCCCATAGATTTTAAAATATTATTATTTAATTTCAAAGTTGATATAGATTAATAAACTGTCCATACATTTTATAGATGCTCTTACAGATATGGAGAATAATAATAAAATATGGTACTGCAGGCTTAATTTACTTGTCAATGTATCAGCCTAGTTCATGCACCTTTGTAATTTGTTATTGTTGGTTTAATTTATGAACTTTAAAATATTATCATCAATAACTTATGTTTCGCTATCAGAATATAATTACTGCATTTCAGAATGAATATAAACTAATAACCTGTCGATAAAATAAGACAATGCTGTCACAGAGAATCAGAAGAGGAATTAAGTATGGTACTACAGCCTTACTTGTCAGTGGATCGGCCTACTGCATGCAGAAAAATGACTGGGAAATGTCAACTGTTGGAGTGATGCGATTTGGAAGAGCTGCATGTACAGTAAGTTTAACCTTTTCTAACATCACAACGCATTCTAGGCATCTTTTGCTTGATGACTTATGAAAACATTGCTGAGCATTACATTAAGAAAAATTTCTTGATTTACCATAAATGTTTTCAATTATGCTTACATTGATAAAGATTTCTTCATATTTTTGCTTAGCTATAAATGTTTCATAATTCATCTGCTGCGTTTTCATGTAAAATATGTACTAACATAACAACTTATATTAATTTGCCAGGAATTAATCATGTGACATAATTTTCTTACAGGCTGTCTATATCGTACTTGATTACAAGTGGACTCTGAGAAATGTTGAAAGTGAAAGTGAAGAATGTAAAATGTTGAAGTCTCAGGTAAGATAACTATTGAGATGATTCCAGTAATAAGAGAGATACTGTGGGACATAGACCAGTGTACTCCTCCTTATCAAGTCATTTTCAGTCTTTTTGACACACCTGCAGTAGACGACATTTAAAAACATCATAGCAAAAGAAGAAATTTATCAAAATATGCAATTTCTCCTTTTGTCAAAATATTTTCAACTATATAAAATAAAAGTATTTTCAATAATTATACTTTCTTTTATTGAGATTTATTATTTTGCATAGATATTTTTAAAGTTGTTATATCAATTACTCCACTTGCCTCATTATTTTTGAAAGTCATTTGCTGTAGATACATTTTAAAAAATGTGGCTGCTTTTTCGAAAGGCTTAAATATTTTCCATAAAAACACACAATATTGAATTATACATTCCATTCAAATGGAAAATTTCTGACGCTTAACACTTGATATGATTTCCACACAGTTACATACACGTTCAGCTGAACGACTCCGTGACTTGTGCTGTAAAAACGGAGGTGCGTTTATCAAAGTTGGTCAACACGTGGGAACACTGGAATACCTGCTACCTCAAGAATATGTTGCTGCAATGAAAGTACTACACAGCCGAGCGCCACAATCATCAGTGGAAGAAATATGTAAAGTTTTTAAAGAGGATATAGGGAAAGAGGTACGAGTAAAGTCCCTTAAACTTATTTACCAGGCCTGCATTGGGTTTATCATTTTCCACAACTAGACACATTTCGAAGCAACTGCAGCAGAAATCATTCTGACAAAAGGAAAAATGGCTCAAAACAAGCAATTTCTCCATTTACTACAATTATTTCTTTTCAAAAATTAAAACTTCATTTATAGAGATTTTTTCATGTTTTGGCCAAAATGTTTTCTAAGTCGTCTTCTGTATGTGAGAAAAAGTTAAAGACCAGTACGCTTAAATTTAAGCTTTAGAAAAATTTGAAATACCTTACAGCCTTGAGACTGAAAGTTCTTTTAGAATAAAACATTGCAAAAGTTGATTTAATTAAGATTGGGTTTCCGATGTTTTTATTGTTTGAAGGCCTAACACAGAGTTTCCGTGTGTTGTCTCCCTTGGCAGTGTGACACATGGTTTGAATGGCCTAAAACAGAGTTTCAGTGTGTCGCTTCCCTTGGCAGTGTGAATATGGTTTGAATGGCCTATACAGAGTTTCAGTGTGTCGCCTCCCTTGGCAATGTGACACATGGTTTGAATGACCTAAAACAGAGTTTTAGTGTGTCGCTTCCCTTGGCAGTGTGAACATGGTTTGAGTGGCCTAAAACAGAGTTTCAGTGTGTCGTCTCCCTTGGCAGAGTGACACATGGTTTGAATGGCCTAAAACAGAGTTTCAATGTGTCGCTTCCCTTGGCAGTGTGACACATGGAACTCACTTCTCCATTGTATGTCTGTCAATGGTTTCATTCAGTGATTTATTGCTAGGTGACACATGGAACTCACTTCTCCATTGTGTGTCTGTCAATGGTTTCATTCAGTGATTTATTGCTAGGTGACACATATGTTCCTTTGGAGATTTGGAATATGGGTATAGCACATAACAATATTTGGATAAAAAAAGAGTGTTAGATGTATGAAAGTATATTGAATATCTTACTATAGATCTAGAGCATTCAGGAAAGTTTGTTTGGAAAAGGTGAAATTTCTAAAGTAGCTCAATAATGTGCAATTTCTCCTTTAACCACACAATTTTAAACTCAATTAATTAATTATTATTATACTTTCATTTTCATAAAGACATTCCATAATATCGTCTCAATGTTTTCACATTCATCTGCTCCTGATTAATTCAGTTATGTCCCCTTGAATTCCTCATACATATTACATATATGTCCATATTTTGTGAACACTATTTCTCAGCAACCCTTTATCAGAATTTAATATTACTTCACAAGTATGATTGATACCATATTGTGCATATTGTCGGCATGTTGCACCGGAATAATTTTTAAATGAGCTATGGTCCCTTGAATTTCTCATACATATGTATATTGTCAGGCACCAGCTTGGGGGGTATTCATCACCTTCAGTGATATTTCTAGTTTGTACTTTGTTTATCAGGTAGAAGAAGTGTTTACATCATTTTCATCAGAACCCCTTGGCACTGCTTCTCTCGCTCAAGTTCACAAAGCAACAACAAAGGATGGGAAAGAGTTAGCTGTGAAAATTCAACACCCAAGAGTTAAAGCTCACTCATTTGTGGACATAAAGACAATGGAGGTAAAGCTTTGGAACAGACTTAGCCAATCAACTAATCGAGGGCTTGGCGTGAAACGGTTGTAACTTAAATAGGTATTTTTTTACCAAGGTTAATCACCTCGCAATAAAGTCTTTATAAGCGTTAACTCATTTTACTTGGTAAACAATGGAAATTTAGGTGCCATTGCTCGTTCTGAGCAATGGCACCTAAATTTGCATTGTTTACAAAGGGGTCAAAATTGCCCCTAAACCAGGGTTTTCAAAATAGGTTTTTAGTTACAACCGTTTCACGCCAAGCCCTCGTAATGTGCTCTTTCAAATTAAAATTATTTGTAGAAATGAATTTGAAAACCTACACACGCAAAACAAAACATTGATTAGAGAGGAAAACACTGTGGGGGGAAAAAAGAATTAGCTTATTTTGAGTACTTTCTTCTTTTCCTTCGTTTTCAAATGATCTGCTATGGAAGCATCAACTAGATTATATATCCAGTATTGGGTTAATCTTTTAACTGAAATGCCAGTTTAACCCTTTCACTCATATAGTCGCTTTCTGACGACTCTGCAGCAGACAGCTTTTTAAAAACATAGTGACAACCCTTTCCCTCATACGACAGTTCTGCAGCAGACGACTTTGAACATATTTTGTAAAAAAATAGAAAATCTCCATAATTGAATGGATAACCTATGACAAAAAGTGGAAAACATTGTGGCAAAAGAAGAAATTGCACGTTTTGTGCAATTTCTTCTATTGTCACTATATTTTCAAAAAGCCGTCTGCTGCAGAGGCGTCAGAAAGCGTCTATATGAGGGAAAGGGTTAAAATGTTATTTGAGGTCATCTGACTCATCAGCATCAGGCCAAAATACATTAACTCCGAAATTGAGATTTTACAACTAGTGCAGATCCTCTTAAGCCTGCATAGTCTGAAACAGCATCTAGTTGCACATGCATTCTTTAAGGCTGCAAGGAACAGTTCTGACCAAACCTGGATTATAATACATCTAAAAATACCTATGTGCATTAACCTTAAAACCTACAGTAATACGGTTGTTTTTTTGCATGACATAGCTTTAACTCTTTCAGCGCCAAAGGCAATATTGAGGTTTTTGCAAACAATACTGATTCAGGTGAGTCAGCTCGTAACGAGCTGTCTCACCTGAAATCAGCATTGTTTGCCTTTTAGTTATCAAAATAGTCCAAACTTTTATTACATGAGAAATGGAGACGCCCGATTTTGAACATGGAAGAGTCTACTTTAAACAATTCGGCGCTGAAAGAGTTAAATAGGTTATTGTCTGTCTTTACAGTTTTTGATACGACGAGTTTGCTGGGTTTTTCCAGAATTTCAGTATGTGTGGTTGGCAGAGGAAACCAGGAAAAATTTACCATTGGAATTAGACTTTGTTAGAGAAGGTCACCATTGTGAGCGAGTAGCAAACATGTTAAGTTACTTGAAATTCTTAAAGGTAAGTACACAGAGAAAATCAAGTTGAGAAGCATAGTTCATATTCTAAAATCTTTTATTTGACCTCCAAACCCTTAACCCTTTCCCACATACAACAAATCTGCAGCAGACGACTTTGTAAACATAGTGACCAAAACCTGAAAAATCTCCATAAAAAATAATTTTTCTCTTTTGGCCACAATGTTTTCAAAAGTCGTCTGCTATGCTGCTATTGCGTCAAAATGCATCTGCAGGTGGGAAAGGGTTAATTGTGAGTTTCTCAAAGAATCGTATCAGTCCCACATACTACAAATCTACAGCAGATAACTTTGAACTTCTTAGCAGAGATATGGAAAATCTCTAGAAATGAGAGTTAAATTTACGATAATTAAAGAGAACATTAAGGCAAAAGGAAAAAATGCTCATCGAGAGCAATTTCTCCTTGTGTAACTATATTTCAAGAAGTTGTCTGCTGAAAATGTGACAAAAATGCAACCTACATGTTGGAAAGGGCTACATTCACACAATATAGACTTTAGTTGCTTAATTAGGGAGTCAAAATGAACCAATGATAACAGTTTTCCAACCAATATTTTGAAAAGTCCAGCAGGGCTCCTTAAATTTTGAAAATTTAACATTTTTGAGTATTTTTGAATAGTTGATCAGCGGATTTCCAAAACTTACATCAGTTTGAAAGTAAACGTCTGGATAATTTGTCATTTCAATTTCACACACAAAGCAAAATATGCGGCAGACGCATCTAACATCTCTTTAAATGCAAAATGAATTGTTGAATAGAGTCGAAAAGAATGTGACAAAAGGAGAAATTGCTCTTTTTGAGCAATTTCTCCTTTTGCCACAATGATTTCAAAAGTAGTAAGCTGCGTCTTATCCTGGTTGTATTATATCTTTCAGCATTAAATATTGAAAGAAATAAGAAATTGATCAGAAAGAGAAACATCTTCTTTTTCCTACAATAATATTTAGATTTGCATCAAAACTTTAGAGATGTAACTGTTACTTTTTTCCCAGGTTTGTTAAGAGCATACAGCTTCAAAAATGATATTTTATTTACTCAGATTAGAAAATCTGTTACAGAAAAATAATGATGTTTATCTCTGGGAGTGTCAAAATCCCATTACTTAAATATATCATATGAAACTACTAGTTTGGTTTCCAGTGTTATGCTCAAGTCTTTGTTAGAACATGGAAACCAAACTATGAAAATGACATCACATCAGCGGTTTGGCGTTATATAATTTTAGTCACTTTGGTGTCGAAACCGGCTAATTTCATGTACATTTTTTCTAAATACGCCTCATAAATCACTTTCTGTGGTAAAAAGAATATCTCATTCATCTTAACTAAGCTGAATATGACGCTCACCAAGGCTAACGGCATATCATCTTAAATAAACACTTATGAAATATCCCCTATTTCTTAACAGATGACATTTGAAAAACATTGTAGGAAAAGAAGACATTGCTCAAACAGAGACATCTGTTTCCCACAATAATACTTTGAATCGGATCAGAACTATCTAGATCTTACTTTGTTCCCCTTGTGTTTTTTAAAGCTTACAGCTTTAAAAATAATATATCAGATAATCAGATTTGAAAATCTGTCACAGACACATTTTGATGTTTCTTCCACACGACGTGACTTTCGAGGCATTGTGGAAAATTAAGAAATTGCTTCAAAAGTGAAACATCTTCTTTTCCTGCAATACTATTTAAATTTGTGCCATTTTTACAGATAATACTTTTTCCCCCTGAGTTTGTTTCAGAGCATACAGTTTATAATAATATATCAGATAAACGGATTTAAAAAAAATTCTGAAACTTATCTTGGATAGTTGATACTCTGTCTGCCTTATTTAAAATGACAGGTATCACTTGCATTTTCTTTGAACATTTCTGCAAAAGTAACTTTTGAAGACACTATGGGAAAAGAAATTTTGCTCATGACGAGCATTTTTCTCCTTTTGATTCAATATTTTCAATTCTATGTCGGATTAGGCTTCGATTTATAGAAAATTAACATTTTCCCCAAGAAGTTTTCAAAGACTTCTGCTGCTGTTTTAATTATGAAAGGATTAAAACAGGCAAACAGAAATTACCAATATTATTTTAAACAGGTCCCAAAGGTATACTGGGAGTACACCAATGAGCGAGTTTTAACCATGGAATTCTGTGAGGGAGGGCAGGTCGACGATGTAGAATATATGAAAAAACATGAGATAAATGTCAATGAGGTAAAATAACCGGAATTTACCGTGAAATATTTAATTAATCATGTATTGGATATGACATTTATGACATTGTCTGTTTAGAATACTTTAGAACACATCGTCAGGAGTATAATATGTTTAAGTCTATTTTGGATTTGAAAATACATGACTTTGTATGCTTCTTAGAAGATTCTGTAACTTGCGTAGGTTTTGATCAGACAGAGCAGATGTGCAGACTGATGGAAACGTATATTGATCAAAAATGCCAATGTGTACCTTACCTGCGGACAGGCTCATATAAAGACTGATTTAAAAACATCTGAGGAAATAAATAAAACATCTGTATAATTGGTAATAATAGATATTGATACAGATTTGCTAAGAATGTGGAAAAAGGAGAAATATCTCATTATGTGCAGAAAAGAAGCATCATGAGTCATCTCTATCAAGGTAAGGCTAACTTTTTAAATGTTATATACTCATGTATTGTTTTAACCCTTTCCCTCATATAGACGCTTTCTGTTGCCTCTGCAGCAGACAGCTTTTTGAAAACAGTGTTTAAAGAAGAAATTGCACAAAACGTGCAATTTCTCCTTTTGCCACAATGTTTTCAATGTTTAGTCATAGGTTTTCCATTCAATTATGGAGATTTTCTATATTTTGACAAAATATGTTTAAAGTCAACAAATCTAAGGTGATTTGCGACCAGTGAAGATTCAGATCATTCTGCACATCTGCACAGTTTAACCCTTTTCCTCATACGACAAATCTGCAGCAGACGACTTTGAACGTATTTTGTCAAAACATAGAAAATCCCCATAATTGAATGGATAACCTATGACAAAAAGTGGAAAACATTGTGGCAAAAGGAGAAATTGCATGTTTTTTGCAATTTCTTCTTTTGACACTATGTTTTCAAAAAGCCATCTGCTGCAGAGGCGTCGGAAAGCGTCTATATGAGGGAAAGGGTTAAACAAGCTCTTGACTGGTAATCAATAAGTAATAGAAGGCTTTGTATACATTGTCTATTTAGATGAGATTGCAAAATATGTAGATCTTTATTTACATTGGTTGTAAATAACTGGTTGGCTTTCCTTGTCAATTGCTCACATACAATCAAACCTGTGTTAAAGACCACCTCGGAATAGCAATTCCCTGTCTTTAGCAACCACACTTTTACTCATTTTCTGCATAAATGACCCTGCAATTAAAGACCACCTGTGAAAAAAAAACATATTGTTGTCTTCCCATTGGCGGTCTTTATACACAGGTTCCACTGTATATACATTTTACAGGTATCAAGAGATCTGGGCAAGCTGTATAGTGAAATGATATTTGTGAAAGGCTATGTTCACTGTGACCCCCACCCCGGTAATGTCCTTGTCAATAAAACGAGAGATGGGACACAGATTGTACTACTGGACCATGGATTATACCAGGTACACTCAACTTAATTCACTCTTTAACCCTTTCCCTCATACTACAATTCTGCAGCAGACGACTTTGAACATATTTTGTCAAAAAATAGAAAATCTCTATAATTGAATGGATAACCTATGACTAAAAGTGGAAAACATTGTGGCAAAAGGAGAAATTGCTCGTTTTGAGCAATTTTTCTTTTGTCACTATGTCTTCAAAAAGCCGTCTGCTGCTGAGGCGTCAGAAAGAGTCTATATGAGGGAAAGGGTTAAGCTGCATAGTAATGTTAACCCCTTCCCACATACAAAAAATCTGCAGCAGACGACTGAAAATTTAGTAAAAACTATGTGATCTCTTCATAAATGAAAGAGCAGCTATTGAACAAAGTTGTGGCAAAAGGAGATATAGCGTATTATGAAAGTCATCAAAAGTCGTCTGCTGCAGAAGCGTCAACAAGCGTCTATGTTACCATTAACATTGTGCATTTGGATATTGTCTTTGTGAAATGTTATATTCAACTCGGAACATATGATTAACCCTTTCCCACATACAACAAATCTGCAGCAGACGTCTTTGGAAACAGGTTTGCAAAACTCTATACACTGCACAGTTGTTTAGTAGTATCTTATCAGTAAACATTGTTTATGTGGATATAGTCTTTGTGAAATGGTACATTCAAGACGTAAACAAGGAAATGAGAACCAAAAATACCCCTTCTATCTTGAGCTCTGAACATATTATTAACCCTTTCCAACATACAACACATCTGCAGTAGACAACTTTGAAAACAGCTTGGCAAAAATAAAGAACACAATTATAAATTCAAGATATTTATTGAATATACTTGACAACATTGTGGCATAAGGGGAAACTGCTCATCAATGTTTTCAATCGTCATCTACTGCATTTGCATTGAAATGTGCCTACAAGTGATAATCTGATATAGCTGCATGCTTATCTTGAATTTATGCTTCTTGTGACTTTTGTAACTTTATTGAACATTTTCCCCACATACAACGAATCTGAAAACATCTAGGCATAAATATGGAATATCTCTTAAATTGAAAGATTAATTATTGAATAAAGTTGAAAACATTGTGACACAAGGAGATATTTGTCATTATGAGCAATTTATTCTTGCAACAACGTTTTCAAAAAAGCATCTGTTAAAGATGCATACAATTGCCTCAATGAATGCACATGAATATTGTCTCTGATAGACGATTTTTTTTTGTGA
This sequence comes from Serripes groenlandicus, assembly GCA_031761405.1. Lineage (NCBI taxonomy): Eukaryota > Metazoa > Mollusca > Bivalvia > Cardiida > Cardiidae > Serripes > Serripes groenlandicus. Next base: position 89,055,294 of record JASEVX010000005.1, on the reverse strand, counting down.
CACTATTAAATGAATTTACTTGTGTAACAGTTTCTGATAGACGATTTAAAAAGAAGGTCATCAGCTAAAGATGAATGCAAATACCTCAATGACTAAAATTGAATATTGTCTCTGACATAAGATTTTCGTAACAACTATAAGATGAATTTACTTGTTTAACAGTCTCTGACATAAGATTTTCGTGACAACTATTAGATGAATTTACTTGTTTTACAGTCTCTGATAGACGATTGTAAAAGAAGAGTCATCAGCTAAAGATGCATCACAATGCCTCAATGAATATTCTTGATTATTGTCTCTGACCTAAGATTTTCGATACAATTATTAGATGAATTAACTTGTTTTACAGTCTCTGACATAAGATTTTTCGTTTCAACTATTAGATGAATTTACTTCTTTTACAGACCCTGACAGAAGATTTTCGTATCAACTATTCCAAATTGTGGATGTCTCTTATACAAGCGGACATGGATGGCATTAAGAAGTATGCGCAGAGGCTAAATGTTGGGAAACTTTACCCTTTGTTTTCATGCATGCTGACTGCCAGGTCCTGGAAAGCCATAGAGAAAGGAATAGAGAAAAATCCTCTCACCAAATCAGAAGTATGAACACTAGGAGAGCTCTAGAAAAGGGGCTTATTTCATGTTCTAAAATATTTATATGACATACAAACTTTACTTTAGGGGACAATTCCTTTGAGTAGCAACAATACAGGTTTTTAGCTCCACTAGCTAAAAGCCAGTCGAGCTTATTTCATGGTGAATTGGCCGTTGTGCGTCCGTCAACTTTTTGCTTCAAACGACTTTTCCTCCCTAACCACTTGGACAATTGGGATGAAACCGAAAGAAAAAACTTTAAAAGTATTCTCCTTCTTAACTGGTTGGCCGATTTTCAAATAATTTGGTAGAAATGTTCCTTGGATGATCCTCTATCAGATTCCTTCAAGCCATGTTGATTGGTTTAAAAACATGGGCGCCAGGGTGTGTGGCTTTTTTGCCTTATATGGCTATAGTGAGAACTAAAATTATCTTCTTCTGAAAGTGTCAGGCTGATTTTCAAATAATTTTATAGAAATGTTCCTTGGGTGACCCTTTATCAGATTCTTTCAAGCCATGTTGATTGGTCGAAAAACATGGCCGCCAGAGGGCGGGGCTATTTTTCCTTATACAATTAAGACCATCATGAAATTGACAAATTTACCATTCACGCTTCGCTCCGTTCTGTTCAGTTCTAATCCGCTCTTAAAGGTGCTGAACTCCAGATGGACATCAAACATTTTGAAATGTTGAAAGTTTTTCTAATATTGTTTATAGTGACAACAAAGTAAGTAATAAGTAGTTCAAACTATGATGGCAGTAAAAATTGAAACAACTGTCAATTGAAAGTCTTGAAAATGTACAAAATTTGACTTAATGGGTATGTCTCCCCTGTAAAAAAGAAACATAAATGATCAATATTTTGATTTTTATGGCACTGGAAAGTAAAATAATTACTTTAATTTCATCCCAGAATTATGATTCTTATAGTTCAAGATAACTTTTGAACAGTTTCAAAACTTCGACTATAATATCTTTTTTCTGGAGTTCAGCACCTTCAGCGTTCAGTCGTCAACCGCTCAATGAGCAAAGCATTCATGTGATTGGATTTGTTCAGAGCCTTCAAACTTTGTTCCAATTATGCTCACAATCCAATCACGTTCCGCTCAGATTGTCAATTTCATGATGTTCTTAACTGTATGGCTATAGCGAAAACTTCTCCGAAAGTGCCAATTTTCAAATAATTTTGTAGAAATGTTCCTTTGGTGACCTTCTATCTGATTCCTCAAGCCATGTTGATTGGTTGAAAAACATGGCCACCAGGGGGCTGGGTTGTTTTGCCTTAAATGTTTTTTAGATCACCTGAGGTTAAGGCTTAAGACTGTTCACTCTCTATTCGTCGTCTGTCTGTTGTTAACTTTAAGCTTCCAATGACTGTTTTACCCTTTCCAGCATACAACAAATGAGCAGATGACTTTGAAAAAAAAAAAAAAACCTGACAGAATACTTTAAAATAGAGTTGAAAACATTGTGGCAGATTGAGAAATAGCTCATTGCCAGAATGTTCTCAAAAGTCGTCTGCTGTAAAGGGATCAGAAAGGGTCTGTATGTAGAAAAAACAAAGGGGAGAACCTGCTCATCACATGATTTTAACCCATTCATAACTATCATAACAAACTATCATAACAAACTATCATAACAAACTATCATTTTAACACTTTCACGCATTTTGACACATCTTTATCAAACTTCACTTTAGCAACATTGTTTTCAACTCTTTTCAATGATCAAACTTTTATTTATCAATATTTTTCATGGTAACACCTCTTATGTTTTCAAAGTTGTCTGCTGCAGATTTGTTGTATGTGGGAAAGTGTTAAATCCTACATTGGTTCATCTTTATTTGTTGCCCCCATCATTTGTGCCAAATATTAGTACTGCCAATATAAATCCCACTATAAATCCGCCAATTTTTTTGTATTTTTCCGTATTTTGTTTGAGTATTGAGCTGACTTCGGATTTTGCAAAACTTGTTTATTAGCTCACCTGAGTATGAAGAGCTCAAGGTGAGTTATTGTTATCGCCCTCTGTCTGTCGTCCGTCTGTAAACATTTTCTCTTCAATAACCAGTGGATCAATTGTAATGAAACTTCCCCTCAACGTCCTCCCCAAAATTACTTCAAATATTTTGGATCCATACAAAAATCTGGTTTCCATGGAAACCGATGAAAAAGCTTTAACATTCTTCTTATCCAAACTTGTTGGTTGATTTTCAATTAAAACAGGGGGCGGGGCTGTTTTAATATCTTCTCCTCCAAAAGTGTCTTGCTGATTATTTTAAACTTATTTATTTTAAATTGATTGCGAAACAATCTTTAAGGTTATATTAATCACGCTCGATGTCTGCTTCCTGGATACTTAACCAGTACTCGCGCCGATTGTGTGGAAAAATCCCACAGTCAGGACCCGCTTATCACGGGACTCGAACCAGGGACCTTTGATGTGAGAGGCCGACGCTCTACCTCTGCACCACTGTCTTCCACATTGCTGATTTCCAAATAGTTTTGTAGGAATGATCCTAGGGTGACCATCTATCAGATTCTTTCAAGTCATTTGATTTGATGAAAAACATGGCTGACATGGGTGGGGCTGTTTTGCCTTATATGGCTATAGTGAAAACTTTCAAAATCTTCTTCTATAAAAGTGTCTGGCTGATTTCCAAATAATTGTGTAAAAAATTTCCTAGGGTGTGACCCTCTATCAGAATCCTTCAAGCCATTTGATTGGTAAAAAAAATGAAGTTATTGTGGTTTGCATGACAAATCATATTACTCAGGAGAGCGATCAAGGGCCAGCATTGCCCTTATTTAAAGCATCGTTTACATCGATACAACAAGTCTGTAGCAGAAAAATATGGGAAAACTCTACAAATGATGGTATACCTATTGAATAGTGTTGAAAACATTGTGACAAAAGTGGAATCTTTCTTCTTAAGACATCTGCTGCAGATGGTTTAGTAGTTTTCAATGCAAATCCTTTCTTTCTATTTTCAGAATGAAGAGATAGTTGACAATGTGGGAACATATATGGTGGAAATTTCTGAAATATTAAACAAGATACCAAGACAGATGCTTCTTATCATGAAAACAAACGATGTACTACGTGGAATAGAGGCTTCGCTGAACACTCGTGCTAATGCCTCATATTTCATCAACATGTCAAAATGTTGCGTGCGAGCTCACGGCAATTATAAACTGAGTCGAAACAAAGGATTTATTTCTGGCGTTAGGATTAAACTCAATACACGTTTACAGTTGATGAACATTGAGATTTATGAATTCTATTTGTGGTTGAAATCTACAGTGTTATACCAATATTTATTGGGAAAATCAAAGACAGCAAAGAGCATCACTTAACCTCAGCTAAGCTTTAGAGTTTTTAAAATTAGCCAATAATTCTTTCCAACTTTATGATGCATTTGGACGCATCCAAGCTTTTTGACACTTTTTTTGAAAACTTTGTGGCCATAAGGCGGAATTGCTCATGATGAGCAAATTCTCCTTTCGCCATTCTGTTTTCAACTTTACTCAATATAATAATTTTTATTAACAGATTTTCGAAATCGTCTGATACAGATTTGTTGAAAGTGGGAAAGGGTTAAACATACCTTACAATGAATATGTTATATTAGTAGTATACAGAAATTTGTATGTAAATGTGATTTTTTTTTTAATGCACATTGATGTAATTTTAATAAACATACAATTTCTAAGGTTTTCCATATGGAATTGTATTTGAAGCTGTTTTTCAACATAATTATCAATTTTAGTATTTATTCATGATCCCTGGAATTATTGACTTGATCCTGACCATTCATATGACACATATACATATTTGTGTGTGTATTTTTATCAAATTTAAACTGTGTCATTTATATCCCAATAATGGCACTATGTTTTTTTTCATTTAACCCTTTCCCTCATACAGCAATTCTGCAGCAGATGACTTTGAACGTATTTTGTCGAAACATAGAAAAATCCATAATTGAATGGATAACCTATGACAAAAAGTGGAAAACATTGTAGCAAAAGGAGAAATTGCACGTTGTGTGCAATTTCTTCTTTTGTAACTATGTTTTCAAAAAGCTGTCTGCTGCAGAGGCGTCAGAAAGCGTCTATATGAGGGAAAGGGTTAACAAATCACAAATTTGATGTCATAAACATATTTATGCGCATCACTCTGTGAATACCAACCATTTGCAGCGAGTGTAGAGCCAGATAACCAGCACATCCACGCAGTCTGATCTGACTGCCGTGATCGCTTATTAGACAGGTTTCAAGAATCTTTGTATTAATTAGATCCTTTTACATGAAAGCACAGGAACCGTAGGTCTGTTTCCACACGTGTGATAAAAACGTTTATCTTTTCCCACATATAGACACATTTTAGTGCATCTGCAGCAGACTTTTGAAACATTTTGGCAAATGGAGGATTTGCTCATTAATCAATGATTCTATTTTCAATTATAGAGACTTTACATTTATCTGGATTTTTAAAAACTTGTCTGCTGCATATTTGTTGAATGTGGGAAAGGGTTTAGGCTGGTTTTCTTGTAGAACTGTTCATATCTACTACAGGTATATAAGCACAAAAGCTATCAGGTTAACCCTTTCCCACATTCAACAATACCGCAGCAGACAAGTTCAAAAACATCTAGATAAATGTAAATTCTCTATAAATGAAAGACAAAAATATGGAAACCATCTTGAATGAAAGAACCATTATTGATTAAAGTTGAAAACATACTTGCGAAAGGAGAAATTGATCATTATGAGCAATTTCTTCTTGTGTCACAATGTTTTGAAAAGTTGTCTGAAGCAGAGGTGTCAAAATGAGTGAAGGTGGGAAAGGGATAACCACAAAGGTCAGGATCAGGTTAATCTTATCCAGTTATACCAGATGCCAAATTAACAATTTTTACATTTTATCATTCTTCTGTTTTTAATATATCTGATTTTAACTTTTAAAATCTAGATAAGTGGCATTATGTTATTTTGTTGTTGAATTATTATATTGCTTTTGCTCTGGGCATCTGTCTGTCACAAATTGTGTCCGCTCCATAACATTTGAACTGCTTGAAGGATTTTGAAATAACTCGACACAAATGTTTACCATACTGAGACGCTGTGCAGAGTGCATGTTACAACCAATTTGGTTCAAGGTCAAGGTTGCAATTAGAGGTCAACGGTAATTTGGCTATACTTCGTCCGCTTAATAACTTTTTAATGTTCATCATACTAAGAAGATGTGCATAGCACATGTTACAACCACTTTGGTTCATAGTCAAGTCTGCAATTACAGGTCAAATGTCATATGACTATATTTTATGTCCGTTCAATAACTTTTGAACAGCTTAAAGGATTTTTGAATAACTTTTTTTGCAGAGCACTTAATACAACCACTTTCGCTCACGGTCAAGGTAGCAATTAGAGGTCAAAGTTCATATGTTTATATTTTGTGTCCATTCATTAGCTTTCAAACCGTTTGAACACCCTCTCTTGAGTATATTTAGATGTTATTTTTCACACTCAACAATGAAATTAACCCTTTCCCTCATACAAGCTTATTTTGTCAAAACATAGGAAATCTCCATAGTTGAATGATTAACCTATGACAAAAAGTGGAAAACATTGTGGCAAAAGGAGAAATTGCACGTTTTGTGCAATTTCTTCTTTTGTCACTATGTTTTCAAAAAGCCGTCTGCTGCAGAGGCATCAGAAAGCGTCTATATTAGGGAAAGGGTTAAATTATTTCACATGACTTCATCTCCATATATGTTTTATTTCAATATTCTGTTTAAGTATTATAACATTGAGAAACTGCAATGGGGAAGACATGTGTTTTTGTGACAAAAACAATCATCTTGTTACAATTTTTATACTTACTAAAGAAAAGAAGAAATAGCTCAAAACAACCAATTTATTTTTAGCACAAAAGTATCAAGGTTGTGTCCGTTGTGTGGTGTGTGTTATCAAAAATTTGCTTGTAAACAATCTAAAGGCCATTTTTGTTATGTAATACATGACTGTATTTATTAAGTTTTTCTTAGAAAGGTATCTGAATGATTTTCTCGGCCATGTTTGAATATCTGGCATGTCGGCTGTACAAATTTTAAGAAAAAGTCTTTTAAGGTTTTATATAGATCTTATCCGGTCAAAAACTAGGTGATAAGTTTTATTGAGGGCAAAATTGTCGCATCTCTACAGGTCTCTCTACAGGCCACATTTTACCTTGTTCTTGATGATTATTTTATGTGTCTGATATTTTTTTGAAGTCATAGTGATTGACTTTGTCTCAAAGTGGCTCTCTTGTTTTTTTAAAGTTCTCATTTTATTCACAGGTTCAAACTCATTTATGTTTACACTATAAATTTGTTTTATACACCATTACACAGGACAGATGAGAAAATTTCTCCCTTTTCCACAATATTTTCAATAGTCGCTCCAGATGCATCAAATATTAAAGTGTTTATGTGATAATTAAACATAGTATTACCATTTTTAAGATGATTTAAAAATAAATATTTAGTTTTAATGCTTGTAATGTTGAAGTTCTTATGAACCTTTATATAGCCCCTTTAGTTGAATTAAATAATTTACTACCTACACGTCATAATATAGACGACAACGACGCTCAACAAATATTATAAAAAGCGGTCTTTGGACATCTCTCTGTGATTGTATGTGTCTTATAAGATTGTGAATCTTAGCTCTGAACACACATTTTAAATTGTATCAGTTGTGCCTTTGTATTCTGCAAAGCATTGTAAATGGACCAGCTGTACTGTACTTTGGTCAATTGCAGTGTCACATAAAAAACAGGAGATCCATGAAATTTCGGAAATTTCGTATTATGCATGTGCACAACTGGCATGTTACGTTACATATTCAAATAACACATTTCAGATTCAGAAAATGAGCGTTCTCGAAAAATAAATTGGATACTTTCATATAAATGCCTACTGGTGAAATGGGCAATAGGTTGTCTGGGATAACATTTCGACAATTGTTTGCAAAAATGTCTGCCAACCAACTTTTCATATTCGAAGTTGTACGTTGTTGTACGTCCTTGCTTTAATCATCATGGGTCGTTGTTATTGTATTATTTTTCTATAGAGCATTACCTAGTGTGGCGAAATTAGAGTGGTACAAACTTACAGGAACGGACGGCTATAGTGAAAACTTGAAAAATCTTCTTCTCCCAAAGTATCTGGCCGATTTCCCTTTTTTTTGTAGAAAAGAGCCTTGAATGACCCTTTGAGTTTCCTTCCAGCCATGTTTATTGGTAAAAAGACATGGCCGCCACGAGATGGGGCTCTTTTGACTTTTAGGGCTAAAGTGAACAAAATCTCCGACGGAAGTATCTGGCCGGTTTTCTGCCAAATTAATTTGACAGACAACATAGGTTTGGGTTGATAGACATTGTGGCAGTGGAGCATTACTGTACCTTTTGGGCCTCTAGTTTGGCCTCGAATGAATTAGTGTGCTTGGCATTGTAAATCACATGGAATAAATCAGGTGAGCAATCAAGGGCTATCATGGCCCTCTTGTTTTAATAATGGAAGAAAACGCGAATTTTATCAAGGCCAGTGTTTCTGGCATTGTTTAATTTCCTATTAAACATTGGTATGGCTTTCGCCTGCGCTAGGCTCTGTCTTACTAAACGTTATAGCTTTATTCTAAATTTAAACATCAGATAGATTGTTAAATGAACAAGGAACTAAATTTACGACCTCTACATATTTACAGGAAATACATGTAAATGCTTTTCTCGGGGAAATCGAGAGTTTGTAGAAACAAGAGGGCCATGATGGCCCTGGATCGCTCACCTGATTTATTTTTTCACTTGAGCCATATAAGCCCAGTCCCCTGGCGGCCATAGTTTTCGACCAATCAGCATGGCTTGAAGGCATCTGATAGAGGGTCACCCTAGGAATATTTCTACAAAATTATATGAAAATCGGCCGAACACTTTCGGAAGAGAAGATTTTTTAAATGTTCACTAAAGCCAAATAACGCAAAATAGTGGCGACCATGTTTTTCGACAAATCAACATGGCTTTAAGGAATCTGATAGTGGGTCACCTTAGAAACATTTCTACAAAATTATTTGAAAATCGGACACACTTTCAGTGTAGAAGATTGTTTTCACTATAGCCATATAATGCAAAATAGACTGCTCCCTGGCGGCCATGGTTTTTTTCCAAATCAACATGGCTTGAAGGAATCTGATAGAGGGTCACCAACGTAGCATTTCTACAAAATTATTTTTAAATTGGTCGGACACTTTCGGAGGAGAAGATTTTTAAAGTTTTCACTATAGCCATATAAGGCAAAATACCCCCGCCCCCATGGCGGCCATGTTTTTCGACCAATTAACATGGCTTGAAGGAATCTGATAGAGGGTCATCTAAGGAACATTTCTACACAATTATTTGAAAATCTGCCAACCAGTTTGGGAGAAGAAGAAATTTTTTTTCCGTTTCGTTGCCATGGAAACCAGATTTCTGCATGGATCCCAAAAAGTTGAAGGAATTCTGGTGAGGTTATTGAGTGGATGCTTTCTGTGAAGTTTCATTCCAACTGGTTACTGAGGAGAAGAAGTTGACGGACGACGGACGCCGGACAAAAGGCGATCACAATAACTGATTTTGAGCACTTAGTGTCCAGGTGATCTAAAAAGGGTATTGTTAAATTCTGGGAAAGAAATTTGGATTATGATTTTATAGTGTTTTACGCCTTGTTCAACAGTATGACGGTTATATCACGGCGTTCTATTGGTAATCGACCAGTACTGCGGGACTGATTTATTCCATAAATAAGTTGTGATGCTATAATCGTAACCTTGTGCGCCAATAAGGGAAGCCATTATTACCATTTGTAGAGTATTTGGTATCGAACCTTGGTCCTCCGCTCTCAATGCGGACGCTGTAACCACGGTGAAGGTAATACTATCCGAGACTGGGTAAACAAACAAACTAAGCTATGAAATTTCCGACGCCTATCACTCGGCCACGGTGGATGGTTGCCTTGAGCGACGCTCATATTAACGACGTACCTTTTTAAACATTGCCTCATGAGTCGATTCTTTTGAGTTAGTACCACAAGGTACGGTTTGAGCCCCAAACATAGATTTTCAAACATGAAATACGCACAATATCTAGAGCTCTGTTAAACAACCAAATAATCTGTTTGGTAGATGGTTGACTTTCACAGCAGTGGCTTAATGAAAGCGGTTCCACAATTCATTCTCAAATAGAAAATGTAAACAAGAGGGCCAAGGTGGCCCTAAATCGATCACCTGAGTGAAAGTAAATCAGTAGCAAATATTTAACTGCTAATATGTGGAAACATTTGACCAGGAGTGCAAATGAAAATGCAAGGAGTGGCTAAGAAATAGCTTATCAGTAAAGGCCATTTGTAACAAGGCATTAAACCTTTGCACCATTTGAAAGGACCACCAAAGGAACATTCCTGTGAAGTTTGGTAGATATCGGTCCAATGGTTTAGGAGGAGATGTCATTTGAAGCTAACAATTCATTTACCCCTTTTCTGATGCCACACAGCATATCTATTTTAACCGAATAAATTATGTAAAGGGTCAGTAATGGAATATTTTTGCTAAATTATCTTGAAATTTAACAAGATCTTTATAAGAATGGAATTATAAATTTTTGTAATTTTGCCCCTTCCATGATGCCGCCTTGCTGCCTTGCTGCCCTGTTTTCCAACACATCAATATGGCTTGGACAATGTGTGTAGAGATCACTCAAGTTACATTTCTACCAAATTATCTTGGAATCGAACAAGCGGATTCTGGAGGAAAAGCATTTTAAAGTTCGGGTATTTTCTATTTTTCAGATGCCGCAGCAACTTTAGTTGTACACAGAATGTAAGTCTTTGAACCATTTTAAAAGAGGACCAACAAAGTAACATTCCTGTGGAGTAAAGTGGAAATTGGTCCATTGGAATGGTGGGTGTTGTCATTTGTAGCTAAAAATAAAATTTACTCCTTTTGAGATGACACCTAGTTGCTAAGATTGTGTAACCAATCAATATGGCTTGAACAGATCAATTTGAGGATGACTGCAGTATGATTTCTTTTATTCAACTTTCATAAAATTTTCCCTTTATTTCTGATGCGGCCTGGTTGCCATGTTTTTCAACCAATCAATATGGCTTGAACAATTTTTGTAGAGGGTCACCCAAGGATCATTTCCACCCAATAATATTGGAATCTGACAAGCAGATTCAGAGAGATTTTTTTTTTAAAGTTTAGTTATTTTGCCCCCTTTCTGATGCCGCAGCAACCAAAAGTCCTCCATGGAATTTAAATCTTTGAATAATTTTCAAAGAGGACCACCAAAGGAATATTCCTGTGAAGTTTTGTTGAAATTAGTCATGTAGTTTAGCAGATGTGTTTAAAGCTAGGTGTTTGCATCAATTTCTTTGTGAGAATTAAAGGGTTAATTTGGATATATATTTTAATGTAATCAAAATCGTCTGCTTCATTTTCTATGTGAGAAGAGGTTTATGTGCAGTTTTGTTTTGATGTTATCAAAGTCGTCTGCTTCAATTTCTATGTGAGAAAGGGTTAATTTGTTTATTTGTTTTGATGTTATCATTGTCGTCTGCTCTAATTTCTTTATGAGAAAGGGTTAATTTGTAAAATTGTTTTGATGTAATTGAAGTCGTCGGTTTCATTTTCTATGTGAGAAAGGGTTAATTTAGATATCTGTTTCAATGTTATCAATGTGGTCTGCTTCATTTTCTAGGTGAGAAAGGGTTAATTTTGGATATTTGTGTTCCCGTTATCAATGTCGCCTGCTTCATTTTCTATGTGAGAAAGGGGTTATTTGGATATTTATTTAAATGTTATCAATTTAGTCATCTGCTTCATTTTCTATGTGAGAAAGGTGTTATTTGGATATTTATTTAAATGTTATCAAAGTCGTCTGCTTCATTTTCTATGTGAGAAAGGATTAATTTAGATATTTGTTTTAATGTAATCAATGTCGTCTGCTTCATTTTCTATGTGAGAAAGGGTTAATTTGTATAATTGTTTTAATGTTATCAATGTCGTCTGCTTCATTTTCTATGTGAGAAAGGATTAATTTAGATATTTGTTTTAATGTTATCAATGTCGTCTGCTTCATTTTCTATGTGAGAAAGGGTTAATTTGTATAATTGTTTTAATGTTATCAATGAAACGCATGGTTCAATTGCCCAATACTTTATTTATGCACGCTTCGTTAACCCTTTCCCTTATATAGACGCTTTCTGACGCCTCTGCAGCAGACGGTGTTTTAAAAACATAGTGACAAAAGAAGAAATTGCACAAAACGTGCAATTTCTCCTTTTGCCACAATGTTTTCCACTTCTTGTCATAGGTTATCCATTCAATTACAGAGATTTTCTATGTTTTCTATGTTTTGACAAAATATGTTCAAAGTCGTCTGCTGCAGAATTGTCGTATGAGGTTCGTTTGGTAAGATATATATCAGGGCTGCGTTCATGTATATATTAAGTGTGTACATGTATTTTATATTGTATCACATGTGTTAATAGACCATGCAAAGTTGTCACTGCAATTACATGTCTTGATTGTTTTAAATCGCCCATTTTTTGCCAAGACGAAATTTCCAGGTAGCTAGAACTTTTAAGAAAATTACAAGCGGTATTTTTCTTCATATCTTTAATTAGACCTATTATATATGTAGCCCTATGCTGCCCTCTGCCATTACACCGTTACCTTGCTATGATGATTTAGTCATTCGTCTTATTTTGAAACTCCTAACGAGCGAATTGTAGCCTACATTTATAACATTTGTAAAATTAGCATTGAGATTTTGAATGTGAACAAATTCGAAAGACTTTTGAGAACATGAGCAAATTAAATCGTTCTGAATTAGTCCCCGTTCAGCATGTTTTCAAAAGTCTTCTGTTCCAAATGCGCTGACTGTCGTCTGCATCGGGACAAATGGTAAATTATGATTCATACAAAACGATTGAAACTGCATCTCATAATAAGGTGTGATTGTGCAGAGACATATATGTCTCTGGATTGTGTCAGATTTACACAAACCACAAAATGTTTTTTACTTTTTTATCATTTCGTTTGTTTAATTGAATTGTAATAAAATATTACGCTTGGGTTCGTATTTTTCCCACAATTCTATAACTTACTTCCGGGGAGTATACCGATTGGAGTATAAATCGGTAATTTTATGCAAATATTTAAGTTTCATCGTACAAATACACTTTTTGGAAAAAGTTACTTTGCTTACAGTTGCACCAAACATTTTCTAAATCAAGACCATTGTAAGTTGTTGCGATTGATCTTCGTTTGAATGCAAAATTCTTAACTTGAATCGAATGTCATTTGTCGTGGGTCATTTCGGATGATCAGCTTTTAAGTCTAATCGACAATCTTAATTCGATCAACATTTTAAGTTTACCTTTTAACTTGATGACACATTTCAGGACTGTTTCTAATAACTGAATATACGAGTTCACAGACTGTTTTCGGGTCCTGCGTCTCATGCTGTGTTCAACCAGATGGTCTGCTTAGATTTGTGTTGTTATAATTGTCCTGTCATGTCGAAAACGTCTGTTTCTGATGCCTCTGCAGCAGACAGCTTTTTGAAAACATATTGACAAAAGAAGAAATTGCACAAAACGTGCAATTTCTCCTTTTGCCACAATGTTTTCCACTTTTTGTCATAGGTTATCCATTCAATACGTTCAAAGTCGTCCGTTGCAGAATTGTCGTATGAGGGAAAGGGTTAATGGTGATGCCGATTATCATGACCTAATAGAAATGTAACAGGAATGGGGTAAAGGTACAAACATCACCCTAGCCTTGCTGTGGAAGCCAGCTTTTATAGCGACGTTGGAGTGACTGAGTGGTTGGCTTTTTCACAAAGTAAAGCAACGTACACCGGAGTTACTGAGTTAGTACCTTGATGGGTGGCCCGCTATGACTTAACCCTTTCCCTCATATAGACGCTTTCGGACGCCTCTGCAGCAGACGGCCTTTTGAAAACATAGTGACAAAAGAAGAAATTGCACAAAACGTGCAATTTCTCCTTTTGCCACAATGTTTTCCACTTTTTGTCATAGGTTATCCATTCAATTCAAGAGATATTCTATTTTTTGACAAAATACGTTCAAAGTCATCTGCTGCAGAATTGTCATATGAGGGAAAGGGTTAACTCCGTGAAGGGACCGGTGAAGGTTACAGATGGTGGCAGCGGTGGAACTTTGGATGTGACATCGCCATCATCCCCAGACCCTGGTGGTTCTCGGTGAAGTTACATAGGCTCCGCTCTGATGTACTGCTAATGCGCAGTTGTGTGACTTCTGATTGAAGTTAAGAGAAAAGAGGGAGCAATATGACGCAGGGATTTTTTACTTTATATAAAAGGGGCTGTTTAACGGACTCTTCCCCTCGGAAAATAAGCATAGTTTTTCCGCTTAAAATATAAATACCCGTCCAATATTTTTTTTTTTTTCATATTTAACTTTTGAACATTAGCTTCCAGATAAAAAATGCAAGTAGAAAATCTTTGTATAGTTTGAATGAACTGGATTATGACAATCTAGTGGAGGAGTTCAAGAACATGAAAAATAGAGAGATGGCCTTGTAATGATAAAAGTTTAAAAGTTAAACATGCACATTATACTAGTTTATAATTTTCCCCCTTTGTTTTTCTAAAACGCCGCAAAATTGTCCCCTTCTCAAAGGCCCCAGGCCCCTTCCCCTTTTTCAAAAAAAAAACCTTTAACAGGAATGGGGTATAGGTACAAATGCCACTTCTACAACCTTGCAGAATGCTGTGGAAGCCGGCTTTTATATCGACGTTGGTAGAGTGGTTCCCTTTTTCAGAAAGTTAAGCAACTTACATCGCAGTTAGTACATGGATGGGTGACCCGCGATGACTTAACTGCTAGAAGGACCCAGTGCACATTACAGAGATAAATCATTATCTGTTTTAAACATATATTCCACTTTCAAATATGGCCAATATATTAAATCCATGAAATAATCATGACAGGTACAAGCCACATTTTTTGCTTCAGCAGCTTAAAACTTGGTCAGAATGTTAACCTTAAAGATATTAATAGTCTTGTCAAGACATTTTTTAAAATTCGGTCAGAATGTCGATCTTAATTATACCTAGGCTAAGTTCGAATAATTAAAAACTAGGTCACTAGGCCAAATTGAAGGAAAATCTTGTTAACACTCTGGAGGCCGCATTTTTTGTTTCAGCAGCTTGAAAAATCTTCAGAATGTTTGTCTGAGCATGTTGAAACTTTATCAGAATGGTTGTCTTGATGATATGTAGGTCAAGTTTGAACATGGGTTATGTTGGGTCAAAAAGTAGGTCACAATGACAAATTGAAGGAAAATCTTGTTAAAACTCAGAGGGGCTCAATTTGTGATTAAGCAGCTTGAAATTTAGTCAGAATGTTCGTCTTAATAATAAGTTCAAATATTGGTTCAGAAACTAGGTCACTAGGCCGAATTGAAGGGAAATCTTGTTAACACTATTGAAGCCGCATTTTTCGATTCAGCAACTTAAAATTTGGTCAGAATGTTTATCTTAATAATAATAAGGACAGTCTTGAATACGGGTTTTGCCAAATTGATGGAAAATCTTGTTAACACTCTTGGATGTCCTATTTTTGTCTGAATTATATCAAGGCCAAGTTCGAATATTGCTCATGTATGTTCAAAAACTAGGTCACTAGGCCAAAGTGAAGGAAAATCTTGTAAACACTCTTGAAGCCGCATTTTTACTTTGAGCAAGTTAAAACTTTGTCAGAATGTTTGTCTTGATGATATCTAGTCCATGTTGGATTATGGGTCATATCAGGTAAAAAAAATAGGATCACTTGGCCAAATGAAGGAAAATCTTGTTAAAACTCTGAAGGTTGCATTTTGAATCTTTTAAATTTTGCACAAATAAATATATTAAATACATGTTTATTAAAAGTAATATAATATATTGAATGATTTTATGCATTGGCATCATAATTTATAATATAATGTTTCTTGTTTTCTAATTTCTTGTATTTTGGACTTGTAAGATTGACTTCAAATTTTGCACACACATTTTGTCTTTGTATTTTACACTTGTATTGATAGTCAAAGTGGGGGATTTCGTTTGCGAGACATATAATTAAGTGTAATTCTTGTTGTTTTGAAATTTTATTTTCATCAAATCAAAACATGGGAATATCCGTGACCATTTACATTTTGTGGACACAATATTTACATAGATTGTAAAGGGAAATTCATACACAAATTATATATAAATGGGGGAAAATTGCAGTCTACGCGGTCAATTTGTTTATCCATATTAATACAGAGATGCAAATCACAGTGAAATCTGGAATTTTAACGAGGATGCGCTGACAGATGTTTATTCTTGTTCTTCATGAGCTTTCTGAAAAAAACCTAAACGTCTGACAATCCTGATTAACTTATCATTACTCATTTACTGTATATGTATATTACATGTATATTTCAGGTATCAGTCATCCTTAATTAAAGACCTAATAATAGGAAGATGTTGACTCTCATTTATGACTGATACCAATTGTGTGGATAAAGCTTCTTTGTCTTCTTTGAATATTTTGCAGTTATTTTACGACTCATTTACTGATTATAACTCAATCAGAAAACCTCAGTTAGTTTTGTTGATTCAGAATATAAGTGAATCAAAAGACGACTGTTATATATATATTTTTTAGTGAAGTCTTACTTGTCTCATCTGTATATAATTTTCTTGGACAGTTAAATGAAATGCCAGAAAAGAATCTTGGTATTTAATTTCGTTAGAAAGATCATTAAATATATTGCAAAAATGTACATATTAATGTTGACTGCATTTTAACAGATCTGATTTGATCCCATTTTTGACAGAGATGATTTTATTTTTATTGAAATCATTGTAAACTAAAATCTGTTTATGAATAATTTTGTTATTAAGTAGTGACCCAGGGTTCTGTTGAGGCCCTTATGGCATATGTGGACTGCTTGGCCCTTTTTCTGCACCAGATCCCCCTTGAATGCCTCTTTGGTGGTCACCATTGCAAGTTGTGATGGTTTCTGTTTCCACAGCTTGTCAGAAGAAATCAGAGGTAATTGGAGGGTCAAAACCGTACATCTGTAAGAGAGGACTCTGGTCTTGATAGTGCCAACCTGGCTAACACTGTTTTGGCCATTTGAGTCATTGGCTCAGAATTAAGAAATTCTATTATTTAAACCACAATAGGGTCATTTTGTAATATTTTGCAACTGTTTTTCATTTCAGCGTGAAAAGAGGAAAAGAAGTTAGATGGTGATACTATGACAGCTGCAGGTAGAAATTCATTTGAATAATAAAAATTAAAGATATTTTTACTGTTAAGCCGTTCCCTCATATAGACGCTTTCTGACGCCTCTGCAGCAGTCAGCTTTTTGAAAACATAAGTGACAAAAGAAGAAATTACTCAAAACGAGCAATTTCTCCTTTTGCCACAAAGTTTTCCACTTTTAGTCATAGGTTATCCATTCAATTATAGAGATTTTCTATTTTTCAACAAAATATGTTCAAAGTCGTCTGCTACAGAATTGTCGTATGTGGGAAAGGGTTGAGTACAAAATACAAATATTTAAAACTTTACCTATTGCATGAACTGATTCTTTAACCGTAGGCTATCCCATTGACCCCTTAACCCTTTCAGACTTGCAGACACATTTTGACGCACCTGCAGCATCTGACTGTAGAAATTGCTAATTGCTAATTGTCTCAGTGGTCTAGTGGAAGACTCAGACTAAGAGTGTCAACTGCGGGTGTGGGAGGTCGCGAGTTTGATTCCCCGGCAGGGTCAAGGACCAGTAGTACTGGTAAATAACCCAGGAAAAGCTGTGATATAACTGAAAAATTGTTGAGAGCAGCATTAAACACAATATAAAGAAATCATTTGTAGAGATTTTCTGAATTAATTTTTAAGTCATCTAATTCAGATATGCTGTATGTGGGAAAGGGTTATAAAAAAAAGAATGGATTATCTAGACAAATGAAAGTAAACTTAAATAGGACTG
The DNA here is from genome assembly GCA_031761405.1 of Serripes groenlandicus. Taxonomy (NCBI): domain Eukaryota; kingdom Metazoa; phylum Mollusca; class Bivalvia; order Cardiida; family Cardiidae; genus Serripes; species Serripes groenlandicus. Next base: position 89,037,605 of record JASEVX010000005.1, on the reverse strand, counting down.
GTAACTGGTTATTTGCACCAACTTTAATGTTTACATTATTTATGGTGAACTCTAATCATAAAGGCAAGACGTTCAAGTTTAATTTTTATTGTCCTAATCTAATATTTAGCCCTTAACCCTTTCCCTCATACGACAAATTGTCGATTCTGCAGCAGACGACTTTGAACGTATTTTATCAAAACATAGAAAATCTCCATAATTGAATGGATAACCTATGACAAAAAGTGGAAAACATTGTGACAAAAGGAGAAATTGCACGTTTTGTGCAATTTCTTCTTTTGTCACTCTGTTTTCAAAAAGCTGTCTGCTGCAGAGGCATCAGAAAGCATCTATATGAGGCCGGGAAAGGGTTAAAGATTACTCTGTAATCCCCAAAAAAGAGATAAATGTTATACACTTCCTTTGCTTTTTATGACATTATGCAGTTGTGTCGTTATGAATCCTTACCCTAATACAGACGATGTTTGACATCTCTGCAACACTTTTCATTACTTCTCATGTCTATGTATACATACCTTTTTCACTTTGTAGGTAGTGGCGATGCATGGAGGATCTCGGGAGAAGATAGGGCTAAACATGATTCCCAGTTTTTCTCCCTGAAACCTATCAATGGATATATCACTGGTTTGTTTTATACCATCAATCAATACTCTTACCCCTTTGATAAATAAATCAAATTTCTAGAAAATTACTTTGAAAGCATCTTCTTGTACCTATGTCATTTTGCCACAATGATATCTAACCTTGTCAACTGCAGATGCATCATTTAGTTCTACATGTATTAATTTTGTTTGTGCTTATCGATGCTGAATATAGAAAAAAATCCTTTAACCCTTCCCCACTTACAGTAAATCTGCAGCATATGATTGAAAATATTTAAGCAAAAAAAGGGTGAATTTTTATAAATGAAATTAATAATTGAAAATACTGAGAAAAATTGTCTCTTGCAGATTCCTCCAAATGCCTCTGCATGGGGGTAAGTGTTGGCATTGGACAAAAAAAACCTGTAGGGATAGAGATTAAAACTATTATCTGTCATGATTAGAAAGAATTGATATGGTCATTCAATAAATATGTAACAATGATCTAGATCTAAACTGTTCACATATTGCTTACATAAGCTTGTTAGAAACTTCTGTCAACTTTGAAGGTTCTGATAAGACTGAGCAGGTGTACAGGGTGATCTTAACCTACACAGTACAGAAATCCAATTTGAACCTTGTCATTTAATATACTATTCAGTCCTCTTTTGGGTCGTGACAGTGTATACCTGTACTGTTATTTAAGCCACGGCGTCATAAATAGGCCATTGAAAAATGTTGTGTCCAATGTAGAACCAGATCAGAATCTGAATATCGACTGCACTAGTTGCTATCAAGTTGATTGACCATTTAATAATTTACTATTATAGAGGGCCAAATTAAGACTGTAGGACAATATTAAGGCTCATCTTATACTATACAAGGAGCAAACATTGGAAGACACATTTTCCCATGTCAAAACTCATTTTATGATTATATTTGACAGGTGAGCAGGCCCGAGGCTTTTTCATGCAGTCAGGCCTTCCTACACCAGTTCTTGGACAGATATGGTAAGATAGTTATATAACATTGGTGTATAACTTGCAAAACTTATATGTAGCTCACAAACTTATTGAATCTTAACCCTGTACTTCCATGTATTTGAAACATAGGTCCAGGCTTAACAAGTGAACTAACATATTCTTGATTCAATAATTTCATTTTTATAAGCTCGTCTGTTTTTCAACGAAAAAAAGTTGGGATAACTTTAACCTTACCTCAAATTCATGCCGAGCCCCGGTAGCGACGCGGGCTATCAATCCAGGGTTTGTGAGTTTGAATCCTGGCTCGGCCAACTTTCTTTCCGACGATTGACAAAAGTCAATGCGACATGCGTCATTCGTCTTCCACCAATGGGCTAAGTCTATGTGGAAAAGCAGCCAGTTTCTTAAGAAAATTGTTGTGTGGAGTACTGGTGTGAGAAAACCAGGAAATGCATGAGTAGGTGAACTGGCCGACGTGATATAACTGAGAAATTGTTAAAAACGGCATTAAACCCAAATCAATCAATCAAACAAATTCATGCACCCTTCAATTAACAAAGTTGGCATTATTATTTCACGAACATAAGAATTAAAGGTAGATAACATTGGGTATTTATTTGAAAATGAATATTCAGGAATCATATGATTGACAAAGTAAGAAAGATACCACTTCAATTAATAAGGTGAAAGTTGTTGTACTAGTTATGTCCCCTTGTCATCTTTTTGTATTTACCTCGGCGTTTCAAAGTCATCTGCTGCTGATTTGTTTCATTTCGGAAATTGTGATCCCCAAATATAGAAGTATATCAAAATAAATTATTGAATGATTTATCAATGTGCAGGAGTTTGGCTGACATGAACAATGATGGGAAGATGGACAAGAAAGAGTTCTCAATTGCCATGCACCTCATTAAAAAGAGACTCCAGGGCTATGAAATCCCCAAGTCATTACCACCGTCTTTGAGGGCAGATCCGTCACCTGTCATGGGCTCATTTGGGACTATGGGTACTCAACCGGCTGTTATGGGTATGTATCTGATACCAATTTAAACTACTACTCAGATTAAAACAGGGGGCCGAGTAAACAGGTATTTCCCCATAATATCTTCTTTATTACTTTATAATACCTTTCCCACATACAACAAATCTGCAGCAGATGACTTCGAAAATATCTAAACAAAATTTGGAAATTCTCTATAAATGAAAATAGTAACCATTTATTAGAGTAGAAAACATTGTGTCAAAAGGAGAAATTGCACATTATGAGCAATTTCTTCTTTTGTCACATTGTTTTTAAAAGGCAGTCTGCTGCAGAGGCGTCGGAAAGCGTCTTGTGGCTCTGTTGTGGCAATAAAAAGAATATTTATAAAAAATTTGCCTTATATGGCTATAGTGAAAACTTAAAAAATCTTCTCCTCGGAAAGTGTGTGGCCGATTTTCAAATAATTTTGTAGAAATGTTCCTTGGATGACCCTCTATCAGATTCCTTCAAGCCATGTTGATTGGTCAAAAAACATGGCCGCCAGAGGGGCGGGGCTATTTTGCCTTATATGGCTATAATGAAAACTTAAAAAATCTTCTCCTCCAAAAGTGTCAGGCCAATTTTCAAATAATTTCGTTGGTTGGAAACTATGGCCGCCAGGGGGCGGAGCTTATATAGCTAAAGTGAAGGAAAAAAAAATCAGCAGGTGATCGATCCAGGGCCATCATGGCCTTCTTGTTTATTTTTTATTGTGGAAGCTCAAGGCTTTGAAAAAACATTGGAATGTACATTTAAAGGTTATTTACTAGTATATAAGTTAGTTAAGCACAAATGAGTGAGAATTAGAAAAGGCATAACCACTTTAAATTAACTGTTTGTATACAGGGGAGATATATTGTTTTTGTCCTCGGCGTCTGTCTGTCTGTCTGTCCTTCTGTCTGTCTGTCTGTCTGTCTGTCTGTCCGAAATCGTGTCCGCTCCATATCTCCAAGACGGCTTGAAGGATTTTCATGAAACTTGGCTCACATGTTCACCTCATCAAGGCGACGTGCAGAACCCGCGTCTCGACAATATAGGGTCAAGGTCAAGGTCACGCTTGAAGGTCAAAGGTTTGAGGCTTTATTTCGTGTCCGCTCCATATCTCCCAGACGGCTTGAAGGATTTTCATGAAACTTGGGTCACATGTTCACCTCATCAAGGCGACGTGCAGAACCCGCGTCTCGACAATATAGGGTCAAGGTCAAGGTCACACTTGAAGGTCAAAGGTTTGAGGCTTTATTTCGTGTCCGCTCCATATCTCCGAGACGGCTTGAAGGATTTTCATGAAACTTGGGTCACATGTTCACCTCATCAAGGCGACGTGCAGAACCTGCGTCTCGACAATATAGGGTCAAGGTCAAGGTCACGCTTGAATGTCAAAGGTTTGAGGCTTTATTTCGTGTCCGCTCCATATCTCCCAGACGGCTTGAAGGATTTTCATGAAACTTGGGTCACATGTTTACCTCATCAAGGCGACGTGCAGAACCCGCGTCTCGACAATATAGGGTCAATGTCAAGGTCACGCTTGAAGGTCAAAGGTTTGAGGCTTTATTTCGTGTCCGCTCCATATATGTCCAAAATTTATAGGTTGGAATGTTTTGAGAGATTTTGACAGATATTTGAGGGGAGACATCTGTTTTTTGCAAAAACAATTCTAGTTGATATTTTATATTAAGTGAGAAAAGCTTAAAAAATGTCAGAAAAAAACACTTTATTATTCTGAAATAGATGTTATAAGCTTAATCCTTTCCTGCATATATGTATAGACGCTTCCACAAAGCCTCTGCATCAGGCATGAAAACATTGTGGTAAAAGAAGAAATTGCCCATAATGCCACAATGTTTTCAACTATAAAAATAATTACACTTTCCTAAATAGAGATTTTCAGTTTTACTTAAATGTTTTCAAAGTCTTGTGCTGCAGATTTGTTGTATGTGGGAAAGGGTTAAAATTAAATATAAAAAAAGAAAATGACAATATGAGAAATAAAATTGAAAAATGACCTATATACATACTCCTTTCACATCACTTTTCTTCATGCACAATTAATACACTGTTTAACCCTTTCCCTCATATAGACGCTTTCTGACGCCTCTGCAGCAGACAGCTTTTTGAAAACATAGTGACAAAAGAAGAAATTGCACAAAACGTGCAATTTCTCCTTTTGCCACAATGTTTTCCACTTTTTGTCATAGGTTATCCATTCAATATGTAGATTTTTTACTTTTGAAAAATATTTGAACAAAATATGTTCAAAGTCGTTTGCTGCAGAATTGTCGTATGAGTGAAAGGGTTAACCTTTCCCTGATACAGACACAATTTTAGTGCATCTTCAGCAGACAACTTTTCTTTGAAAAGAATTGTCTCAAAGCAAATATTTGAGATTACAAAAAAAGGAATTGCTCAAAAATGAATTCAATGTTTTCAACTCTGTATGAAAATTAAATCTCAAATAGTCTAGATCTAAGATGTTACCATTTTCAAATCAGACACGTTAGATTATCATACCAGGTAAATGGTTCAACCCTTTCCCTCATACGACAATTCTGCAGCAGACGACTGAACATATTTTGTCAAAAAATAGAAAATCTCTATAATTGAATGGATAACCAATGACTAACAGTGGAAAACATTGTGGCAAAAGGAGAAATTGCTTTTTTTGAGCAATTTCTTCTTTTGTTATTATGTTTTCAAAAAGCTGTCTGCTTCAGAGGCGTCAGAAAGGGTCTATATGAGGTAAATGTACCATGTATCCTCACCCTTCCTTGTTTTTCCACCCATGTATAGGAATGCCTGCTATGGGTATGCCAACAACAATGGGCATGGCACCTAGAATGCCAATGATGGCTAACGGAATGGGGCCCATGGCTTCTACATCTGGGTTTGCAGGTATGTACATGCAAATAATATCACGTGTGTCAGAGCACTTAGTTATTCATATATCTATCTTTTTGTTTTAATTGCGGTCAATACTCACATAATAGACAACTTTTTTCATTCCCATGGACAGACTCCTATATAAAAGCACGTTTTGTGAGTATTCGATTAATTGTCACTATGTCTTCTTACAACATATGGTTTAGAGAGCAAATAATGCTTAATCCTTTTCTACTTGTAGACACATTCTGACACATCTTAACCCTTTTCCTCATATAGACGCTTTCTGACGCCTCTGCAGCAGACGGCTTTTTGAAAACATATAGACATAAGAAGAAATTGCTCAAAACAAGCAATTCCTCCTTTTGCCACAATGTTTTCCACTCGTAGTCAAAGTTTATCCATTCAATTATAGAGATCATCTATTTTTTGACAAAATATGTCTGCTGCAGAATGGTTGTATGAGGGAAAGGGTTAAGCAGACAACTTTTGAAAACAGTTTGGCAAAAGAAGAAATTGCTATTTTTGCCACAATGTTTTCAACTCTATAAAGACTATAAAGATTAAAGTGAGAATTTGGCTGTGTGCTCTTATTATCCAAATATTTTGTTTGGTGTGTAGTTGGTAGATCCAATGATTTTCTCTGAGGCATCTAGTGGTAGTGCTAGATTCTAACAGGTGGTCGGAGTGTAAAATGTCTGTGATTTGTTATTTTTTTATGCTCCGTATTGTGTGAGTCTAAATTGAAATGGTTTGCCACAGGTGTGTCGCGAAGGTGTTCTTTGATTCTGGTTTTGAATTCACGTTTGGTTTCGCCCACATATTGTTTCTATTATTTAAAGATTATACTTTCATTTATAGAGATGTTCCATTTTTAGCTCGAAAAAACGAGAGCTATTGACCCTGGCATCGTCGTCGGTGGTCGCGTGGTTTTCCGGTTAAGGTTTTTTGTTGGCGGCGGCGTTGTCGTCCGGTTAAGGTTTTTTGTTCAGCTCAACTTTTTTTTTTTTTTCTGTTTTCTCCCTATCAGTCGAGCGTCTGTGCCGTACGCGGTGCTCTTGTTTATCCTAGATGCATTTTTAAAGTTGTCTGCTGCAGATTCGTTATATGTGGGAAAAGGTTTAGAACATAAAATATATTATCTTTTCTAGTTGTCGTGTCTAATGTGACCATTTTGTTTATCAACCCCAGGTGGTGTACCGGTGTCGACTGGGTTTTCAGGACAACCAAGACCACAAGGAGCTCCTGCTGCAAGGTACTATATTTCTGAATAGTTCAGCTGTGTTCCAGGACAACCTGGATGAGCCCATCCATGGGAAAAGCTACTTGTTCGCTTTTGTGAATGTTGCAGGTCCAGATTATCCTGTGCATCTTCACCAAGATTTGTTCTGATCACATGTCACTTACATGAGTTAGTAAGAAGATTCTGTAACCATTTGTAGGTTTTGATAATTCAAAGAAGATGTACAGGCTGATTTAAACCTACACTTTACAGAAACGTCAAATTGTACCTTTCCCCACATTAACAGGCTCATATGACAAGTATGGATTGTCGACGGGCCGTAAAACACTTCATTCATGACAAGTATGGATTGTCGACGGGCCTTAAAACACTTCATTCATGACAAGTATGGATTGTCAATGGGCCTTAAAACACTTCATTCCAAGTATGGATTGTCGACGGGCCTTAAAACACTTCATTCATGGCAAGTATGGATTGTCGATGGGCAGTAAAACACTATTCATTCATGACAAGTATGGCTAAAGAACATTCTGTGTGCTCCTGCATTCTGATACAAATGTATACCATGTCCAAGAAGCTTCATAAAAAGCCTCCTTGAATAATTGGAAAGCAACTTTTTAAGTCATCTTCTTTGAAAACAGTCAAGAAAAAATTCTACTATCTTAGATATAGGAATTATAATTTTGACATTAAAATGAGCTATTTCCACATTGTTTTCCAAATTGTCTGCTTTGAAAACAGTCGAGAAAACAAACTGTACTATTTTAGATATAGGAAATATAATTTTGACATTCTGCTTAAAATGAGCTATTTCAACATTGTTTTCAAAATTGTCTGCTTTGAAAACAGTCGAGAAAACAAACTGTACTATTTTAGATATAGGAAATATAATTTTGACATTCTGCTTAAAATGATCTATTTCAACATTGTTTTCAAAAGTTGTCTGCTGAAGTAAGCAGTTTTAGGAAAGATAGGCTATGAAAGAGTTATGAAATATTTGATATATAAAACATTGGTAAATAGTTTTTTGAGTATCTTCTTTTCTTTCTTTTTTATGAACCATGTATGGTATTACCCTTTCCCACCTGTAAACACATGTCAACGCGTCTGCAGCAGATGAATTTTGAAAACATTAAAAACATTGTGACTTTTTTTCAAATTTTTGAGTAGTCATTTTTAAATTTATCTGCTGCAGATTTTTTGTATGTGGGAAAGGGATAAGTACCACTTTTGGGAGATTTTAAAATGATGGAAAAAATTTGTTGTTGTTATAACAGTGGAGTGGGTATTGGGATGCCACATGGCAGTAAATTGAAGTACACACAGTTGTTTAACTCAAATGATCATCATAAGAGAGGTTCCCTAACAGGTAAGTACCGTATTTATGTTTTGGCTATTTTACTTTCTAACTGCTTCAGACATGCAGACATATTTTTAATCATCTGCAGCAAAAGACTTTTTTGTAAATATAATGATTAAATTCTCCTTATACCATAATATTTTCTACTTTATTCTAAAATGTTAATATATGGGTATTTCCGTTAATATGTGGGCCAAGATGTTTTCAAAGTTGTCTGCAGTTTGTTTCAAGTTAAGAAAGGGTTAATCCTTTCTTTGATATGTTATATTTAGGGTCATCTGTTTCAACCCTTTCCCACATACAACAAATCTGCAGCAGACGACTTTAAAAATATTTAGTAGAATATATGGAAATTCTATAAATGAAAAAAACAATGATATTGCATAAAGTAAAACATTGTGACTAAACATTATGAGCATTTTGTTCTCTTGCCACATTGTTTTCATCTGCTCCAAATAGCATCAGTCAGTGTCAGGGTGAAGAAAATCGTTTAACCCTTTCCCTCATACGACGATTTTGCAGCAGACGACTTTGAACATATTTTGTCAAAAAGTAGAAAATCTCTATAATTGAATGGATAACCTATGACTAAAAGTAGAAAACATTGTGGTAAAAGGAGAAATTGCTCGTTTTGAGCAATTTCTTCTTTTGTCACTATGTATTCAAAAAAGCTGTCTGCTGCAGAGGCGTCAGAAAGCATCTATATGAGGGAAAGGGTTAATAGGCAAAAGTGTAATACCTGGAAAACTGAAGAATAATTAAGATGCAGAGTTGATGTTAATTCAGCCATCCAGCAGTCGGTACTTCCGTCACTTTGACTTTTATAATGCATATTTTACAGGTGTTGAAGCGAGGTCAATCTTGATGCAGACTGGTGTCCCTCAACAGATGTTAGCCCAAATATGGTCAGTGTTCACCCATACAGATAAGATTTTCTCCATTTTGTTCCATGTTGGCTTTTGTGATCAGTGCAGATACAGATCAGCCTGTACATATGCTTAGTCTGATCAAGATCTGCACTGTTCACATTTTACTTGCATAAGCTTGTTGGAAGATTCTTTAAACTTGTGAAGACTCTGATTACCATTGAACTTTTGATTTAAGAATTCTGTCCTCAGTGCTATTATGGGCACTAGAAAATGATGATTTTTCCCATCCCCAGACATTTCTTAATTCTATAAATCTTCTCAGTATATGTGATACTATGTATCTGGGGGCTATACAGGAGTCACGCTTGTCAGTTGGTCTGTGGAAATTTCTTGTGAACACTATTTCTCAGCAACCCTTGGTCAGAATTCAATATAACTTCACAAGAATGATTGATACCAAGCCTAGTTGTGCATATTGTCGGTGTGCTGCACTGGAATTATTTTTAAATGAGTTATGGCCCCTTGAATTTCTCATACATATATATATTGTCAGGCACCAACTGGGGGTATTTATCACCTTCTGCGATATTTCTAGTTTACTCTTAAGTTATGTATCTTTAAAACCTTATAGGATGATACTTTACACCTATAATATTCGTGTTCCTTAAGGAAGAGCTTTCGATATGAGGGTATTTGTCATAAGAGACAACTCTAGTTTCATTAATCTCTATTGTTTAAAGAGCATATTACAACATAATGCCTTTTCCTAAACTTCTGAAGTGAAATTAGCTAAAGAAATCATTGGAAACGACCACAATTGTTATGAGATTTTTTTCAAACAGAGTGTTATTGTACCTCATGACCGGCTTTACTTGGAATAGTAATGACAGAAATATTCAAATATATAAGTTTTGCTGAGCATAATTATAAACTTTGTTTTCTTATATTGTATAGGAACCTATCTGATATTGACAAGGACGGTAAACTGGACTGCGATGAGTTCTGTATAGCCATCCACCTGACGGATTTAGTCAAAATGGGTCAGATGTTACCAGCTAAGCTGCCGGCGGAACTAATGCCAAATAAAGTAAGATCTGGTAGCTTCGGTGCACCCCCTCCTGTATCAATGGCTGTGGCTCCAGGTTTGTTTACCATTAATTTTTATACTTTTTAAATCTATATAAACCCTTTCCAATACACATTTTGACACATCTGCAGCAGGCAGCATTTGAAAAAATTGTGGCAAGAGGAGAAATTGCTCATATTGTGCAATTTTCCTATGGTAACAATGTTTCAACCTTATTCAGTAAATAAACTTTCATTTATAGCTTTTTCATAATTTTGTCTAGATGTTTTCAAAGTTGTCTACTGTATTTGTTTTATTTGGAAAAGAGTTAATGTTGTAATCATGGTTTTCAAGCTTATATTCAATCAAATTGTACACTTAACACTGAAAGATAAGATACTTGAGAGTTCAAATTAAATTATGTTTGCATACATTTTGATCCCTAAATTCATCATTGACTTAATTTTCTGACTGAAAGTTGTTTATTTTTAGAATTGTTATAAGTAGATCCCTAACATTTATAGCTATAACAGTTGCAATTAAAAGAAATATTCAAAGACGGCGTATCAATTACTATGCATTGTGCATGTAAGAATGATTAGTATTGAAGTATTCAATTAACCCTTTTCAACATGGAACAAATCTGCTGCAGTAAAGAACCGAAAAATATCTAGAAACAAAAAGATGGGAAATTTCTATGAAAAGAATAGACTTGGAAAACATTGTTGCAAGTGGAGAATGAGCAATTTTTCGTATTCCCACAATGTTTTCAAACTTGTCCTCATCTGAATCCTCATATTACATCTGAATGTGGGAAAAAGGTAAGTCAGAAAATGGCACATTTGTTATTTACATGTTTGTTTTACCCACAGGTCCCCCAAAAGACAATTTCGGTGATTTATTGGGAACAATGGGAATGCCACCCCCTGTGCAACCAGTCCCTGTCACAAATGGAGATGCTGCCAAAATGATTGATGATCAAGGTTAGTAAGAACAAGATTGTGATATCTTTCTCTGATGCATCTTTCTCTGATGCTGACTCCTCTTTAACCCTTTCCCACATAAGACAATTCTGCAGCAGACAACTTTAAACATATTTCGTCAAAATATAAAAAATCTCTATAATTGAATGACTAAAAGTGGAATACATTGTGGCAAAAGGAGAAATTGGTTGTTTTGAGCAATTTCTTCTTTTGTCACTATGTTTTCAAAAAGCCATCTGCTGCAGAGGCGTCAGAAAGCTTCTATATGAGGGAAAGGGTTAAGCACACAAAGTCACAACAAAATCTTCACTGTTAGCGTACATTGCGATTAGCCATAGATGCAACCTCTGACAAAAAGTGCTATTCCCTCTGGATCTACTCTCATTTTTAACATGGGGATGTCAAGAACTTGAATCACAAGACGCTTGCTCATATTATTTGATAATTTTTGACCTTCTTTTCATTGGACATTTTCAATTTCTTCGAACGCAAATAACACATATTGAGGGATGATTTATTTAATTTATTAATTAAATACTGCAAGAGTATACAGTATTAATTTGTTGATTAATTGTGATTAAAAAAAGCGAATAATATATTTTTCTTTAAAATTGATTTAAAAAAGAAAAAGAACAACAAACCATCAGTAAGAAATTACAAAATAGATTTGAAATGAGTAAAACTATTTGGTGGCCAAACCTGTTGTAACCGTTGTTATAGGAACATTTAGAGAGAGTGTATTTGATTGATTTCGTGTTTAATTGAGATATTTTTGTCTGAGTTGGCACCAAAAGTGTTCTAAGTTATGTACATGAATGGACATGTATCTTGATCCCATAACTGTTCTGTTTATTGCATGCATCGACCAACAGATGACATTTAGTGGTAGGGTATCTGCTTATAGTACCAATGGTCTTGAGTACATATCCTATGATGAGAGGGTTCTGCCTTTGGCATTGCTCGACACAAATGACACAAGTTCAAGTTATGTCTACAGTAAGCACAAAAAGAGTGTGATTAATATAAGCAGAAAGCAATCAATGTAAAAGGAATAAGTTCAAATCAAAATTATTACTTAACTCTTTCCCTCATACGACAATTCTGCAGCAGACGACTTCGAACATATTTTGTCAAAAAATAGAAAATCTATATAATTGAATGGATAACCTATGGCTAAAAGTGGAAAACATTGTGGCAAAAGAAGAAATTGCTCGTCTTCAGACAATCTTTTGTCACTATGTTTTAAAAAACTGTCTGCTGCAGAGGCGTCAGAAAGCGTCTATATTAGGGAAATGGTTAAATGTAATTCACCCTCATTTCTCTATAATTCATTCACTGAAAAGAATGTTAAAATGTGTTATCACTTATTACAAATCACTTTGTTTTGTAGTGACTTTTGAGGATAAGAGAAAACAGAATTTTGACAAAGGGCAGGCCGAGTTAGAGAGAAGAAGGCAGATGTTACAAGATCAAATGAGAAGGGAACAGGATGCAAGATTACAAAAAGAAAGAGAAGAACAAGAAAAGAGGGAGAAGATTAGGTTAGATGCTATATATTTACTGTTTCCCACATACAGCAAATCAGCAGCAGATGACGTTGAGGCGAAAATATGAATAATTTCGATGAATGAAATATCATTGAATAGATTTATAAATACTGTGACAAAAGGAGATATTTCTCCTTTTGCCACAATATTTTCAAGTATTGTCTACGACAAATGTGTCATAATGCATCTTTGAATTGGAAAGGGTTTAACCCTTTCCCTCATACGACAATTCTGCTGCAGACGACTTTGAACATATTTTGTCAAAAAATAGAAAATCTCTTTAATTGAATGGATAACCTATGACTAAAAATGGAAAACATTGTGGCAAAAGGAGAAATTGCTCGTTTTGAGCAATTTCTTCTTTTGTCACTATGTTTTCAAAAAGCTGTCTGCTACAGAGGCCTCAGAAAGCGTCTATATGAGGGAAAGGGTTTAAACTGGGATAACTTTACCCTTTTACACATGTTGACACATCTTGAAGCATCTGCATCAGATGACCTTTTTTACCCTTTTTCTCATACAACAAATATGCAGCAGATGACTTAAAAAGACATAGGCCAAAACAGTCGAACATCTGAATGAATGAATGTTTATGATTTAAACATAGCATAAATGTTTGTGGCGAAAGGAGATATTGGCCATGATGAACAATTCTTTGTTTTGCCACAATGTTTTAAATAAAAAATTATTGACACATTTCAAGGCACCTGCAGAATATGACTGAAAAAAGCTAGGCAAAAATATGGAACTTCTCAGTAAATGAAAGTTACATTATTGGCTAGGGTTGAAAACATTGTGGCAATAGGACAAATTGTTCAAAAACACCAGCTGCAGTTGCATAAAATTGCGTCTGCAGGTTGGAAAGAGTTAAACATCTATACAAAATATGTTAGATCTCTATTAAAAGTATAGTTTCTGAACAAGCCATTTCTCCTTTTGCCAAAATGATTTCAAAAGTTGTCTACTTTAGATGCTTAAAATATATCTGCACATGGGAGGGTTTTAAAATACAAACACATTTCCTCAAAAATCAGATTTTCAAAATGAACATTCGGTTTTTTTTAAATAAAGTTTAGAGGGAAGATTAATTTTCTTTTTATAGGAGAGAGCAGGAGCTTAAAAAGCAGCAAGCCTTAGAAAGACATCTGGAAAAACAGAGAGAAATAGAAAGACAGAAAGATGAACAGAGGCAAAAAATGATGGATCAAAGAGAGGTATAAAATTAAGAAGATTCACGGCACACACAAACTGCATTTTGAGGTCTTAAAATTAATAGAGATTATTATAACAGTTTAGTGTCTGATGACATGTAGTGATGGCTTCTTTCCTCTGTCTGTCTGTCTGTCACACTTTCATTTATTGGGCACTGCTTTACTTGGTAAGATTCATCCCAGGAAGCTATTGTGTATATTATTTGAAACAGATGAAAATGGATGTTTATGCAAATGCATAATAATGATCATGCCGAGGTTCACCTTTGATGTGAAAAAGGATTTTCAGTTTTATTTATAATAGTAATTGTTCAATGTTTTCATCTTGTAAATTTCTCACTTGGATACTAACCAGACGAGCGTCAAGCACCTGCAGGCAGTGCTCTTGTTTTTTCTGAGATTATTTTCGAAGTAGACAAGTCTATAATTATCATATAAGGCAAGCATTCAACCTTTTCGTGCTGGCTATAAATCTGCAGATGACAACTCCGAAAACATCTAGAAATATGAAAAAAATCTATAAATTAAGGTACTTTCATTGAATTCAGTTGAAAATATTTTGCCACAATGTTCTCAAAGTTGTCTGCTACAGATGTTTCTGCATTCAGAAATGGGTTTAATGACTAACACATTACACTTGTAGGCCGCAAGACGAGAGTTAGAACGACAGCGACAGATGGAATGGGAGAGACAGAGAAAAGAGCAGTTAATGGCCGAAAAAACTCGTGAATATGAACAGCTGACCAATCTGAAGGCTCGCTCTAGTAACTTGAAGTGCGAACTTGAATCTCTGGTAAGACAACTTGATTTTAGCTTGTCCGTTTAATCTAAGAAAAAAAGTTGGGCTATTGTGATACCCTTGACGTCACAAAACTTAAACCTTACCTCATAACTTAAAAACCTTTTTCTACTAAGATAAAAACAGATAAGCGTTGGCATTCGCTTAGCGGTGCTCATGTTTTCATAAATTGCAGTATTTGTTGTTTTTAATATGTGATTTGAAATGAAGCAATGTTTTCTGGAATTGATTTGAGGGCAGTCCAGATACTGTTTTGAACAGCACTATGTTTTCATTTATTTATTACAATCGTACTTCAGTAAAAAAGTAAAGGAGGAAATTGAACTTTGAAAAATACTGGTTTTGATTTGATTTTTTTTAGTATTATATTCAGTAAAAATTCCAATTCAAAATGTAATGGGTTGAAAGTTTGAAAGAAAATTTATAAGTGTTCAAGGAAAGCAAACCTTAACATGTATTATTACTTGTGTGGTAAAAGACATTCATGCCAAGGATTCGATGGGATACTGCTTTATAGAAGTTTCAGGAAACCCTTTGTGTCTGATTGGCAAAAAGTGCAGATCCAGATTAGACTTAGCTCATATATGGTTTAAAGCAATCTGTTCTATTGTGTAATGGTCTACTTCAAACTGTATCTCCCACATTGAGATCATCACTAGGTAAACAAACATGTATGCTGTGACACTGTAACTCTTGTCACATTATCATTTGACCGTTATGTTTAACATTTACAGCAAGGAAAGAAGACGGAAACCAATTTGAAGACTTCCCAGGTTAAAAACGGTGTCAATGATTTAACTGCCCATATTGAAGCCATGAGGAGTACTAGAGACCTGAAAAATAAAGACATAGACAGATTGCAAGCTGAAATACAGGTAAATGAGTACTAGCCCTTTCCCACACACAACAAACATGTAGTAGACAACTTAGAAAACATCCAGGCAATAGATGTTTCAATGTCAGATTATATTTAAAGGTCTTCTTTTCTTCTAAATTATGTAAACTAGTGCTATGAAACTTTGAATATTTATTCATCATCATGAGATGCCAGTTTAAATCAATACTCGTGTCAGCCTTATTGAATCAGTTTTAATGGAACTAGAACTTAGCTCTTTCTCACCAGCAGATGATTAATGAAAAGATTGTGGCAAAAGTAGAAATTTTCAACTTTCCAATAATTATACTTTCATCTTTGGAGAATGTAATCTGCTGCAGATTTTTGTCGGAAACTTTTCACAAAAACAGATGATCATTCAAACTAGCTTGCATAGATAGCTCTTGTTTTATTCCCTATCTTTTAATTTTCCAGGAATACAATCAGAAGTTACAAACAGTGCAAGCATCCAAAAATACACTAGACTTAACGGCTCAAACTTCAATACAAAGCAACCCAATGTGTAAGTAGTAAACAAGTGTTGGCCTCAGAGACGTAGAAATGATGAGTAAATAGCTCTGTGCTCCATATTAACTCTCTGATTATTCAATTAACCCTTTCCCACAAACAACAAATCTAAAAGCAGACTACTTAAAAAAAAAAAATGCAAATTTATGAAAATTTTAAACAGTTTAAATCATTGTGGTAAAATGAGAAATTGCTTATTTTCAGGAATTTCTCATTTTGCCACAATGTTTTCAAAAGTGGTCTGCTGCAGATGCGTTGCAATGTGTCTGTAGGTGGGAAAGTGTAAACCTGAGTGCAGTCCAAAATTGAAGATATCTTGAGAGACTCCAAAAAGGAAGCAGTACCTCAAAGATAAGAGTTGAAATTGAAAAAAAATGTTATTTAAAGATTTTTCTCACTCCTCGCACAAACCAATGCCATTGCGAACACACTCATGATCCAATCAGATTGTCAATTTCACGATGCTCTTAAACCTTTCCCTCATACAACAATTCTGCAGCAGATGACTTTGAACATATTTTGTCAAGAAAAGAAAATCTCTATAATTGAATGGATAACATATGACTAAAAGTGGAAAACATTGTGGCAAAAGGAGAAATTGCACGTTTTGTGCAATTTCTTCTTTTGTCACTATGTTTTCAAAACGCCATCTGCTGCAGAGGCGTCAGAAAGCGTCTATATGAGGGAAAGGGTTAACTGTAAATACATATTTGATGCTCTGACATATACACAAATCTTAAATCTCAAACTGGATGTGTACTTGAAATATTCATCTCTTACTGAGGTGATTTTGAGAGATACATGTATATTGAGAAGAAGCCCAGTTCAATCACCTAAACGCTTTCCCTCATACGACAATTCTGCAGCAGACGACTTTGATCAAATTTTTTCAAAAAATGGAAAATCTCTATAATTGAATGGATAACCTATGACTAAAAGTGGAAAACATTGTGGCAAAAGGAGAAATTGCTTGTTTTGAGCAATTTCTTCTTTTGTCACTATATTTTTAAAAAGCTGTCTGCTGCAGAGGCATCAGAAAGCGTCTATATTTTGGTATAACCATTACCCACTTACAGAGGCTGTTTGAAACCTCCCCATCAGATGACTTTTGAAAACATTGTGGCAAAAGGAGGAATTGCTCATGATGAGTATTTTCTCCTTTTGCCACAATGAGTTCAACGCTTTTCAGAGATCATGCTTTTCCTTTATAGAAACCTTCACAGCTTTTTGTCAAGATGTTTTCATAGTTGTCTGCCGGTGATTTCCTGTATGTGGGAAAGGTTTGAATAAGTTATGCATGTTTTACAGCGGAAACCCATAGAACTATGATGCACAGTGTTGAACTGAAGAAAACATCCGTACAAAGACTGAAGAAAGACCTTGAGGGCATTGAGAAAGATACCGGAATTAAATTAGCAGATATAGACACACTTAATACACAAAATTCTGTAAGCCTTTTTTTAATTATTATATATCTTCATCTACTTTTACAGAGCTAAATAGTCTATGTTGGAAAGGTAGCAAGTTGCCTGCGGAATATTTGTGGGAGAAAGCCAGCAAACAAACAAGGCCGCCAGGAAACCTAAAATTTGCCAGTCTGGACCGATTTCAATCTTTAAACTTGTACAAAATCGGTCCAGATATTTTGATAATCTCATTAACACCTACACTATACGTCACTTTGTAAACGAGAACACTATCTTCTGCAAACAATTAACTTTGACAATCCAATTCTGTAATCAGATAGATAAAGCCAATCGGAATATCGGTGATGAATGCTTCACCACTGATGGCGGAATTACCCGAGAAAATCCTGAAACACAGGTATGCTGAACATAACTGAAATGCTGATGATTAATAGTGTTAAGCTCCAATCAATCAATTATTCTCCTACTGCAACATCGCTAGTTTGTGGTATGTTTTTTGAGGTCTGTTGGTTTTACCCTTACCCACATAGTGACGCTCTCTGACGCCTCTGCAGCAGACGAATTGTTCATAAAGAGCAAAATCTCCATTGCAGATTTGATGCATGTGGGAAAGGGTTTATGTATATTTAAAAAATTGCAATAAAACTCAGTCACTCAAACTGTTTCCTTTTTGGGTACAGGATCTCCAGAAATCAGTTAGCAAATTTCAAGCCGACTTAGGTGAGGCAGAAAGAAAGAAAAAAGATGGTGCCAAAGAATCATTAGAACAAACACAGAAAGATAAGGAAAAACAGGAGAAACAGAGGAAGGAATTGGAGTCACAGAGATTAAGGTACATTTCCCCCTTTGCACTTTTCCAGATATAATTTTTCTCTTTTTGCAGAAACTGTTTTCCAACTTGATTCTAAGTGTGCACCTTCAATGAAAGACATTTCCCATAATCCTCCCAGACAAGTACGGAAAGAGTTTTCTGCTTAGAAAGTCTCTGAGGAAGAAATGGGAAACGTTATTTGATATTGGGTTCATTTTTAGCTCAACTGGCTTTCTAGCTTATGTCATTGTGAATAGTCTGTCATGTGTGCATGCGTTCATCTGTTTGTATGTGCGTCAACTATTGGCTTCAAACAACTTCTTATCTATAACCACAGGGCCAATTAGGATGAAATGTTATGGATCCATGCAAAATTCCATGGCTACTGAAAGAAATAACTTAAAAAATCTTCTCCTCCTAAACTAGGTGACCGATTTTCAAATAATTTCGTAGGCATTTTCCCTGGGTGACCCACTATCAGATTCAGTCAAGCCGTGTTGATCTCCTCCGAAAATATGAAAGCAATTTTCAAATCATTGAGACCCTGTATGAGATTTCTACAAGCCATGTTGATTGGTCAAAAATTATGGCCACCAGGGGCGAGGCAGTTTCGAATTATATGGCAATAGTGAGTCTAATGACAGTGATGCTGGTGGCCCTCTTGGGCCTCTTGTTTTAAGCGTTGCCTGCCTTGGCAGAGTGAAACTAAGGGATCATTTCCCTGTCATCAGTAAAGCTGTGATTTTAGTAAAAATTAAAGATTATTGGCAGGCAACATTATAGTTCATTCATATTCTCTTTTTATGGTGTGTTATATCAGATCTCGAGATAAGGTGCCTTTTTCACATTCTAAAATTATTATTTGACACTCGAGCCCCATGTGGTGGTACAACTTGTACCGTACAAGACATTTCGAGGGCTTGGCGTGAAACAGTTGTAACTAAAAACCTATTTTGAGATCCCTGGTTTAGGGGTAATTTTGACCCCTTTGTAAACAATGCAAATTTAGGTGCCATTGCTCAGAACGAGCAATGGCACCTAAATTTCCATTGTTTACCAAAATAAATTATTTAACGCTTATCAAGACTTTATGGTGAGGTGATTAACCTTGGTAAAAAATATCAATTTTAGTTACAACCGTTTCACGCCAAGCCCTCGCTTTCTTCATAGGGTTTGGTTGAGTTGGGTTATTGATTGTAAATGACCGGATTTCTCCTCCTTAATCCTTTCCCTCATGTAGACGCTTTCTGACGCCTCTGCAGACGACGACTTTTGAAGACTTTGTGACAAAAGGAGAAATTGCTCAAGACAAGCAATTTCTCTTTTTTGACATAATGTTTTCAACTCTATTTAATAAGTATGTCTTCATTTAGGGAGGTTTTCCATATTATTGTTGAGATGTTTTCAAAGTCATCTGCTGCAGATTTGTTGTATGTGGAAGAGGGTTAATTGTTCATCTGGTAATCCTTTGTGTTTTAGAGAAGAGACGCAAAAGAAGGAAGTAGAGGCAAGTCAAGAAACTGACAGCAAATGGTTTGATTTTGGTGGTGATGTAAAGACAGCAACGGCAACAAACAATGATAATTGGGCATCAGTATTTGATACGCAGGCTGTATCGCAGGCTTCAAGTGTGGCATGGAATTCAGCATTCTCTAGTCAAACAACTGTAATTAAAAGGAGTGAAAGTATGTACATTTTAGCTTGTTTTTGTTGTGTTCAATGTAGAAAATCATACTTTTAATTTAAACTGATTCAAATGGCTGAAGGTAAGCTTTTGTGATGACTCTGGGTCTGCAGACAGTCGTGAAACAATTTCAATAATTTCTTCAAACAACATCTTCTCTTAAACCACTGTGCTAATTTAAATCGAACTGCACAGGAATTTGAATTGGGTACTTTTTAATAAATTTTTTTTTTTTTTGGTTTTTGCAGCATCAATTTCTGCTTTTCTGATTTCAAGGTTATTATGCAAAAATGTTACTACGGTGACACTACAAAGGTTATCCAGTTACAACACTCAAATCTTGTAAATTTCTCAATTTACTAAATCTTTGAATTAGCACAGGTCTTATTACTTTTTCGTTGTGTTGTTATTATTATATTTTAATGTCTTTCCTACATGCAGACACCCTTTACGCTTCTGTAGTATACAACATTTGAAAACTAAAAATTAAATTGCTCATAATGTGCATTGATTCCATATTATTGGCTTAACCCTTTCCCTCATACGACAATTCTGCAGCAGACGACTATGAACGTATTTTGTCAAAACATAGAAAATCTCCGTAATTGAATGGATAACCTATGACAAAAAGTGGAAAACATTGTGGCAAAAGGAGAAATTGCACGTTTTGTGCAATTTCTTCTTTTGTCATTATGTTTTCAAAAAGCCGTCTGCTGCAGAGGCGTCTATATGAGGGAATGGGTTAATGTTTTGAATGTCCTCTTCTACAGATTTGATATATGTGAGAAAAACTTAAGATTTGGTTTGTTTACAGGTTCAAATTTCAAACTATCAGGGCCGAAAAAGAAACACAGGGCATTATATCAGTTTGATGCAAGAAACCCAGATGAATTATCTATGATGCCAGGCGATACTGTCATGGTAAGATTTCATCATTACTTGTCCAGCTTAATAGCAGCGGGATATTGTTTTGGCATCATCCATCCATCCTTCGGCAAAAGTCATGATTTGAAATCTGTCTTCTGACTGGCATGATTTAAATGGTCCTAGTAAACACGACCCTTTTGGCCGGAGATAACACTTCATTTAACCCTTTCCCTCATACGACAATTCTGCAGCAGACGACTTTGAACGTATTTTGTCAAAAAATGGAAAATCTCCATAATTGAATGGATAACCTATGGCTAAAAGTGGAAAACATTGTGGCAAAAGGAGAAATTGCATGTTTTGTGCAATTTCTTCTTTTGTCACTATGTTTTCAAATAGCCGTCTGCTGCAGAGGCATCAGAAAGCGTCTATATGAGGGAAAGGGTTAAGTTGAGTGAGGCCGTCTGAGAATAGCTACAAGTTGGGTTTTTGTGGACAGTGTAGATTCAGATTAGTTTATATATTTATAGATATTTATACCCCCTTCGAAGAAGAGGGGGTATATAGGAGTCACTGTGTCGGACTGTCAGTCGGTTGGTCGGTCGGAAGCCATATTTTGTCCGAACTATTTCTTAC
This sequence comes from Serripes groenlandicus, assembly GCA_031761405.1. Taxonomy (NCBI): domain Eukaryota; kingdom Metazoa; phylum Mollusca; class Bivalvia; order Cardiida; family Cardiidae; genus Serripes; species Serripes groenlandicus. The sequence goes on along the minus strand of JASEVX010000005.1, from coordinate 89,016,238 downwards.
AAACCACTGGGTGGAATTCAATAATATTTTACATGAAGCTTCTATACCAAGAGGAGATGTGCATATCCTAAAGGGGTTACAATTGCATGGTATTTTACAGAGTTATGGCCCTTTTACTAATTGAGTTATGCTGTAGGTCAAGGTGCTGTTTTGGGGGTATTTATCATCTTCAGTGATAGTTCTAGTTTGTACATCTGTACAGTGTAATCAAGTTCTTCACTGTTCACAGATAAAAAGTACATAAAATTGTTAGAAATTTCTGTCAGCTTGTGTAAGACTGAGCAAATGGACAGGATGGTTAGAACAGAACCTGTACCTTTTCACACAGATACGCTTAAACGGTAGATATCATGTTGGTTCTTGAAAATCTAAACCATATCTTTGAAATATCAGCGAAAGTTCTTGAATTTCAATTGGAGAAAAATAAAGGTGTTTGAAGTTTCTCAATAACCTTCCAGAACTCTAGATAAGCGTTTTTCATGTTCTATGATACTTATTTGACCTCCAAAACCTTTGTTGTGGAGAGGCGATTCTTCGAGTACCCAAGACATAGGTTTTATTGATTGCTGTGTAAGATATAGTGGAAGGAAGACCTGTCTCCTCATCCTTATCTAGTTTTCTGTTATCTATGTCATTCTGTATAGGTTTTTGAAGATCAAACTGGGGCAGAGCCCGATTGGATCGGAGGCGAGCTAAATGGGAAACGTGGTTGGTTTCCAGAGGCTTACGTAGAGATAATTGTTGAGGAAGAATCTAGTCAATCATTGTTTGGACCGACGGACATTTCGTCGGGAGGTCTGTCCTCGTCAGAGGATTCCTCCTTCATGGCTGTACCAGGAAAGGTTCCGGCTGTGTCGCCCACACCCGGTCAGGTAATTATACAATGTTTAACCCTTTCCCTCATACAGCAGACGACTTTGAAACATATTTTGTCAAAAAATAGAAAATCTCCATAATTGAATGGATAACCTATGACAAAAAGTGGAAAACATTGTGGCAAAAGGAGAAATTGCATGTTTTGTGCAATTTCTTCTTTTGTCACTATGTTTTCAAGAAGCCGTCTGCTGCAGAGGCGTCAGAAAGCGGCTATATGAGGAAAAGGGTTAAACACTTGCCAACATACAGACACTATCTGACGCCTCTGCAGCAAAGGACTTTTGTTACTATGTTTTCAACATTATTGAATAAAAATTGCTTTCAAATATAGTGTTTCCATATATTTTCTAAGTGGATTTTGCAGATTTCTTGTATTTTTTTTTTTTGTTGCATATTGTATTTTGACCTATTTTTCTAATACAAACTGCTTACATCAAGCAGTTCCTATCCTAAAATGTTTTCAAAGTAGATGTCTGAAAATGTCATATTAGATTTTACCCCTCCTACATGCAGAGGAATTGTAATATATTTGCAGCAGATGATTTTTACCATAATGTTTTCAATTCTTGTTGATATTTATACTTTCATTGGATTTGATTTTTCTAAACCCTTGACTTTTTTGAAAATCTTTGTGGCAAAAGGAAAAATTGCTTAAGATAAGCCGTTTTTCCTTTTGCCATAATGTTTTCAACTCTTTTAATTTTTCATTTATAGAAATGTCCCATCTTTTTGCCTAGATTTTTTCAAAGTTAGCTGTTACAGATAATGAGTTTTATTGTATGTGGGAAAGAGTTGAATACATTTCTTTTCTGTTAACATATCCGCAGGGTCAGACAGCCCCTGAAGGTTTACAGGCTCAGGCCCTTTACCCCTGGAAAGCCAAGAAAGATAATCATCTTACATTTAACAAAGGGGACATCATCAATGTCAAAGAACAACAGGATATGTGGTGGTCTGGCGAGTTTTCTGGAAAGGTAGGCACATTTTTGTTTTATCATCTTTTTCCCACATTCAAAAGATTTTGACACACCTGAAGGAGCTGACTTCAGAAAACTTTGACAAACGAGAAATTTATCCTTTTGCTATATTTTCTACTCAATTCAAAATTGATATTTTCATTCCGAGAGATTTTCCATAAGTCTTATGTGGAAAAGCAGCCTGTTGCTTAGGAAGTTTGTTGTGTGGATAACTGGTTTGGGGAAGCCAGGAAACACATGAGTAGGTGAACTGGACGTTGTGATATGACTGAAAAATGATTGAAAACGTCGTAAAACCCCAATCAATCAACTGTCCGTTTGTGCTGCTTTGACAATACTAGTTTTTGGCATGCAACACACATATTCACTTGTACATTGTTTTTAAAGTTGTCAGGGGAGAAAAAGATGATATCTGAAAGTTTGAAAGTATGATTTTGTAATAAAGATAAAATAATATATATCATATGTATAAAATAATACTGCAGAAACAGCTTTAAACCCAAATAATCAATGAGACATAAGCTACTAACTTTCTTACAGACTGGATGGTTCCCCAAATCCTATGTGAAGATGGTCAGTGGGCCCAGTTTGTCAACCCGAATCAGCCTGTCTGACAGCAGTTCTCCTATGACCATAATAGAGAAAGCTGGTAGTGCACGGGAGTCCCCAGCATTGGATCAAACACAGCCAGGTTTGTTTATTTATATTCTCTTAACCCTTTCCCTCATATAGACGCTTTCTGACGCCTCTGCAGCAGACGGCTTTTTGAAAACATAGTGACAAAAGAAGAAATTGCACAAAACGTGCAATTTCTCCTTTTGCCACAATGTTTTCCACTTTTTGTCTTATCCATTCAACTATTGAGATTTTCTATGTTTTGACAAAATAAGTTCAAAGTTGTCTGCTGCAGAATTGTCGTATGAGGGAAAGGGTTAACTAGATAAGTTGTTGAGGGTGGTAATATATGGGCCACACAACACACAACTAACCTTTGTAGAATTTATGTTTTTACGACACCAAGAACAAAATACATGTGTATATATATCTATATTAAACTCTTTCCCACATACAACAAATCTGCAGCAGACTTCTTTGAAAAGATCTAGGCAAAAATTGATAAAACCTGTAAATACGAAAGTATCATTATTGAATATGAGGGAAAGTATTGCAACAAAAGGAGAAATTGGTCGTTGTGAACACTTATCAACCCATATACTGTTTTACACGACTTGCTGTATGCGACTTTTTGCAAAAGATATAGACCAAACTAATAATAGTTATTTATCTCTATAGAACAATCCTTATTTATCAGTTTCTATCAGAACTACTCCATACACAAATAATAAGGTCATAAATTAAGAATTATTTACATAAATGTTATGCGCTTAGTAAGAACAGGATCTGAACATTGTGTACTTTGAGCCTCTGCTAGTTGTCCAATGTAACAGCTTGTTTGGGATAGTTCTGGTTTTGTCCAACATAACAGCTTGTTTTGGGATGCTTCTGGTTTTGTGTCAACTGCCTTGACAGAAATTCACTTCTCCTCCATCTTCTTATTTGAAAACATTGTAGGATAAAATTGTATTATTGTAAGATTTGAATTAACATGTTTATGCCGCTTTTAAAACGTTTTTTTAGAATGGGAGAAATTGCGTTAAGGTTTGTCTATCAGGGAAAAGATTTAAGGTCGATAAGAGTCAACTATTTTCAGTGAACCCTACTTTTGACATTTCAGACAATATGTTTGTAGCTGTGTATTCATACCAGTCCACAGAGCCTGATGATCTAACATTTAACCAAGGGGACATAATAATGGTGACACAAATGGACGGGGACTGGTGGACTGGCTCTCAAGGATCAAATACAGGAATATTTCCGGCTAATTATGTGAAGAAACAGGACGTTCAAGTAAGTGTTGGTCAGACTTTTGGATAAGAGTCCTAATTCTGGTTCTTTAATCATCATTTGACCTCTTATCCCTATGTTGTGGCTACTCTAAAGAATCATAAAATTGAGATGCTTCTTTTGAGAACAACAACATAGGGCCTAATTGAGTAATATGAGAGAGATGTCGTAGCAGAGGTCTGGATAAGGGGCATTTTTCTTGTTCTTAAAACCTTATTTAACACTCAAACCCTATGTTTTAGGTACTCAAAATAATTGTTGCACTAAAATTATTCTTTTGAGTACACACAACATAGGGTCTAGTTAACCTTTCCCTCATAAGGCAATTCTGCAGCAGACGACTTTGAACGTATTTTGTCAAAAAATAGAAAATCTCCATAATTGAATGGATAACCTATGACAAAAAGTGGAAAACATTGTGGCAAAAGGAGAAATTGCATATTTTGTGCAATTTCTTCTTTTGTCACTTTGTTTTCAAAAAGCGGTCTGCTGCAGAGGCGTCAGAAAGCGTCTATATGAGGGAAAGGGTTAAGTAATAAGAGAGATTTTTTAGAGAAAAGACCCTTTTACTCAACCTAATCAAGTCCTATAATGTGGGATAAAATTATGTTTATGCCTCCCTCACTATGCCTCTGTAAACTCATATGCTCTCTCAATTCATTCAATGGCCCTGCAATATTTTATGGAAGTATAAAGTATTTTGGTTAATTTTTTTAGCAAGCTTATACACTCAACTTAAATACAAGATACATCTCGGACTGTGCTTGTGAAGCATATCAAAATTCCCACTTGAAGACAAATTTGTGTCCACGCCATGCTTCCAATTCTGTATGACCTTCATTTTCCAAATTAGGTATGCACTTACATCTTGTTAAAATAGTTTGCCTTGTACTAGAAGTAGGTCACTGTGACCTTGATTGACCTTTGGCCTCAAATATGATTTATTGGGTATAATTATTGATACAGGTTTCAAATAGAGACGAATCAAAACTTTGAGTGCAATCTTTTTACTGTTATTGTTAACCTTACTTTGAACTTTAGAAAATAAGAAAACGTTTATCCGTGGTAAGATACAATTGTAATCAGAACTAGATGGCTCCTTTTCTACTTGTTATATCTGTATGGAGTATGGACTGCACTCAAGGAAACCCAACCCGAGATGATTCATCATATGTGTAGATATAAGATCTTTTATTTTATCAGATTCAATCTGGCAATATATGTCAGAAAGTTCTTGGAATCTTCCACTTTCAGTTGGCAATAAGTGCAGAGCCAGAACAATATTGCCCAGAGGGGGAAATGGCTTATGGTTGATTTAATGGGTTAAAGGTCATGTGTAATAACCCTTTCCCACATATAGACGCTTTCCGACACCTCTGCAGCAGACGACTTTTGAAAACATGGCGACAAAAGAAGAAATTGCTCATGATGAGCAATTTCTCCTTTTGCCACAATGTTTCTAACTCTATTCAATGATACATTCATTCAAAGAAATGTTTCAATTCTTTGCTTACATGTTTTAAAAGTCGTCTGCTGCAGATTTATTGTATGTGGAAAAGGGTTAACCTATATCCTGTACATGAATGCATGAGCCCTGTTGTAGAAAAAACAACTGGAAGCCAGATCAATCACTCAGTTTGATCTGTCTGCACTGTTTGCAATTAACTTCAGACAGACCAAGTGCATTTGATTTGGCTTGGTTAACATGGAAGTGCAGACGGATCTTCATCTACACTGGCCATCATATGAGCAATGGTTGGTTTTCCTGGAGTATAGCTCACCTATTGAAATAAATATCAGTTCACCCAAAAGATCTCTCTGTATATGTGTATGTGACTTTTTTAAAATGTCTTCCATTATTGCTAGAATTATTACTACGGTCCTATACTAAACTGTAACTGCTTTCTCAGACTGTAAACTATATAATTATACGGCAAATGTTCAATTGTAAACCTTTTCTTGGTGTGCAAGTTATAACCCTTGTCCACATACAACAAATCTGAAATAGAAGATTTTTTATGACATATAGGAAAAAATAGGGAAAATATTTATAAATGAAAGATTTGTAATTGAATGGAGTTGAAAACATGGTTGCACAGTGGGAAATTGTTCATTGTGCAAAAGCTTCAAACGTGTCTGCATGTGGTAAAGGGTTAAACTGTACAATACAGAGTTTTAACCCTTTCCCTCATACGACAATTCTGCATCAGACGACTTTGAACGTATTTTGTCAAAAAATAGAAAATCTCCATAATTGAATGGATAACCTATGACAAAAAGTGGAAAACATTGTGGCAAAAGGAGAAATTGCACGTTTTGTGCAATTTCTTCTTTTGTCACAATGTTTTCAAAAAGCCGTCTGCTGCAGAGGCGTCAAAAGGCGCCTATATGAGGGAAAGGGTTAAGAAAGGAGATATTGCTTCATACAACAGCAACATTATTTGCCCCATGTCTCCTGATTAGTCTTTAACACTGTGCAGCCTGATCAGAATCTTTGCTGTTTGTAATCTTATCATACACGTTTATTGACAGTCTATGGGTAAACGTTATAACCATAGACTGGTTATACAAGAATGAAGTTTAAATGTAACTGCCATTAATTAGAAATGTGTTTGATTGCTGTTTTCAACAGTATTTCATTTATAGCATGTTTTTTCTTGGGTCCTTATGTTATCTCTTGAACTGTGAGCATTAATTGGCATGCAACTGGTATTTTTATGCTGTCTTAGTTACGATCAGACAGGGAGCCCTTATCTCCCTCGTGCAGATGCATGATTTTTAAGAAATTGCTTATAATGTGCCATTTCTTTTATTTCGACAATCTTTTCTACTCTTTTGCAATAAGTATACTTTCATTAACTCTTTCCCTCGTACGACAACTCTACAGCAGATGACATTGAACATATTTTGTCAAAAAATGGAAAATCTCTATAATTGAATGGATAACCTATGACTAAAAGTGGAAAACATTGTGCCAAAAGAAGAAATTGCTCGTTTGAGCAATTTCTTCTTTTGTCACTATGTTTTCGAAAAAGCTGTCCGCTGCAGAGGCGTCAGAATGCGTCTATATGAAGGAACGGGTTAATAGAGAATTTTGTTATGTTTGTCTGGATGTTTCCAAAATTGTCTGCTGCAGATTTATTGTATGTTGGAAAGGGTAAAGACGGAAATGTTTTTAATATTAACAACACTGAGACGGGTATGATTGATGGTATATTTACTGTTTTATCGAACCTTATGAATGAACCCTTTCTCATACACAATATATTCACAGCAGATGACTTTGAAAACATTGAGGCAAAAATGTCTATCAGGGAAAGTCATGTTTTTGAAAAGTGTTGAAAACATTGTGGCGAAAGGAATAATTGCTGATTATAAATAATTTCTTATTTTGCCACAAAGTTTTCAAAACTACCTGCTGCAAATACGTCACAACATGTCTCTATTTAGGAAAGCATTAATGAGAATATTTATGTCTTCCTAGTCTGTGAGTGAGGGTGCCGATCCATTTCCGGTTGCTGATGCATTTCAACAGAGCGCCTTTGCTGACCCCTGTACAGTCAGTGTGTCTGAACCGGTAGTAGACATGGCAAATGTCGACAGTACACCCAGTGGTCTATCTAGTACTGCTGGAGATCTGTCCTTTGATGTGAATGCTTTTGCCCTTAGTGATGCCTCAAATGTTAGTATAGAGAATATCCAGACCAACTCGGCTACCAGCATGACAAATATCGACCACTTGAGTCAAAGTTTACAAAGTGGCTCTGTCGATGCAAATAGTCCAGTTGCAAAAACTGATACAGTAGATCAAACTATTTCTGAAGCAAACCCGACAATCATTGATCCATTTCCTGATGTTATCAGCTCTTCAACATTCAATTCAAACTATCAATTTGCAGAAAGTCAAAGCATTTTGGATTCAAATAAAAATATTGATACTACATATCCTGATGTAATCAGTACTTCAGCCTTTACTGAAAATACTTTAAGCTCAAATGAAAATAACACATTAGGTGTCCCACCAAGTTCAACAAATCAAAATCCAACTAGTTCAAACTTAACTGATGCCTTCAAGTTCAGTAACAATTTGTCAGAAAATACCATAGCTGACCTCTTTAGGTCAGACAATAAAACAAATGCAACTTCAATGCTGGATCCATTTCCTTCAATTGTAAATGCTTCTGGTGATTCAGCAATGAACCTTTCTAATGAAACCTCTGACATGCAGGGTTCTGATGAAGCCCCTGAAAAGATTCCAGACCCCAGTATTAACAAAGCCTCAGATTCATTTGAAAATGAAAAAGTGGATCCTTTAAATAATTCTATACATCCAAGCTTAAACGGTTCTGGTAAAGAGGTAACAAACAAAGACATGGAATCTGAAATAGACCCACAAGTTCTCCTCTTTAATAATCAGGCAAATGTTGCATTGTCAGGTGCATTAACTAACGGTCAGCCTGCTGAGAGTAATGCTAACACTGAAATAGACTCAGACCCGTTTACCTCCGACCCATTTGGAGGGGATCCATTTGAGAATAAGAATGTAACCGATTCGGACCCATTTCCCTCAAGTACCAGTACCTCAGATGACCCATTCAAGGATTCTGGTTTTGGGGACATTTCTGGGTCGTTTTCAGAGCCAGCTGCTGATGCTGGTAGTACTTCTTCAGATCCATTTGTTCAGTTCAGTCTAGAATCACCCACTAACATGTCTAATCCTGGATCAGATCCCTTTGCTGCCAATCCGGTTTCAGATCCCTTTGCTGCGATCCAAGGTTCAGATCACTTTGCTGCAATCCAAGGTTCAGATCCCTTCGCTGCCAATCAAGGTGTTACTGATTTGTTTACTAATGCCTTTCAAGGTACAAATTCAGAGCTGTCATGGGGCAATGGCGCCTTTCCAGTGAATTCTCCAGTTTCAATTGAATCCTTAGAAAATGACTCTGCCCTGGCCTCCTCCTCTGATTTAGAGACAAAGTTTGGATCATGGGGTATGACCGACAGTAATACCCTGTCAATACAAACAACACAATCTGTAAGCAATTTAGCAGAAGGAGGTAGTGGTAATGATCAACCGGGAAACCGGCCAACGTACCCTCCTAGAAGAAAAAGGAAAAGTAAATCAGAGGATAATAAAAAGACAACCCCTGCTCTACCAGCCAAAACCTATCTTCAAAACGCTCCTCAGTCAAACATACAGTCGGATGAAAGTACTGAAACAGAATCGAATGTCCCTGACTCTATTGATTCTGCTGATACTGATAGTGACGTAAGAGTATGTTTGTTCATCACCCCATTCCCAGCAAATGACAGTATTATGCACAGATATACCAAAAATGTTTACATCCCAACAAATGAGTCTCATGTTCACATTTACCTAAGATGTGACCTCCCGGTAAATGATATTATCATTTACCTATTTACTCCAAACTTGACATCCCATCAAATGAGAGCATCATGCAAATGACAGTATGATTTATAGATTTACCAAAAACTTGACCTCCCAGCAAACCATTGTATCATTCACAGATTTACTCATACATTCCTGTAACTGACAGTATCTCATGCACAAATTTACTTTGAAATAGACAATTTTTGTTTCCCCAACAAAATTTGACTTGGGGCATATACCAGTAGTCAACCCTCCACTCTGTTTGTATTTGATAGATTTTCTAACCCTTTTCCCACATACATATATAATTTGACACATCTGCAGCAGATGACTTTTGAAAACTTTATGGCAAAAAACAGAAATTGTTCACAAAAAGCAATTTCTCCTTTTGTCATAATGTTTTCAGCTCTATTCATTAATTATAATTATAACATGTTTTCAAAGCTGTCTGCTGAAGATGTGTTCTTTGTTAATAGGTAGTTGTATTATGACAATGTATGTGACAAGTTTGAATTTGGTTGATATCAAGTTATTCTTAGCAGATTTATTGCCGTTGGACTTTCTTCATTTATTTATAGATTTCTCACTTTAACCCTTTCCCTCATATAGACGTTTCTGACGCCTCTGCAGCAGACGGCTTTTTGAAAACATAGTAACAAAAGAAGAAATTGCACAAAACGTGCAATTTCTCCTTTTGTCATAATGTTTTCCACTTTTAGTCATAGGTTATCCATTCAATTATGGAGATTTTCTATGTTTTGACAAAATACATTCAAAGTCGTCTGCTGCAGAAATGTTGTATGAGGGAAAGGGTTAAGATAAGTTTGCTGGCAGTGTATTGGACGGATTTCTAGTTTGACGAATTGTCTTACTTAGACCATTAGGTTAATTAATCCCTTCCCACCAGTAGACGCATTTGGACGCATCTGCAGCAGACAACTTTTGAAAACATTGTGGGCAACACAGTATCCAATCTAGGATTAAAAAAACAAGGGGGACATTTTATTGAAAAATTGATTTTATGAACAAATTGAGACATTTTTCCTTCTTTGTCTCTATATAAAATTCCCCCCTTCCATACACATTCAAAACAGTGTGAGAAATAGCACGATCCCCCCTCATAGATTGGACACTGGGGCAAAAGGACCAATTGCTCATGATGAGCAATTTCTCCATTTGCAACAGAGTTTTCATCTCTATTTAATAATTGAAATCCCATTTATTGAACATTTTCAAATATTTGCCAAGACTCTGTCTTAGTTGTCTGCTGTAGACTTGCTGTATATGGGTAAGGGTTAATTGTGAAAGTGTAGCAAGGGAGATTATTTGGAGAAAATGTTTATTCCCTATTATCTAGAACTCTGAATGATCTTATCCCCCACCCCCTGCCTTTCCCCACAATATTTGATATAAAATATTTTGTATGCACAAAACCCTTCTTCTCTGTCTCTTATCTGTTTTACCTGATATAATGTTATGGTTGCTGCTTTGATTATATTTGAGAAAATGATTGTAACTTTTAACCCTTTCCCTCATATAGACGCTTTCTGATGCCTCTGCAGCAGACAGCTTTTTGAAAACATAGTGACAAATGAAGAAGTTGCTCAAAACGAGCAATTTCTCCTTTTGCCACAATGTTTTCCACTTTTAGTCATAGATTATCCATTCAATTAAAGAGATTTTCAATTTATTGACAAAATAGGTTCAAAGTCGTCTGCTGCAGAATTGTCGTATGAGGGAAAGGGTTAACCCTTTTACTGCTTGAACCACTTGTATGAAGCCTGTGCCACCAGCACAGAGCCAGGCCAGCTGGCGCATATTCTACGTCTCACCAAGGATCTAAACATTTTTGGCTGCCCAACTCAACATTTTTATACCCCCAGATACATAGTATATGAGGGCTATATAGGAGTCACGCTTGTCGGTCCGTTAGTCTGTGGACATTTCTTGTGAACACTATTTCTCAGCAACCCTTGGTCAGAATTCAATATTACTTCACAAGAATGATTGATACCAAGCCTAGTTGTGCATATTGTCGGCGTGATGCACTGGAATTATTTTTAAATGAGTTATGGCCCCTTGAATTTCTCATACATATTACATATATGTCCATATTTTGTGAACACTATTTCTCAGCAACCCTTGGTCAGAATTCAATGTAACTTCACAGAATGATTGATACCAAGCCTAGTTGTGCATATTGTCGGCGTGTTGAACTGGAATTATTTTTAAATGAGTTGAATTTCTCATACATATGTATATATTGTCAGGCACCAGCTGGGGGTATTCATCACCTTCAGTGATATTTCTAATTATTTTGATATTCATGAAATTGGCTTTGAAATTGAACTCTTCCAAATACATAGCTTACTAAGTCCATTTGGCCTTGAAAGGGTTAAAAAGTTATTTGCCACAAAAGTGTCCAATGTTTTCTATATCAGAGATATTCTTAATTCTGCATTATCCATATATCATACCCTGGTTAACTTCTTTCTACTGCGCCCTTAACCTTTTTCCACTTGCATACGCATGTACATGTATCTGGTGCAGGAGACATTGTGGCAAATGGAGAATTTGCTCATGATGAGTAATATTTTCCCTTTTGCCACAATCATTTCAACTTTATTCTGTAATTATACTTTAAACCTATCCCACATTTAGATGCTTTCTGAAGCAGAAGACTTTTGAAATCATTGTGGCAAAAGGAGAAATAGCTTATAATGAGAAATTTCTCCCATTTGCCACAATGATTTCAACTCTGTTTAGTAATCATACTATAATTTATAGAGATTTACTATATTTGTAATTTTAACATTTCAAAGTCATCTGCTGCAGATTTTTATGTATGTGGGAAAGGGTTATTTGAGTTACAAACATCAGACAAATTAGATGTCAAAGTTTTTATAAAAATTAAATAGTACAGGAAGGTAGAAAATACTTTTTATCTGTTATCGTTTTTTTTACACTATTTAAAAAAGTTTTCTTTCACCCTTTTCCCACATGCAGATGTTCTTGGTGGCTTTTGAAACATTTAGGTTAAAGTGTGGTAATTGAGTTGAAAATAATGTGGCACATGGTGAAATTGCTCATCATGAGCAATTTCTCCTTAATGACTGACTAAACTGAATATCAAGTCTAGGACTGTTATAAAGTCTTATTATACAAATAAAAATGTATTATTGTCTGAAAGTTTAATTATTGTTTATAACAAAAAAAAATTACTTTTATTAACCCTGCATGAAATTTTAGAGTTGCTTGCTTTGTAATCATTGGAAGAAATGTTTAACCCTTTCCCACATATAGACGCTTTCTGAGGTTTCCGCAGCACACAGCTTTTTGAAAACATTATTTACATAGTGACAAAAGAAGAAATTGCTCTAAACGAGCAATTTCTCCTTTTGCCACAATGTTTTCCACTTTTAGTCATAGGTTATCCATTCAACTATAGAGATTTTTTCTATATGTTCAAAGTTGTCTGCTGCAGAATTGTTGTATGAGGAAAAGGGTTAAAACATTTAGAAAAAAAAGGGAGTAAATGTAGTAATTACTTTGAAAAAGTCACAGGGTCCTGATGCAAAGAGATTAAAAGTTGTCCGTGTTGGGCAAAGGGTTATCTTCTGTAAATTCACCCTTTCCCACATACAGCAAATCTGTAGGAGACGACATTGAAAACATCTTGGCAAACATTTGAAAAATCTCATTAACCCTTTCCCTCATACGACAATTCTGCAGCAGACGACTTTGAACATACTTTGTAAAAAAATAGAAAATCTCTATAATTGAATGGATATCCTATGACTAAAAGTGGAAAACGTTGTGGCTTATTTTGAGCAATTTCTTCCTTTGTCACTATGTTTTCAAAAAACCGTCTGCTGCAGATGCGTCAGAAAGCGTCTATATGAGGGAAAGGGATAAATGAAAGAATAATTATTGAATGGAGTTGAAATCTTTTTGGCGAATTGAGAAAATTCTCATCATGAGCAATTTTACTTGTGACCACAATGATTTCAAAAGACATCTGCTGCAGAGGCGTCAGAAAGCATCTATACATGTATATGGGAAAAAGTTAAAATTTAAAGCCAACATGTTTTCAAATATAATGAATTTATTAAATGTTTTTAATTCTTCAGCAGATACATTTTTCCGAACAAATATTAATTTATGAAAATGTAATTCTTCATAATAGTGTACATGATTCATGTTTATCAAAGTGTTTAATTTGTTATTTTCAGATGAAGGCAATGGGAGGTTCAGGGACCTTGAAAAAGCCAGGTATTAGTTGTTAATTACATTGTTTTTACCGTCTCAGTTGTGTGATGGTAAAGCATCTGCCCCAGGTGGAAGAGGTGACGGGTTCTAACCTATGCCGGGTCATACAAAAGTCTTTAAAAATTGTAGTAATGGCTTTCCCTCCTTGGCGCTCAGGATTGTTGGGTTAGCATTAATCCTTTCCCTCATACGACAATTCTGCAGCAGACGACTTGGAACATAATTTGTCAAAAAATAGAAAATCTCTATAATTGAATGGATAACCTAACAGTGGAAAACATTGTGTCAAAAGGAGAAATTGCTCGTTTTGAGCTATTTCTTCTTTTGTCACTATGTTTTTAAAAAGCTGTCTGCTGCATAGGCATCAAAAAGCATCTATATGAGGGAAAGGGTTAATGATTATGACTGATTTGATGGTGTTAGGATATAAGCACCAGAAGAACTTACCCAGTTATCAACATGATATTACTGCGAACTTGTTGAACGATGCTTAAAACACCATACAAACAAGCAAAATAAATTGATTACATTTTAAACCTTTTAACCCTTTCCCTCATATAGACGCTTTCTGATGTCTCTGCAGTAGACGACTTTTGAAAACACTGACAAAAGGAGAAATTGCTAAGAACGAGTAATTTCTCCTTTTGCCAAAGTATTTACAACTTTATTCAATTATTATGCTATTTTTTACAGAGATTTTTTACAGTTTTGCCAAGATGTTTTCAAAGAGTTTTGCTGAAGATTTGCTGTATGTGGGAAAAGGGTTAACTTTGCAATTACTTGTGTTGTTTACCTGTTGGACAGGTGGCACTTATGGACCAAAGCCCCACTTATGTTTGAAAACATCTTGGCAGATATGGGGACAATCTCCACAAATACAGTTTGATGCATCAACAGCGGACAACCTTTAAAAATATTGTTGCAAAATGAGCTATTTCATCTTGTACAACAATGTCATCAACTCTATTCAAGGATTATACTTTCATTTATTGGGATCTATATTTTTGCCTCCACATTTTCAAAAGTTTACTACTGTAGATGTGTTGTATGTGGGAAAGGGTTAAATAAGCAATATAGGACTAAAAAAGATTTTTTGCTCTTGCAAACAGTTTGTTTGTTTTATTGGGGTTTTACGCAACTTTCAACATTATTTCAGTTATATCACGGCAACAGTTCACTAATTCATGATCCCTGGGTAAACACACCAGTACTTGGCCACTTGAAATGTGCATTGCCCAAGGGAACACCACGATGACCGTCATGCCGGGTCTGAGGACTTGCAAACAGTGAAGACTCGGATAAGTGTTTGCATAGACAGAATCTTCATTGTCTGCCTAAATAGAGCATTTGTTTTTCTGGCAACATTCACTTCTACCACTTTATTTGATAACCATAAATGGGAGTTAAATTATATGGTAGAGTTGAAAATATTTACCTTTTTCCACAATGTTTTCAAAGATAGGGTTTATTGATACAAGGTGCAACAAGATACCCTTTTGGCCCAACTTGACTCAAATTTCTGTTTCAGAAATTGCTACCGTAATTGCTTCGTATACAGCCACAGGTAATGAACAGCTTTCGTTGAATCCGGGACAGTTAATACAAGTTAGAAAGAAAAGTCCGAGTGGCTGGTGGGAGGGAGAACTACAGGTTAGTGTGGGTTTCATTGTTTAGCCAATCAGTTTAGGAGAAACCTAAATATGACAAATAAATAAGTCATTGCGCATCAGTCTCTCTCTCTTATTACTTACTTTAACCCCTTTTCAATCCAGACATATTTTTTTAAGCATCTGCAGCAGATGAATTTTGAAAACATTGTTGCAAAAGGAGAAATTGAAATTTCTCCTTTTGCCATAATGTCGTCAAATCTAATCAATATTATTCTTTATGGTTAATTTTCATATATTAACCAAGATGATTAAAAAGTCGTCTGCTGCAGATTTATTGTACGTAGGAAAGGATTAACTTGGTGTTATGTGTATTCCAAAGAATTGTCTGACTGAGTCTATTCTTTCTTTAAACCTTTCCCACTTGCAGAAGCGTTCTGACGCATTTTGTAGTAGACAACAATTTTTAGCTCCTCTGTTTTTTGAAGAAAAAAAAGAAGTCCGGCTATTGTGATACCCTTGGCCTCGTCTGCGTTGTCACAAAACCTTAACTCAAAAAATGTTAAAAACATTTTCAAATGAAACTTGGTACACATGTACCTAGGAACAATTCCCATGTCTATGCCAAGTCACATAACTCTGGCTTTAATAATTATTCAGAAATGCCTCTTTTTTAACTTGAAAAAAACAACAGACGAGCGTTGGCGTTAGCTCTGCGGAGCTCTTGTTTGTACATGTTTTCAAAGTGATCTGCTGTAGATTTGTTGAATGTGGAAATTGGTTAAGAAACAGCAATGTATTCACTTACATTTTATGTAAACAAGAAAATCTGGCTGTAATTGGATTGGTTGATTCACATCAGATAAATATTATTAAACACATGGTTGCAACTTTAGACTTCAACTACCATTGTTTATTGCCAAACAATATATGAGTAAGATGGATTGGTTCCAAGCTTATCATATTAAGTAAATATTCATGAATTATAGGCCCTAGGATAGAAGAGAAAGATAGACTGGTTCCCGTCTAACTATTTTGAATTTGTTCATAACTACAGGCCCGAGGACAGAAGAGAAAGATTGGTTGGTTTCCAGCTAACTATGTGAAGTTACTGGGCTCCAGTGCTAGAAATACCCCTGATAATACTCTTACTAATGAAGCCTCTCCTTCTACTGCCATGGTAAGTGGAATCAAGAGCGTGTTTATATTTTGTGCTGGGCCTAGTAGATAAGGAGTAAAATTATCTTGCAAACAATCTTTACTACACAAGGAAACCTAATGTTGTTGGTACTCAAAAGAACTGTTTCACTAAGACGATTCTTTTGAGTACCTAAAACATATGGTTTTAACCCTTTACCACGTACAGAAAGTATGCAGTAGACAACTTTGAAAATATGCATGCAAAAATATGGAATATTTACAAAAGAATATTATTTTTTGAATAGAGTTGATAACATGGCGGCAAAGGATGAGCAATTTCTCTTTTTGCCACACATTTTTCTAAAGTCTACTGCTGCTGATGTGTCAAAATGTGTCTGCAAGTGGGAAAGGGTTAACCCTTTCCCTCCTACGACAATTCTGTAGCAGACGACTTTGAACATGATTTGTCAAAACAAAGAAAATCTCTATAATTGAATGGATAACCTATGAATAAAAGTGGAAAACATTGTGGCAAAAAGAGAAATTGCTCGTTTTGAGCAATTACTTCTTTTGTCACTATGTTTTTTAAAAATTCGAAAACAGGAAATCAGCAGTAGATGACTGAAACTTTAAGTCAAATAAATGGAAACTCTAAAATGAATGATTAATTATTGAATAAAGTTGAAAACATTGTGACAAATGGAGTAATTGCTTATTATGAGCAATTTATCCTTTTGCCACATTGTTTTCCAAAGTCGTCTGCTGCAGAGGCATCAGAAACCATCTGTATTTTGGAAAGGGTTAAGATTAATAACAGTCAAGCCCCAACCTGGTGAGCTATGCTGTCTTGCAATGATCATTTTCTTGGGAATGACTATCTGCTATGTTGCATTTTTCTAAGTTCTGATCTGAGTAAACCAACCTTTTGACATCAGTGGAGATCCAGATCACCTTGTGCCTCCTCTCTGTCAGGAGGTTTCTGACAAACAGGGGGCATTTGGATCAGATATTGTCTCTGTTTACATATGACCTATGGTATATTCTCTTAGAGCTAGAGTTGTATTAGGCTATTTCATCAAGGCGTGAGAAAATTAAGGAATGCTGATTAGAAGTTTTGTGTGGGAAACTTTGGGCATTTTTAAGTAGTGAAACATATTTATGGCATTGCATTTTATAACATCTTTGAAAACATTTGGGAATAAATATTGTATATTTTCTTAAATGAAATGATAGAAATTGGCAAACTTTGACAACTTTGTGGCCAGCTGAGAAACTGCTCTTGAAGAAATTTCTCCTTTTTGGCAAAACTGTAGTGTGAAAAGTCATCTGCATCTCGGTAAGGGACCAATGCTACTGCTCTTTTATCTAGAATTATTTTACGAACAGGAGGCATTGAAGGTTCTGACAAGGTTTGTATTTATGGCATAAGAGTATTTTCCTTTAGATATGCCATAAGACCCCCCATTTTGCCTGATATGACATAACGTGTGTTTGTCCATTACAGTTCATAAATGCCACCCCAAGTCCAGCACCTCTTTCAACCACTCCTCAACCAACCAGTCAAAATATTAGTAAGTATAAGATACTATAATAATAACAGAAATTACAGATCCTTTCTCTTTAACCCTTTCCCTCATATAGACGCCTTCTGACACCTCTGCAGCAGACGGCTTTTTGAAAACATAGTGACAAAAGAAGAAATTGCACAAAACGTGCAATTTCTCCTTTTGCCACAATGTTCTCCACTTTTTGTCATAGGTTATCCATTCAATTATGGAGATTTTCTATGTTTTGACAAAATATGTTCAAAGTCGTCTGCTGCAGAATTGTCGTATGAGGGAAAGGGTTAACCTATTCTCAAATACAAAAAGTTTTCAGCAGACCACTTTGGAAACATACAGGAAATACAATGGAAAAGTTCTACCAATGAAAGTACTAGTATTATTTATGGAATGAAGTTGAAACATTGTGGCAAAAGGAGAATTACTCATAATGAGCAATTACTCCTTTTGTCACAAATTATTTTAAAGTTTACACATGCATGTTTTTAGCTCACTTGAGCACGAAGTGCTCAAGGTGAGTTATTGTGATGGCCTTTTGTCCGGCGTCCGTTGTGGGTCGTCCGTCAACTTTTTCTCCTCAGTAACCAGTGGGTCAATTGGGATGAAACTTCACAGGAAGCATCCTCACAATGACCTCACAAAAATTCCTTTAAATTGTTGGGATCCATGCAGAATTCTGGTTTCCATGGCAACGAAATGAAAAAAACTTTAAAAATCTTCTTCTCAAAAACTGGTTGGCAGATTTTCAAATAACTTTGTAGAAATGTTCCTTGGATGACCCTCTATCAGATTCCTTCAAGCCATATTGATTGGTCCAAAAACATGTCCGCCAGGGGGCGGGGCTATTTTGCCTTATATGGCTATAGTGAAAACTTAAAAAATCTTCTCCAGAAAGTGTCAAGCTGATTTTCAAATAATTTTGTTGAAAACCATGGCCGCCACAGGGCGGGTATATTTTGCCTTACATGGCTTTAGTGAAAACTTAAAAAATCTTCTCCTCCAAAAACTATGGCCGCCAGGGGGCGGGGCTTATATGGCTAAAGTGAGAAAAAAAAATCAGGTGAGCGATCCAGGGCCATCATGGCCCTCTTGTTTATGTGTTCTTTTACCAAAAGATTTGCTTAAATTTATGGCCACCAAATTGTGGCAGTTTCAATCCTACAGTGTTATCTTTGAATATCTACTTCTGGGAGTAACATCATGATTTTGATATAATTTAACATTAATTATCATAAATTGTATTTCAACCAAAATGGCTATCACAAGTTGACTTATGGTACACAAACATGGCCGCCACAAGGTTTGACAGATCAGCTTTGTACATGTACAAAGATGAGACTTTAATAAAGAATATATATATATATATATATGTATAAGGAAATCTTTAAATTTTTCTCCTGAAAGAAGCAGCTTCATTTTAAAATAAAATCACACTTGAATGATTGTTAGGTGATCTCCTACCATTAGAGAAAGAACCAAATTAAATGGCTAAAAAGTATGGCCTCTAGGTGTTGTGACAGATCAAATATATACACTAGTAGTGGATTTTTTGAAAGCTTTCTACTCTGAAACTGTTGGCCTGAATTTGAAATAATTTTTACATGAACAATCTTTTGGTAGTTTTCTGCCAAAGCAACGTAAGTCAAATTGATTGGTTATAATACATTGCTATCAGTCTCTGTATCAAATCATGTACTTGAGTGGCTATCCATAGCCCTCTTGTTTAATATGAATTCGGTATTGGCACGCAACAAAGTGATCCATAAAAGAATTGTTTTATTTTGAGAAGAATAAAATGTGTGCTCTTACTGTTTTCTTTTTGGATTCTTCTTATTGTGTCCACCGTCATGCCAGGGTGACACTTTACCCTTTCCCACATACAGATGCTTTCTGACACATCTGCAGCAGATGACTTTTGAAAACATTGTGACAAAAGGAGAATGTGCTCTTATGAGCAATTTTTCCTTTTGCAACAAATTCCTGTGTTCACCAAATATAGTGATAAGTCATAACCTGGATATTACTTACATTACAAAGTACAAAGTAATTATACCTTGAATTATATTAATTTTCCATTGTTTTTCTATATGTTTTCAAAGTCTCCAGCCTCAATTTTGCTGTATGTGGGAAAGGTTTAAGAACAAAATGTTTTCCGTTGAATTTGGCTTTTTCTGTCACTTGTCTTTGCAGGTTGATACTTAAGGATCACTTCTCTGTCATCTGTCTGTCGCACTGACTATAGTCTTTGGTCATTGGCATGTGACACATGTGTGTCTTAGCTAAGTCGGTAGCGACGCAGGCTGTCAATCCAGGGGTTGTGAGTTTAAACCCCAGCTTGGTCAACATTCTTTCCGATGTTTGACAAAAGTCATTCGTCTTTCACCAATGGGCTATGTGGAAAAGCAGCCATTTGCTTGGAAAGTGTGTTGTGTGGAGTACTGGTGTGAGAAAACCAGGAAACATGAGTAGGTGAACTGGCTGCCGTGATATGACTGAAAAATTGTTGAAAATGGCGTTAAACCCCAATCAATCGATCAATCAATCAGTGTCTTAGAAATGTTTGGTTATACTTTATTGTTGTAACTTACAGTTGATCATGTGATAGCGTTGTATCCATACGCTGCCCAGAATCCCGATGAACTGACATTCCAAAAGGACACTGTGATAAACGTTACGAAAAAGACCGACCCAGACTGGTGGAAAGGTGAATGTAATGGTGAAAGTGGAATGTTTCCATCAAACTATGTTACGAGTACCAGTCCAGAATCCACCTCATGTAAGTAATTTCTGTATCTTAGTTTCTTGGTGAAGAGGGTTTTTCTTTTCCATTGATGTTCCGGTTCCTTTATTCACCAAATGTGGCAATAAGTCAATACCTGGATATTACTTACATAGTTTGTAGAAATACTGTGCTCTATATGAGTGTTCCAAAATCCTTATTTGACACTCAAACACGAATTACAGTCAAAATTTCAAATTACAAAAATGACGAATTGATAAAATGGAACAAATTATGAGTCAAATGTATATATACAGAGAGACTTACTTGCAGATCTGCTTACTTGTATAACTTTTAAGCATTATTTTTTTTAAAAACATAACAAACTGTTTTAATATTAAGTATGTTTAAAATATCAAAATATTTTTAAAACTTATATACAGTAAGTCACAGGACATGATGTACTCGAGAATTGTGGTTCAAGACATTTGTGTAACATTTTTGCGATATTTAATGTATTGTAATTTGTTATACAATCAGATTTATACGATCAGATTTTCTTCCTTTTTGTTTGAACAATTATGTTGATGATAAAAAACAACTTGTAAAACTTTAAAGTTCATAATTTGTACAATGAATTATTTTCAAAGCTGAAACAAATTAGACAACAACATTAAACAAAATCATTAAACCCTGTAATATTCTTGAATTTAATTGCATCAATAAATATTACAACTACCAATTCAAAGATTGATTGATTGATTGATTGGGGTTTAAGGCCGTTTTTAACAATTTCTCAGTTATATCACGGCGACCAGTTCACCTACTCATGCATTTCCTGGTTTATTCACACAAGTACTCCACACAACAATCTTCCCAAGCAACTGGCTGCTTTTCCACATAGCCTTAGCCCATTGGTGGAAGACGAATGACGCATGTCGCATTGACTTTTGTTAATCGTCGGAAAGAAAGTTGGCCGAGCCGGGATTCGAACTCACAACCCCTGGATTGACAGCCTGCATCGCTACCGACTGAGCTACCGGGGCTCGGCCCAATTCAAAGAACAATAAACAATACAAACTAATATTTATGGAATTACGACAAATAAAACCTTACAATTTTATTCAAGTACAGCATGTTCAAATATATCATACTATATAATCACCAATGCGGCATTTTGACTCATGATTTGTTCTGTTTAATCAATTCAATATTTTGGTAATTCAACATTTTGACCGTCACCCCTTAAAAACTATGTTGTTGGTACTCAAAAGAATCCTCTCATCTTACTGCACAATATGGGTCATAATAGAAATACAGATTGGAAAGGACCAGTTTACTCCCCTTGATCAAGTCCTCTGCCCTTCATACAGCACGCAATCGGACAGAAGTCTAGAAAGTGGTTGCTCTAGAGAGGTGTTGCTCTGAACAGGTTAATTTGAGTCCCGTTGAGAGATATGTATATATGTAACCAGTGTATCAGCACAGTAAATAGTGCCTTCCCTCTACACTTACTTGTTAACCCCCATTTCCTACATAAATCAAATATGCAGCAGACCAACATTTAAAGCATCTCGGCAAACATAAAGAAAATCTCCATAAATGAAACAGAGTTGAAAACATTGTTGCAAAGGGAGAAACTGCTCATTAATTAGAGTGTATTCCTTGTTACAAAACCTTTCTACCGATACTAAAATTGTTGACATTGACCTTTGACCTGTTTGTACAACACCTCTTTGCCACCAACCAGGGTGCATTGAATATGTCACAAGCATATCTTGTGCTGTGTTGATGGTTAATGCTCATATTTAACACATACCGGTTATTGCTTTTCCTTTGAACTGATGAAATTGAAAATTTACCCGTAGTTGAAAACAAACTTGTACTGACATACTATCCTGTATCAAAAGTGTAACCCATTTCCACATGTAGACACATTTTGATGGTTTTGTAGCAGATGACTTATGAAAACCTTGTGGTTAAAGAAGAAATTGCTCTGAGCAATTTATCTTTTTGTCTCAATGTTTTCAATAACTAAACTTTCATTTATAGAGATTTCATATATTTTTGCCTGGACATTTTTAATATCGTTTGCTGCATATTTGCTGTATGTGGGAAAGGGTTAGTATTTAATTTAAACTAAATATGGTTGTAACATACTTTTGGATCAATAGCATTTGAAGATATACTTGAACAGATGAAAATATAATGTTCTACCCTTTCCCACATACAACAAATCTGCAGTATTTGTCTTTGAATACAGAATAAAAACAATCAAAACTCTCTTTAAATGAAATTATATTTTTCAATTGGGGTGAAAACATGGCTAACAGAGAAATTGCTCATTATGAGTAATTTAGCCTTTTGCCACAATGTTTCTAAAAGTCTGATGCAGACGCGTCAAAATGTTTGGGCATATTGGCAATTGCCAATTGCTTTGTTGTTGTGACAGTTAGAGAAATGACGAAGAGAACAGTAGGTTGTGGGTCTAATCCCTAGCTAGTTCACACCAAAGAGTTTTGAAATGATAGTACTGTCTTCTCATCTTGGAGCCAATGTTATTGGTGATAGCATTAGGACTGATGTGTGTTAAGTTAACCCTTTCCAACATGTTAACGCCTTTTGGCACATCTACAGCAGACTGCTTTTGCTCATAATGAGCAATTTCTTCTTTTGCCACAATGTTTTCAAAATTATCTGCTGCAGTTTTGTTGTATGTGGGAAAGGGTTAGCAAGTTGTTATTAAACTTTACGTGGTATACGTCGAATATGACATATCGAATACATTTTTCTGATTCCTAAGATTTTTGTCACCTCTGCAGCAGATGACGAAGAAAAAAAATATGCCAAAAACCAACCATAATGTAATTATGTAATTATTGCACATTGTGAAAAAGACTTGCCTGCGCTTCCAGTCTAAAGCATCTAAATGGAAACCACTTTAATAATTTTGTTGAAAGCCTTCTAGGACTAATTGGCAAACTGTGCAGATTCAGGTATATACAGGTCTCACATGCGTAATGGTTTATTATCACAGAGCGCTGATCATATATCTTTTGAAAATGCAGACACTTTTTGACGCAGAAAAGTGTTAAAAATATTGTTGGCATAATAAGTTGATTAATCTTGTTTGGTATTGTTTAAATGCCCTTTTCCACATGTAAGAAACACATGTGACACATTAAAATTTTGCCTTCAGTGACTTTTATAAACAATGTGGCAAAAGAAACTATTGCTTGATATCTTCATTTTTCTGAAGGTCTATTTTTTGTAAGTAGCTTAATGTGGTTCATTTAAAACCTTTGGCTTTATATATCTGTCAGTTAAACTAAACAAACATGGAATTTAAAGTGATGCCTTTAGTGCTATTTTTAGACTGCAGTTTATTTGATTTGCTTAATATTCCCTATTGAATGGTACTTTCTGGGACAGAAAAGTAGAAACATTTCTCCGTTATTGTCTTGTTTGCGATGGTGTTAAAAATGTCAAAGAATGCACTTGTTCAAAATATTGAATCATCCAAACTCATGTAACTACTGATTCTTTATATTTGTTGACTGGGGTTATATAATTATGATATTTGCATGACACTTAGTAACCAGGGAAGGTTTTGGTTTGGTTTACTTTTCTTTCATCCAATATACATTTTACTGTTTTCCACTGAAACAAACTTTCTTGAGATGATGTATTTTACTTAACCCTTTCGAGCATATAGATGCATTTTGATTCATCTACAGCAAATGGCTTTCGAAAATCTTTTGGCAAAAGGTGAAATTACTGTAATAGATGCTTTTTATTCCTTTCCCTCATAAAGACGCTTTCTGATGCCTCTACAGCAGACGACTTTGAACATATTTTACCACAATGTTTTCCACTTTTAGTCATAGATTATCAATTCAATTATAGAGATTTTCTATTTTTTGACAAAATATGATCAAAGTCGTCTGTTGCAGATTTGTAGTATGTGAGAAAGGTCATTTGCGATAGATTTGTTGTATGAGGGAAACAGAGGGATCTGCAATGGGTGATTTGGAACCGGACGTCCCAGGTTCTATCCCTACTTGCGATGGTCATTGTGGTATGCCCTTGGGTAAGATACAATTCCTAGCCTAGTACTGGTTTGTTTTACCATAGATCATGAATAAGGGAGCTCATGCAGTTGCCGTGATATATCTAAAATAATGTTGAAAATGGAATAAAACTCCGTACAAACAAAATTAGGGAAAGACTTAAATAATTCCAAAGAATATAGACAAAATAGAATTATCCAACGAGACTAGTTTAGAAATAATTACATTCTTTACCCTTTCCCACACACATTTCTGGTGCATCTGAAACAGACAATTTATGGATACACTGGGAAAAGGAGAAATTTGTTTCTACTTTATCTCAAAATAACAATTTCATTACTTTTATCAAGATATTGAAGGTTGTTGTCCAGATCTTTTTTAACCTTTTCCCTCATTCCACAAATATGCAGCAGATTACTCTGAAAACATCAATGCAAAAATATGTAAACTCTCTGTAATTGAAAGTATAATTATTGAATAAAATTTAAAACATTTAGGCAAAAGGAGAAATTGCTTGGACGGAATGATATAAATCTGTGAAAGTTAAGAATGGGGAATTTGGTCAAATATCACATTGTGCTCTTTTTGAGCAAGTTCTACTTTTTCAACATTGTTTCTATTCCAAACATAAAATTGTTAATTCAGTAAAAGATATGTCAAATATACATACCAGCTATTTCATGATATCTGTTTTAGAAAAAAGTTTATTTTCCCTTTCCCCCATGTAGACGCTTTCTGACGCCTCTGCAGAAGACAGCTTTTTGATAACATGGCGACAAAAGAAGAAATAGCTAAAAACCAGCAATTCCTCCTTTTACCACAATGTTTTAAACTTTTTTCAGTAAATATACTCCCATTTATAGGGATTTTTATATATTTTTGACCACATGTTCCCTGAGTTGTCTGCTGCAGATTTCTTGTATGTGGGAAAGGGTAAAGTCTAAGCAATGAAGAGTTGCAGAGGGGTGAAAAACTATAAACCACAAAAGTTTATAATTCATATTTGCAATTGCACAATGCAAGAGTAAGAATATGTGGATTTTAACATTTATCTATGATGCTAAAACTAGATATCTGACCCTAAGCGAACACATTCTACATCAGTGAGCAATTAACCCTCTCCGAGCTACAGCAAATCTGCAGCAGTCGACTTTGAAACATCAAGGTAAAATTGCAAAAAATCACCTATAAATGAAAGTATAATTATTGATTCAAAACATAGTTTCAAAAGGAGAAATTGCTCATTATGGTATTTTCTCAATTTGCCACGTTATCTTTTTTTATCTGCAAACTTTACTCCTTGATGGTGTTATCAAGAGAGTTTCCACCTCAACAAATGTCAGACAAGTATTCTGTTCCTGATCAGGTCATACCAAAGACTTTATAATGGTAATTGTGTCTTCCCTCCTTGGCACTCAGGATTGTGGGGATGGAATTATGGCTGATGCACTGATGGCCAAATTAATTAAACCTTTCCCACTTATAAACACATTTTGGACGTGTCTGCACAGCAGACGACTTTTGAAAACATCGTGACAAAAGGAGAAATTGGTCAAAACGAGCAATTTCTCCTTTTGCCACAATGTTTTCAACTTTATTGAAATTTTCCATAGTTTTAAGTAGACATTTTCAAAGTCGTCTGCTGCAGATTTGCTGTATGTGGGAAAGGGTTAACCAGCAGTACTGATATGACTGAACTATTTATAAAAGTGGCGTGATAAAATCTACAAATGTGTCATCAATTTAACCCTTTCCCTCATATAGACACATTCTGACGCCTCTGCAGCAGACGGCTTTTTGAAAACATAGTGACAAAAGAAGAAATTGCTCAAAACAAGCAATTTCTTCTTTTGCCTCAATGTTTTTCACTTTTAGTCATAGGTTATCCATTCAATTAACGAGATTTTTCATTTTTGACAAAATACGTTCAAAGCAGTCTGCTGCAGAATTGTCGTATGAGGGAAAGGGTTAAACTTGTTAATGATGTCATTATATTGAGTGAAATAAAGAGTTTATGTCCTTGATATTCAGAAGTGGCGCAGCGATTGGCTATAACCTCACCCCATGTAGTTATTATCTGCAGCAGGCAACGTTAACAATATCTTGGTGAAGCTATGGGAAATTTCTCTTAGAATAGAGTAGAAAACATTGTGGGGAAAACGGAGAAATTTATTTTGAGAGCAATTTCTCCTTTTCCCACAATGTTTTAAAAGTCATGTGCTCCAACCATATCAAAATGTGTATGCATGCAGCAAAGAGTTAAATAAAATGTTATACCGTTCACGGTATATGACCCAAACCAACTTCATGTCTTTTATGGGGACCTTTTTACAGCAGCCAAGGTGGTCTAATCCTATAAGCAGTGTCTTGAAAGAGAAAATTTCATAAAATTTATCAAAAAATCATTTGTCTTAACTTTTAAAATCATTTAACAAATGTTTATTGTCATGAAAGGGAATAATTTATCCAATACAATTTATAGTAACTAAACTTTAAAACATAAAAAAAGTTTTTTTTTATCTTAAACAATAATTGAATCCTTTAAATCACTTTTCCTATTATCTTTTATTGTATTACATTGTTTCAAAACAAACTAAAGCAATTAAATGATGCTTTGTAGTTTCAAATACAGTTTTGATACATTATGCTTTACCAAAATTCTTTTCAAGATGTAAATTGTCTTCTTGGTGTTGTCTTCTCTAGATAAATAGTTTGTAATTAGGCAGCTTGCTTTGGGTGTACAAATCCTCATGAATCAGATCTAATTGTTGAAATTAAAAATACTACAAATCTTCAGCAGGAGAATTTGACGTCTCCACTAAAATGAGGACAATCTCTTATACATGAATGTTTAATAAATGGATTGAGTTAAAAACATTGTGGCAAAAGGAGAAATTGCTCATTATGAGCAATTTCTCCTTTTACCACAATGTTTTCAAAAGTCGTCTGCTGCAGAGGTGTCTTAATGGGTCTACATTTGGGAAAGAGTAAAGCCCCATAAAAAACAGTTTAATTAAATTCTAAGAGAGATATTGTAGTGTGAAGATTTTTTTTTTTATGCCTCTTTTTCTAGGACTGTGATTGTTAGGGAGTTACTTAATCAGAATTCTAATTTCCTTTCTCTCTCTTCAGGACACTGCTTCTGGTTGGTGGTTGGTTGGAGGGGTTCCCTGTCTAAAGTCAGCCCATATACTCGGACAATTAATTGTTTTAGCGTGATTTCTTCCCAACAACTGTGTGTTCCATCAAAATGCTAGAATTTAGATCATTCTTATCATATTTTGAAACTTTGATTGTGCAACATTTTGGGCTCTGCCATTTTGTTTCTAAGACGATATCAACATAGTGTTCGATTAAACGATGAAAAGTGACCATTAAAGTGAAATTTGTTGCAACAGTATATCGGATAATTAATAGCATTCACTCGCTTGTTGTGGGTAATCGTTGGTTTTAGAGATTTCGAATAGAACTTAGTTTAGTAACCTTATCCCTTATATAGACCATATTGCAGCTGATAACTTAAGAAAACATTGTTGAAAAAGATGAAATTCTGAAACAGGAAAAAAAATGTTTTCAAGTATGTAGCCAAATAATGCTTCAAATATTTTATCATATTTTTATTGCTGATGATTTAAAAGCATACGCCTAAATATATCATAACAGGGAAAGGCTTAATTAGTGAAATCAAAAATAGATGATAATCAAATGTGTTGGTTTTTAGTAAAATATAGACTAAGTAGATGTTACATCCTTTCCCACTCGATACATCTGCAGCAGACAGCTTTTGAAAACAGTGTGTAAAATGGAGAAAATGCTTGTTGTTAACCCTTTCCCACATGCAGGCTGTTTCTGACACCTCTGCAGAAGACTACTTTTAAAAAAGATATTGTGACAAAAGGAGATATTGCTCATCATTAGCAAGTTTCCCTTTTTGCCACAAAGTCTTCACCTTTATTCAATAATTGTTTTCCCACTTTAACCCTTTCCCTCATACGACAATTCTGCAGTAGACGACTTTGAACGTATTTTGTCAAGAAATAGAAAATCTCTATAATTGAATGGATATTCTATGACTTAAAAGTGGAAAACATTGTGGCAAAAGGAGAAATTGCTTGTTTTGAGCAATTTCTTCTTTAGTCACTATGTTTTTAAAAAGCCGTCTGCTGCAGAGGCGTCAGAAAGCGTCTATATGAGGGAAAGGGTTAAGGATATGAAGATTTTGTTTCCCTTTATGTTTTGAAATGTTTTATACTATTAAAGCATCAAAAGTTGGCAATTTCAAGAATAAGATTTCACCCTTTGCCCTCAGCGGAAGACTTTTGAAAACATTGTGGCAAAAGGAGAAATTGCTCATAATGAGTAATTTTCCCTTTTGCCACAATTTTTCAACTCAAAAAACTTAAAAATAAAATCTTCTTTTTTTGAGAAAAAAAAAAATCAATGTTTTTTTGTTGTCAAAGTCGTCTGGTGCAAATTGATTGTATGTGGGAAAGGATTAAGTGATAGACAATATAATGATATAGGTTTCATGCGAAAAGGTAGACTGGTTTAGAGGTTACCTATAGTGTTGTAGTGGGCGAAATGAAATGTGTTAATTTTAGCAAATTTAGGCATGTTTTTATTTAGCTATCAGTTTTGTTGTCAATTTAAATTTGTGCAATATTCCACAAGCATGTTTTACAAATAACTGTCAGATTTAATGCAAAATGATTGTAACAGCATCTTGCAACAAGGTTTTGTATCCCTCGACTCTTTCCCACATACAGCATATCCACAGTAGACGTCTTTGAAAGTGTCTAGACAAAAATATGGAAGAGCACTATAAATGAAATGTTTGTTATCGAATACAGTTGAAAAAATTGTGCCAAACAGAGAATTTGCTAATGATGAGCAAATTTTCTTTTTGCATCCTCATTTCAAAATTTTGTCTGCTGTAGATGCATCAAAATGCAGTCTGTAAACGGGAATGGGTTAAAACTGTATAAATATGTATCCTTCCCCACCCATTTATTATTTATGTATTATTTATGTATAGCCTGTTTTTCTCACCATCTCATTAACCCTTTCCCTCATACGACAATTCTGCAGCAGACCACTTTGAACGTATTTTGTCAAAACATAGAAAATCTCCATAATTGAATGGATAACCTATGACAAAAAGTGGAAAACATTGTGGCAAAAGGAGAAATTGCACGTTTTGTGCAATTTCTTCTTTTGTCACTGTTTTAAAAAGCCGTCTGCTGCAGAGGCGTCAGAAAGCGTCTATATGAGGGAAAGGGTTAACTAAGACTAAGTGAAAATAGTTCTGAAGCCCTTTCCCACTAACAGATGCATTTTTATTGCATCTGAAGCAGACTACTTTTGAAAAAAAAATGGGGGTAAAATGTGAAATTGGTCATAATGAGCTATTTCACCTTTGGCCACAATATTTTCAACTCTATTTATATTATATTTTCTTTCATCAAGATTTTCTACATTTTTGCCTAGATTGTTGTCATCTGCTGCAGAATTATTGTATGTGGGAAGTGGTTTATGTCTACAGAGAGATCTTAACTTTCAAACTTGCTCAGGTTATTTATGTCTCCAATTGTTCTTATTTTTGTCTTTAATGCATTACAAACACTTTACACATCAAAAGAATAATATATGGAAACATAGACTGGGCAAGTATGGATACAATGATTTATTGAGATTAAGTTGAAAATATTTTGACAAAAGAAAATACTGATATGGAGGGACATATTAATTATCCCTTTCCCTCATATTGATGCTTTCTGACACCTCTGAAGCAGACAGCTTTTTTGAAAAAATGTATAGTTACAAAGGAAGAAATTGCTTAAAACGAGCAATTTCTCCTTTTGCCACAATGTTTTTCTCTTTTAGTCATAGGTCATCCATTCAATTATAGAGATTTTCTATTTTTTGACAAAATATGTTCAAATTCGTCTGCTGCAGAATTGTCATATGAGGTTGAAAGGGTTAAAGGCACACATGTCTGTCTATCCTTCAAAAACTTGACACAATTTTGTGTTACCATGTGAAGATGTGCAACTTGGAGTTTCGTATTTTTTCGGGGAAGTTGAGATTAACCCTTTCGTTCGCCTCTGCAGCAGACGGCTTTTTGAAAACATAGTGACAAAAGAAGAAATTGCACAAAACGTGCAATTTCTCCTTTTGCCACAATGTTTTCCACTTTTTGTCATAGGTTATCCATTCAATTATAGAGATTTTCTATGTTTTGACAAAATACGTTCAAAGACGTCTGCTGCAGAATTGTCGTATGAGGGAAAGGGTTAAAGCAGACGGCGTTTTGAAAACATAGTGAGCAATTTCTCCTTTTGCCACTATGATTTCTACTCTATTCAATGATCATACTACCAATAATAGAGATTTTCTATATTTCAACATTTGATCATTTCGAAGTCGTCTGTTGCCGATTGATTGTATGTGGGAAAGGGTTAAAGAGTATAATGCAGCTGTAATATATCGAGGGCTTGGCGTGAAACGGCTGTAACTAAAATTGGTAATTTTTTACCAAGGTTGATAACCTGGCCATAAAGTCTTTATTAGCGTTATATCTGTTTTCTTGGTAAACAATGGAAATTTAGGTGCCATTGCTCGTTTTGAGCAATGGCACCTAAATTTGCATTGTTTACAAAGGGGTCAAAACTGCCCCTAAACCAGGGTTTTCAAAATAGGTTTTTAGTTACAACAGTTTCACGCCAAGCCCTTGATATATGCTGTTGTTGCCTTAAACTTCTACTGTTCCAAGGCCTTATAACATGTGGGGTACATTTGTTTAGTTTTAAAAAAAGTACACCTAGTTTTTAAAGCTTTAAAGTTTGAAAAGTTCAAAAGCTGCGCATGTCCTATTGTTTTACCGGTCATCCATTCCCACTTTCAGCAAATCTGTAGCAGGCAACTTTGAAACCGTCTAGAAAAAACATGGAAAATCTCTTCAAATCAGAGTAAAATAATTTTAACATTTAAAACATTGTAGCAAAAAGAGAAATTTCTACTTTTCACAATGTTTTTTTAACAGTCATCTGTTGCAGATGCATCAGAATGTATCTACATGAAAGTGGGATAGGGTCAAGGCGGCCATATTGTACCACCATTATAATTGATAAAGAAAGAAATAGGAAACAAAAGAAGTTGTGTCAAGGTAAAAGGGGTTTACTGTTTGTGCAAATTGTTACCTTTTGGGAGAGCCTGTGCATAGGCACTGTGTCACCAGAGCTTTGACTTTTAGTTTTACACATAATTTGCCAAATACGTGACCTTCTGATAAAATACTAGAGGTATATCCCCTCTAGAATCATGAACATATACCTTTATGTGATGCCTGAAAACATCCATAAAACAATATTTGCTTGACATTATATGAATGTTGTCACACAAAAGATCAACCTTGAAAGGTTTAAAAATATAGCCATTGAAATACAATTCCAAATAGTCTTTGCCGTACCAGTACTATAGAGCCTTTAATAGAAGATCCTGATCAGACTGCCTGGATGCATAGGCTGATTTCTCTTCGCTTCTCAGAAAGCCCTGAAGGTTGATTTTCATGTGATGCAGCCCTCATTTCTGTGAAATTGTGGATGAAGATGTATTAAGATTTATGTTCAATGCTCAAAATTGTCTTAAACCCTTTCCCACATACAGAATATAATATGCAGCAGACAACTTTCAGAGATTGAGGTGAAAGTTTTAAAGATCATTTAAAATCTTGAGTATAATTATATAATAGATTTGAAAATATTTCTCCTTTTGCCACAATGTTTTTAGAAGTTGTCTGCTACAGATGCTTCAGACTTTTATCATTTATGAAAACATTGTGAGGTAGAAAATGGAACATCTGGAAAGTATTATTTGATGCAGAACTGTAAGCATTGTAGGAATAGAAAAAATTGCTAATTATTTCCACATTGTTTCAAAAAAGTCGTCATCAGCATGAATTCAAAAGTAGCCAGTATCAGGTAAAGGGTTAATATAAATGATGGTATTCCCTTTTTTATCTGCAGCAGATTATTTTTGAAAACATTGGCAAAAGGAGAAATTGCTCATAATGAGCAATTTCTCCTTTTGCCACAATGTTTTCAACTCGATTCATATATCAACTATAAATTTAGGTATTGGAGATTTTCCATAGTTTTGCATAGATTTTGTTTTTCAGTTGTCTACTGCAGATTTTTTGTATGTGGGAAAGGGTTAACCCTTTCCCTCATATAGACGCTGTCTGACGCCTCTGCAGCAGACGGCTATTTGAAAACATAGTGACAAAAGAAGAAATTGCACAAAACGTGCAATTTCTCCTTTTGCCACAATGTTTTCCACTTTTAGTCATAGGTTATCCATTCAATTATAGAGATTTTCTACTTTTTTACAAAATATGTTCAAAGTCGTCTGCTGCAGAATTGTCGTATGAGGGAAAGGGGTGAACAATGCATCATACCTTTTATGTTGAATGGTCAGTGTATAGTCATTATTGTGTCAACATGGAAATGATATTGGATCATTATCGATAATAAAAACTAGTGCGTTCTTACACTTTTAACTTGGCCCATTTGGATAATGACCCATTTAGAATTCGACACCTACACAGATCCAGATCACTTGGGTGCTTTATCATAGTTGGATCAGGGTTTTATTCTTTTCCCGCATAAATTAAATCTGCAGCAAATGAGTGACTGAAAATGAAACTATAGAAAAAAGCTTTAGAAGCAAGTGTAAGTATTGCATAGTTGACATCGTGGTTAAATAGGGGAGAAATTGCTTATGATGTGTCAATTTCTACTTTTGAAACAATGTTTCCAAAAGGTGGTCTGCGGCAGATGGGTCAATATACATTTATGTGTGGGAAAAGAATCTGATTAAGAACATTCTTAAGAATCGGTATGGCAATAAGTCTACTATACAAATGAGCAGTCTGATCTGGCTTGTAATAGAGCATTGACACAGGAAAAATACACCTCAGGCTGATTTGAATCTGCACTGTTTGCCGGCCAGTCAATGTTCATAAAACTGATCCGAGTTTAGGAATGACCTAGTTGATCATGAACTACACATAGAAAAGAATGTGAAATGCAGGTTAACCTTTGTTTAACTTTGATCCCTAACTACTTGCAGACTTATTATAACAGTCTGCAGCAGACAACTTTTGTCACAATGTTTTCAACTCTGTTCAGCTATAACACTCATTAATAGAGATTTTCTATGTTTTTGTATAGCTGTTTTTAAAGTATTCTGCTCAGATTTGTGGTATATGGGAAAGGGAGAATTAATATTATAGCCCCTCAAGGTATGATTTTGTTTGCCACGGTTCATATTGGATGACAGTCTTATATAATAATAATGTTAACTGTTTACCTGAATTACATATATTAACCCTTTTCACATGCAGACGCTTTCTGACACCTTTGCAGCAGACTACTTTAGAAAAAACATTGTTACAAAAGGAGAAATTGCTCAAATATTTAATAACTATTTTACTTTCATTTATAGAGATTTTCCATATATTTGTCTAGATGATTTGAAAGTCATCTGCTATAGATTTGTTGTATGTGGGAAAGGGTTAACCTTTTTCACATGCAGACACATTTTGATGCTACTGCAGCAGAGGATTCCGAAAATATTGTGTCAAAAGAATAATTACAACTTTTTTCATTTATGTCATTATACCTTCATTTTTAGAGCTTTTCCATATGACTTCCTACATCTTTTCAAGTTTTCTGAGAATGTTTTACAATTTGGCTACATCATAAGGTGTAAAGAAGTTGTCTGTATGAGGTTAAGGGTTAATTATAACTAATTATGGTATGATTGTCATTGTGTGACAATTTTTCTTTCCATACGTAAGATGTGTCGAAGATCCATCTAATGGCAATTTTACTTTTCATTCATTAGGAATATTTTATGAAATGGCAATTTTACTTTTATACAGACGGAATTTTATAACACTAGGTAGGTTTATTATCTATATTTTGTTTAAACCTTACAACGGAATGAATCAATTTTATTGGAGAAAATATTTTCAAACAAAGAATATTATTACTGAAAATTAAAAACTAAGCAAATCAACATCAATTGGATTTTCTACAATTGAAAATGTGTAAAAATAGCCTGACATAATTATTATCGTAAATCACACATATTTAACACATCTGCAGTAGTTGACTTATAATGGGCATTTCTCCTTTTTGTCACAATATTATCAACTCTTTTCATAGAACTATTCTTTCATATCTAGAGATTTTCGATACATTTGACCAGGTGTTTTCAAAAAATGACTCCAGTAGAATTGTTGTATACTGGAAAGTATTAAATTACTGGTATTACTTTATATAATGCACCAATTTACGGTACTAGAGGTATAAGTATTTATAAAGACAAATACTCATTTTAAACTATTTATTTTATGTTGATCTATTATGTTTGTTTGATTCAAAATGAGCAGCTTCCAAAAAGATTTTTTACCCTTTTCCCACATGTAGAAACATTTCCCATCTACAGCAGTCGACTCTTGAAAGCATTGTGGCGAAAGGAGAAATAATGAGCAATATCTTCTTCTGCCCCTATGCGTTCAACTGTATTGACATATTGTTCTTTCATTTTTCAGGGAGTTTCCAAATTATTGCATAATTTATATGTTTTCAAAGTCGTCTGCTACAGATTTGCTGTAT
The DNA here is from genome assembly GCA_031761405.1 of Serripes groenlandicus. Classification (NCBI taxonomy): domain Eukaryota; kingdom Metazoa; phylum Mollusca; class Bivalvia; order Cardiida; family Cardiidae; genus Serripes; species Serripes groenlandicus. The sequence goes on along the minus strand of JASEVX010000005.1, from coordinate 88,981,039 downwards.
TTAAGAACAGCTTAATTCTTTATCAGACTAAAGTTTCAAGTTCTTGGATATAACACTTTTCTCCTCAGATAATTTAATAGGGAAAAACTTGAAAGATGTCATATTGAGACATTTAAGACTTTCCTATTTACAGCAAATATGCAGCTGATGACTTTGAAACAGTCTATAGGAAAAACTATGGGAAATCTGCACAAATCAATGCATACATATTGCATAGAGTTGAAATCATTATGGCAAAAGTAGAAATTGCTCATCATGAGCAATTTCTCCTTTTGCCACAATGTTTTTAAAAGCTGTCTGCTAAAGATGCATCAAATTGTGTGTATATGTTCGAAAGGGTTTGAAGCTGATGTTTTTGTTTTGCCTTGTTTCTTTAATCTATTAATATACCCCATGTAGATGAAGATTCAGGGTCATACTTATAGTAGTTGCTCTGTTTGTCTGTAGCAAAAACTTTGCACATTTGACCTTACTTTTTTACCTGTTGGAGAATGACTTTCATATCAGGCCTCTGTATTCCTTCTTTACAAGGCCTTTCCACTTATGCAAACAGTTAAGATGTGTGCCCTTGAGATTTATATGAACTACCATTAGCTATTCTTACCTGTAAAAATTCTTTCATACTAGTGCAAGCATA